>JADLZK010004727.1:0-153276 GCA_015847255.1 Hyparrhenia diplandra
GATTCTACCGCTCAGTAGGCGCTTAGCGCTGGTTTTTCTTCCCGCCGCGAGGCGACGGCGAAGAGAGCACGCGCCGGACGGTTGCCGCCGGTCGACGATCGCGCCGCCGCCAGTCGCTTCAAATAGCTACGCGCAATACCGCTCGTACCGCGCGTCCTTCGCCGCTTTTCCGCCATCGCATCGTCGCTCAACAAATTTTTCCCGCACGCCTCAGCGCCGCCAGCGCGCAGCTTTGCCGGCCGGAGGGTGCGGTGGTGACGGCGCAGCCGGAACCGGATGCGGCGACCGCCTCAGCCACCGCGCGGCAGACGCGGCACGGCACTGCCTCCGGCCGCCACACGACCCACTTTCCTGCGGCATGCCACACTGTACCCGGCCGATCTTGTCATCGCTCACCCAGCTGGATTGCCACGGGCGGTGATCCTCATACCTCTTCTCATGGTGGGACTTTATCACTTTGTGTCGCAGCATCAAAACGGCCCAATAATCTTCAGAGATGCATAGCTTAGAATGCCAAATCAACGTTTCCAGAATGCCGCTACCGACGTGGCTTCCGTTCTTCGACAAGGTTGTTCTGCAAAACCGAAGCAGTCACCGGAAACAAAAGAACGAAATAGTCACCGTAACCGAATTAGTTTGCTCAGCATGCGTCAGGTGCATCAGTTCTCGAGTCCGCACCCATATGTGCCGCATTTTTGACGTGAATGCGGTCTTACTATTTTCGTGTGACGAACCATCTGCGGATTACGAAAGGCCAATACCCGCCACATAACCTTATATCGTAGTCAATGCTGAGCCACCGCTTAGGTAACATATTGGGTACGATAACAGTTCCGTTAGAATGACATAATGGCAAGTCTGATGATTTTCTGAGCAAAACATTGGCCCCATTTGCTCTGCGGGCTGAGCGGCGCCGTCTGGGCAGTGTCGTGTTTAAACCAGCCGGTCAAAGATCACCACTGAAAGAAGAAGTGCGTATAGATGGCACAAAGCATAGGAGCCGTGAATGTGCGCTTATATTGCCTCATTACGCACAGCGGGCGCCCGCATGAAACGACACAGTGCCGCGTGGTGGACAACGTGCCGCAGCGCGCCACCCAGCCGTTTCCGCCTCAGCCGAGGTGAGATCGCGGTGTTACAGCCAATCCAAACTCCGGAAGAACGCACGCAAAGCGAAATACCGAGATCACGTACAATATCATCAGCAGCAAAGGTTTCAGTTTCAAAAGGGGTCTCAAAGATACGGTCACTGTGAAAGCTCCAGTGCCTGATTTGCAGGCTGACAGCCTCAGTGATATATCGTGAGCAGGCTGGTTTTCAGCAGTTGATTATGCCAGTGTTGCCGCAGCCATGCCACGGCTCGCGGTCAGCTGATGCCGTCCGATGCAGGCGAGTTGGGAGCGCATATTTGTGTTGCCCAGCATGTTTTTCTCAATCGTGGGTAGTCCGCTGAACCTTTATTCCCAGGTCGCACCGGCAGCATACGGTCGCCAGAACGCCAACTTGTGCTTGATAGGCACAAAGGTCGCTCGGGAAGGCTAGTTAAAAAGTTACAGCGAACATCATGTTTTAACGACGAGCAGCGAGCCATTTTTGTATACCTTTTCCAATATGCCAGCGTAATGCATCGCGACCTATCGTGCCGGCTCTTTCTGCCATCGTAAAGCTGAAATTAAAATCATTCTCTAACATGCACAGTGGGTCAAGCTGCACGGTGAACCTCGCATCGCTAATTCTGAATCGCACAGCTCTCGCATCGTAGTGTAGGGGCCGAGTGAGTGTCGCTAGCCTTCTTCGTGTAGCATCCCCAGCAGCACATGTAAAAGGAATTTCTCAAAGCTGCTTGATCAATGTGCTACTTGTGCCTTACCCGGTGACGGGCCAGCTACAGCCCAAATTCGACAGGCGTGTCTCACTACAGTCATCGACAGTACCGCGATTGTGCTCACTCCAGTACCGATTGTAGACCAAACAGCCGATACATGCAATAAACAGCCGCCCTTTTGCATGTACCTTAAGATCAACTACATATCCATTTGTGTATACCATTTTGTGGCTATTTGATTGCATAATATCAAGCATCCGAACAAGATCACATTCACAATCTGTTACTAGTGGAGCACAATCGATGAGTACAATCGATGACTAGTGGAGCACTAGTGGGATACATGCAAAGAACTCCACAATCGGCAGTAACAAGGTAGCATCCGATTTGAACAAGCAGATTGTCACTCATACTTCGATTAGAACCAAGTAGCATTCGGATAAACGAACAGGGAGATTCAACACACACATGCGTAGCATTAACAAGTACCGGGATGCACTTACACTCACGAAGAAGGCAAAATTGTCAAACACACACACGCACTACTTTCAGATAACACACACACACACACTACCAAGGCACGTAAGGTTTTGAACATTCGATAACGTTCCAAATTCAGATAGCAAGAAGAAATTCCATCCAAAGAAGGTTCTCGCCCTCGCAACTCAAAGTGGTCAGTCCCACTGTGCATAGATAGAAGGGTGGTTTTAGTTTCAACACATTCATTCAGATAGAAGGGCTTAAACATTCGGTCACAACTGAAAGGTGCAAAAGCAATGACCGAATGAAAAGGTATATACAAAATAAGCTCATGTATGTATCTCATTCAGATTAAAAGGTAATGATAGTTTCATATAACAACAAGTACTCAGGCAAGAGCAATTATATCAAGCAAAATTGAGATTCGAGACATTCACAGCATCATTCGATATGCAAATAATAGCGTGTTGCATTCAGATAGGAGAAAAATAAAAAGGTTCATGGTTCACCTTTTTCAATCAGATTCGTGGAAAAAGGGCCTTCATAAGACACTTCATCATACTAACTCGCCGCGCCTTTTCCTCATCAGACATTGAACTCAGATCTTGTGAGGCGAGGTTGTTATAAGTCTCCATCATCTTTGTCTCTTTCTCAAGCTTTCTTCCTTCTTTGTAATCTTTTGCCGCAAGTTGGGCAATTTTGGTGGCCTCTAGCTTATCCGAACCAATCTTTTTCCCTCGCCTATCCAATAACTTCATGCGCTTCTCATTGTTTTCCTCCCCCGAACTTGGTATACCTATCAAATTTTTCTAAATCAATAGGAGACTCCTTTGAGTGACCATCATCAAGACTCTTGAACCCTTTTTAGCAGCTAGAGCTGCCTTTTTAGCCGCCTTCTGACCAATTGGTCGCCGTGGCGTGTCATCATCTTTGTCGCCGAGTCTCCTTCCGTGAAATGATTTCCTTTTACGTGCATTCTTCAGTTTGCGTTTGTATGTTTTCCACTTTGTCTCCTCTCGCAAATTTTCCAAACCTCAAACAACGTAAAAGGTCCAAGAATTCTTTGTTTTCTTTGTTGTCCACCACATAGAACTTCTTTTTACGTGATCCATCCACATTTCATGCGAATATCCACTAGTAAATAATAAACGAGCCTTAACATAAGCACATTCAAAGAGGTTTGTCCACCCGTTAACTTTGTGCCATCTATCCTTACATTGCTTCACACTTCTTCTTCGGCGGGAGAGGTAGTCTTGTTGTACGTTTCGACAACCTCACCCCAATATTGGCCACCACTCTTATCCGCCCACGTAGAGTCGGTTGAGTGTTTTATCCAAGCGCCATCGCTAACATCCTCGCCCCTCGTGCCACATGATCCTCTTCTGTTCTAACAGGTCGTTGTCATTGCCCAATATGTTTTCCGCTTCTTGAGGTGAAGCATCAACATTGATACAGTGGCAAGTGGGTTCATTGCACCAACCAAATGAGAGTTATGTGGCGATTGTTGAAGTAGCTCATGAAACCACCAGATGGGTTCATCCTGCAGGAAATAGTGGCACAAAGTTCACATTCACATTCAAAAAATGCAAAGATAATAAATTGACTACAATCAGAAATTTCAGTAAATAACACTAGGCAAAAAGGAGCTACAATCGGCTCAAGATTGCACGCCTAGCTCCCATCTCGAACTAACAACTAGAAAAATTCAGTTTGCAATGCATATTCGCATCCGATCTTTGTTTTCAGCTTTTGCACGCATATTCGGTTTGCTAAAAATTCAGTTTGTACGCATATAAGCATTCAGATAGTAGCAGCCTTTGTCCATCAAACAAGGATAAGCAAGAAACAAATCCTAGGCCACATTCAGATTAAATATAACATTCACAAACATTCAGTTTGGCATTCACAAACATGCATCCTCTTATCTACAAGAGATTGCTAAGACAAAGGACATTCGTACACGCGACAAAAATTCATAGTCGAGGGATTACCATGAGGGACATGAGGGATCACCGCCGCAACATCAAACAAAGGTGGAGACGATCCAGAGGGAACGGAATCCTTCCATGGACACCGACGAAGCCGGGAATGGTGCCGCCGGGCGGAGGGTCGCCCCCGAATGGTGCCGCCTCCGAGGGTCGTCGCCGCCGCCGCATCCCGCCGCGTGAACGGGCGGCGTAACCCAACACCACACGACCGAGAACGGGCCATGGCCGAGCCGCCACCACGATACCGCCGCCGACGCCGTCATCCCGACATCGCGACCGAGGGTTTGGCTCGGGCCGCCGCCGGCGGCGATGTCGATCCGTTTCTCCGAAGCCGCGCCGTGGGTCATTCGCCGCACTTTACCCGGCGAGACCATCAGCCGAGGCAACAGCAGAGCGCTGCGGGGCGAAGAGCCGGTGGCGAGATGCGGAAGGGGATTTGTTGGCGGCGATATGAGATGCCGCGGGAGCTTTTGGCGGGAGGGGGGCGGCAGAAGGGAGGTTTTGGCGCGGGAGGAGGAGGCGCTGGCGCCGGCACGCGGATCTCGCCCCGCCGGCTATTTGGGGCGACGGCCAGGCAACCCGGCGGTGGGCTGTCTACAGCATCGGGAACGGTATACATTGCCGACTCGGAGGCGACGCCGTGGCGTCTCAGAGGCTTATGCGGGGGCAATATGCAAAATCACCCAGATACCGACGGAGAAATCGACGCTACCAGACGTGTCCCTAACCGACACCACCGAAGCTACCTTCTTTCGTCACAATGCAAATAAATGGTCTTTTGTGAGGTTAGTTTCTATAGTCTTGGACATTGTGTCAAGAAACTATCTTTCACAATGTAATTTTTCTATTATGATATCACATGGCCTATATGCCACTCTCACAGATTATCGTGGTTTGCGTGAAGACTTGGTTTCTTGTGTTTTTCCTCTCTCTCTCTTCAATAAATACAACGCCACATCAAAAAAACAATAAATAGAAGGGTAATAAATGAGGATAGAAACTATTGTAGAGTCTGCATTGAGAGTGCTCTTATCTTAAGTCAACTCCGATCCTATATATTTTGAATCTTTGCTACCCTTTTATGTGATGTCAAAAAGGCCCGTGGAAGTTGGAAGACCCATTGAAAATAAACATTTTCCTTATGGTGTTTACTAGAACTATTTATTTTGATAATGTTGTTTTTATTATAAAGATGAGACAATACAATAGTTGAGGGTTTGTGTAAAAAAAACATGTGTTGAGGGTTTGTGTAAAAAAAACGATATGTTGGCATCGAACGGTCTCAGAATTGACCATTTCTGTTTTTATGGGTTTAAATAAACATTGATCTTCGTGGTAGAGACTTCATAAAGAGGACACGACACTAAACGATACCAGAGCGATATTATTTTTGTTGCTATTCCATTTCATGTGTTCTTCTCGTGGGACACAAGAGAAGATATAAAAATATAAAAAAAATAAAGGATGAACTATATTATTATCTATAACCAATTAACTTCTTTCTAGAGGATAAATTAGAAAATACCAACTACAAAGTATCTGATGTCTCACGGGATAAAACAAGAGATGACAAAAGAATTTAAAAACAAAACCATGACAAGAACAAGAGGGGATAAAAAAAAAAGAAAAATGAAAGCAAAACCACACATAGGGAGAAATCAAATCAACTCATTCGAACCAAGTGAGGAAGGAGCTTACCACTAGACTATTATATTGTAATAAAATGCTATTCGGCAATGTTGTAATTTTTTATTTATAACAATCATGAGCCAAGGCATGTAAAATTCGGTCCTATGGGGTATGTCATGGGTCCACGGGGCATACCCCATGGGTGAACCCTGGGTCTCTCAATGGCTGGATGGAGAACAGTTTTGACTACCACCGGTAGTCTTCATCCATTTTTCCTGCTCCTAGTAACATAAATACATGCTAACAAGCCGAACAACTGTTTGCTCTCGATGGGCATTATAGATATGCCCTTATGGCTTCTCCAATGAGGCTTGAAAGCGACTCATGGCCTTACGCGGCATTAGTTTGCATTGATTCAACTACTTGAGAAAGTCGAATATATGGAGGAGAGAGAAGAGTCACTCAATTCTTTGCATTGACACAACGAATAAAAATTGAATCCTTGAGGAGCTGCGTTGCCCACGAGCTATAAGTTGACTAAGTTGAACCTAAGAAAAAAGTGGACGGAAGAGTCAACTGCATGTCCTATGGCATTGGAAGAGTATGAGTTGATTTTTGATCATTCAATTTGGGGTCTACGTGTTATGTTTTTCGTCCATGAGTCGACTATCTACTATGGATGCCCTTAGTTTCACCTTTTCTTCAAAACCCCATCACTAGTCATTAGTCTTAACTGACTCCGGCGATCTCCTCCACTCTCATCACTAATAAATATTGTTGACTTGTGATGTCATCTTAATAACTATCTGAGTATTTAGTTACATGCTCCCCTCCATTCTAAACTAGAAATCGAACAAAAGGGGATAAAAAAATGAAAAATAAAAGCAAAACCCCACCTAGGGAGAAATCAAACCAACTACCACAAACCAAGTGAGGAAGGGGCATACCACTAGACTATATATGGGGTATATATACCAACAAAAAATCATAACATGCTATTCAATATTGTTGTAAATTTTTATTTATAAAAATCATGAGAACCATGACATGTAAAATTTGGCCCTATATATGGGGTATGTCGTGGTCCACGTGGCATACCCCATGGGTCCGCCCCTGGGTCTCTTAACGCGGAATGGAGAACAAATTTGATTGCCTACAGGTAATCATCGCCCATTTTTCCTGCTACTAGTGACATCAGCATGCCAACCGAACAACTGTGTGCTCGATGGACATTATAGATGAGCCCTTAGGGCTTCTCAGTAAGCCTTGTAAAGTGACTCGTGGCCTTACACTGTGTTGGTTTGAGTCGATTCAACCATTGGAGAAAGTCGAATTACGGAGGAGAGCGAAGAGCCGCCTCAATTATTTGCATCAACTTACAATGAATAAAAATTGAATCCTTGTGGAAATGAGTTTCCCATGAGTCGACTTATTGACTTATTTACTGTGGATGATCTTAGTTGCCCGCAAGCCGACTTATCTATTGTGGATGATCTTACAATGAATGATGAGTTGACTACATGTCCAATGGTATTGAAGGAGTATGAGTGAAATTTTTTATTGTTTAGTTTGGGCTCTACGTGTTATACTTTTGTCCACGAGCCGACTAATCTACTGTGGATGATCTTAGTTTTACATTTTCTTCAACACCCCGTCACTAGTCACTAGTCTTAACTGACACCTATGATCTCCTCCACTCTCGTCATAAATAAAAGTTGTTGAATTGTGAGGGTCATCTTAACTCAACTATCTGAATATTTAGTTACGTAATCCCAACAGTTTGAATTTTGACAAAATTAATGTTAAAAGATACTAAAATTTATGAAACAAAATAAGTATTATTAGATTAGTTATTAGTTATAAAATAGTTATTAGTTACAAAATACTATTTGCTATTAACTTGATCAAGCTTGAGTCAATTTGACACATCCCATAATTGTGTGTTCTTTAACAGATGGAGGGAATTTATGCAAATGACCCTCGTGTCTAATTTTATACACATATAAAAAGACCCATACAGCGAGGGGAGTCAATGGTAATTATATTAATCACATGGAACGAGACCCACTTGTCAGCGAGGCACGGTGGACAGCGCTGGGCAGGCTGAAGCTGAATGCCGAATCAATTTGTGTGCGCGGCGGTGAAGGCTGATGACGGCACCCACGGCGACGGACGCGGTGTTGATTCGTCCGGACGTCAGGCCATCCCTTCATATGTTTATCCCCGCCGGCCGCCGCCGACGCGGTGACCACCGTGGCAACGTACTCCAAGTCAACCTGAAGTGAAGTGAGAGGGAGGAAAGGTGCTGCTGCAGTGCAGATGCACACGGGTAAAGCAGCACACCTGTCGGCACTGCATCTTCCTCTCGTGCTCGTGCAGGCGGCGGCCCAACGGAACCCGGCCGCCGTCAACCGCCACCCACCTGCACCACCAGTCGTCTTGTCCACTACTCACTCGGATCACCACCAATCGGCTGCTCCATCGATCAGTCTGGCCACCGGCCTGCTGCATTGGCCGGTGGCCGTGACAAGAACTCTCTCGTGATCTGCAGATGAAAAGACACATATTGCCGGCTGCTGCTACACATGTGGGGGTTAAGGAAAGCACTGTGCTAGTACGCATGACAAATGCTAGCTGACATGTGTTTCCGGCCGGTTCCCTTGTAGCTGACGACGACGACGACCATTTTCTATCTGTTTCGGTCGGCACGTGCCAATGGAGTGAAGTGGAATGCTGTTCTAGAAAACTCAACCACATGTAGTATTTTGGTACTACTATAATATTAGCTTGCTGCTTGCAGTTGCAGTTGGTAAAAGTGGAAATGAAAGTCCATCAGTACAAGCCACTGGTGCACGTACGTTAATGTCGGTCGTTTGCCAGCTGATATTTACATGCCCGCACTCTTTCGTACGTGCTCGGCAGGCCGGCAGTGCCCCACAGCTCACCTGTCATGAATTCTCAGAGGAAGGTCACTCTGCATCAAGGTATTAAATCTACGGCTTGAGGCTGATCAAGCTACTTGTGTTTATATACAACTTAGGGCTATAATCCCATTTAGCCTTCTGTATAGCTGTTCTAGAGGTATCCGCTAAAACCCTTAGCCGGAGATTTAAAACCTTGATGTGGATGGCACACTATATAAAATATAGTCTTTTTTGTGATGAATATTTTTTTACCAAATTTTTCCGAGGAATATAAGATAGTCTTTTGTTGTCTGTCATCTTTAACCGTTAGATAGACGATTCCAAGGTCGTCTCTAGGATGAAATTAATTGAGACTTTGGGTTCAACTAACGTAAGTAGTTAAGAAAAAAAAATATACTTAAAGGTATTCATTGAAATCATGTCAATGACATGACCTAATAAAAAAAAATATGGAAGTAACCAAGGTACTATTTTTTGGACTTATTTTTCGTGTTAATAATGACCTAATTGCGGGCAAAAGAAAAAAAAAAAGATGACACTGTGGCACACATTTATCATCGCCATTCCTTACCGGCTTGAAAAAACTAACCCATCAACCGTCACTCATGACAAAGGAGCCACCATCAAGTCAAAAAAAGAAGAACAGTGCTCCAAAACTGAAGATGAACGAACCATTTAAAAGTTGCTATGAAAATTAATGGCTAAAACTAATATAAGTAGTTATGAAAGTAACGGTTAAAGTATTCACTGATGTAATGTCGACGATTGACCTAATCAACAGATGGAAACCGAGGTTTTTTATTTGGATGCATGTTTTTTTCATGTTAATGACCTAAATGACATGCAAAAGGAACCGAGATGACACTTAGGTACACATTTATCATTACATTCGTCACCATCTTGAAGAAACCCATCCATTGTGACTCATCAAATAAAAAGATAAACCAATTAAAGATGAATTGTTAAGAGATACACCTTTTGTCGTCATTCTATCTATGAATCTAGACACAATAACACTATTTTTGGCGATGGAAGATATAGCTAATATTGTTTAATCAAAACTTCCCTTATTTATTCTATTTATTGCACGGGCGCTATGCTATGTTTCATCACATAAAAAATATGCCTTCAACAACTCATATACTAACTATGCTAACAAATTGTTGTTTAAAATCATACTAGTAATTCTGACATATAATTTATATAGGTTATTACATTAGTTAAATTTATATATTGTAACTAAAATATTTGACACATCTATATTGATAGTAAAACTGTAACTATGCATATAGTTCCTTGATAGTTAAATTCATTCATCTTAAGAAGTGTGGAAGACCACTGCGACTAAATTTTTTGTGATCACTTTAAGATTCCTTTAGAGTGAAAAATGATCATTATAAGGCTTAAATAAATTAAAACCCTATTGTGGTTAGCACCCCAACGTCCATCCGAGTTCTCTCTTCAAAACTCTATCATTTATGTAAGCAACGTGGTCTAGATCTCAAATGATTTCTTATGGTATTCTAGTATTTAATAATACACACTATACAATAACCACAAGGGTTTTAACTTAACTTGAGGATAAAATAATTAGTAGTAGTTAATAAAAATAATGTTAAGATGTATATATGTGAGAAGCAACAATAGCCACCATATAATGGTAAGGTTTCAAATTAATTACACATTAAAATCAACAAAGATGCCATATGTAAAGAAAAATATGAATTTGAATGAAAAAGTTATATATCAACCTTTGCAAAAAAAAAAAAAAAAAAAAAAAAGAGTAAGTTTACGATAATTGGACATAGACTATGAATACATATATTATCTTAGAGAATAAACAAAGAGAAAATGTAAAATTTAGTATAAGTACTTCCTCCGTTTCAAATTATAGTTCGTTTGACTTTTTTTGACCCTAAGTTTGACCACTCGTCTTATTCATAAAATTTGCACAAAAATTGTCAAAATTAAGTCATTCTTAAAGACCATTTGTTAATAAAGCAAACCACAACAAAGGAAGTGATATTTTATACAAAATTTTAAATAAGATGAGTGGTCAAAGTTAAGGTTAAAAAGTCAAAAGAAATATAATTTGAAACGGATTTAGTAAATTCTTTTGTTTGTCATATGTGTTAAACAATACGTAGTTTGATACATATATCTCGTAAAATTATAGACAGTGCCAGAGCACGGGTTGATAATAGTTAAAATCAACTCGTGAAGATATGAAGTGTATCTAGTTAAAATCAATTTGATTTTGACGCATATTTATTTACCATTACCATTCTAAGTAAGACAGCGACGTGGACACTGACGAGAAGAATTTACGGAACAAGCCGTTATTAGCCACGTCCACGTGCGTCATCAAAGTTGGAAACGTGAACACTGCTCCAAACCCAAATGATCAACAACCGTTAACCCCTCCTCCTCCTATCCCTGAAAAAAAAAACGCAATTAATTGCCGTTGGGCCGCATAGAGCTTTCAGCTGGTGGCGGTGGCCGTGGGCCCTCTGTGGCCCGGCATCCGCCGCCGCCCTCCCTCCTCCTCCTCCCGTCTGTTCCTTCCTCTATTTAACCCAACCAACCCTTGGCAAACGCAAGTGAAGTGGGGGAGAAGAAAGCAGCCGATCGAGGACATGATTCTATCGCAGCGCAAGAAACCAAAGCCGCCACCACCCGCTTCCAACCGCGCTTAAATGCAAGCATCATTTCTTCTTCTTCCTCCGCGTTAAACCCTCCGTCGGTTACTCTTCCGACCCACTCTGCCGCCGTCGTGGGTTGCTTGTGCGATCGAGCAATGCACATTGCGACCTGCGTGTGGCCAGAGAAGGCGGCCGGAGGAGGAGGCGGCATGGGTGGAACAGCTGCAGCTGCTGTTGGTGGTGGCAAAGTAGCCAACAACAACGGCGGCGGCGAGTGGGGCGCGGCGCGCGCGAAGGTAGTGGCGGCGCTGGGCGTGGCCGGGTGCGCGCTCAACTGCGCGGTGAGCTTCGTGGTGTTCTCGGCGCTGGACGTGCTAGACGTCGTCCTGTGCCTCGTGTACAAGCTGGTGGACTACGCCGTGGAGGCCGAGTGGAAGTCGTGCTACTGCGCCTTGTCGTCGTCGTCGCCGTCGGGGTCGTGTCACGGGGTACCCGCCCCGCCGCCGCCGCCGTGCCGACGACAGGGCCCAAGGTGGTGCGTCTGTCATCGGCGTCGTCCACCAAGCTACAGCTGGAGGACGTATCGGACACGCTGTACGTGCGTCCGTCACTGCTAGCCGACGCCACCCGTACCCCTCACCACGCGACGGCGCCGGCGGTCACCGTGACCCCGGCCATCGCGGAGCTAATCCGCGGCAAGATGGACCGACCTCCACCCCCCGCCGCGTCACGCGCCGTGCTGGTCCGACTGCGACTGCAAGGTGTGTCACGCCTGGAGCATCTCCCCTCCTCCTCCTCCCACCTCTACGTCCACGTCCAATCTCCCCCACCACCACCATCACCGTCATCACCATCACCGGTGGAGGAGATAGAGGACGTGGTGTTCATCCACGGCTTCATCTCCTCCTCCGTATTCTGGACGGAGACGGTGTTCCCGGCGTTCAGCCCATCAGCACGGTCCAAGTACCGGATGTTCGCCGTGGACCTCCTCGGGTTCGGGCGGAGCCCCAAGCCTTCCGAGTCGCTCTACACGCTGCGCGAGCACGTGGAGATGATCGAGCGCTCCGTGCTCCGCCGCTACCGCCTCGGCTCGTTCCACGTCGTCGCTCACTCGCTCGGCTCCGTCCTCGCCCTCGCTCTCGCCGTCAAGTACCCTGACGCCGTCAAGTCCCTCACCCTCCTCGCGCCGGTGAGTGATGGCTGATGATGTGTGCGTCATGTGACTTGTACAGTAGTCAACAACGCAGCCAACAACTGAAACCGCGGCGGAGTGGGCTGCTTTTTATTCAATTTCGATTTCATTCATTGAATTCATTCACTGAACAACAAGCTAAGGTGTGCTGGACGTGCAACTGACTGCAGCCGTACTTCCCGGTGCCGGAGACGGAGACGGAGGCGGCGCAATACGTGATGAGGAAAGTGGCGCCACGGCGGGTATGGCCGCCGATCGCGTTCGGGGCGTCGATGGCGTGCTGGTACGAGCACGTGAGCCGCACCATCTGCCTGACCATCTGCCGGCACCACCGCGTCTGGGACCGACTCTTCAGGATCTTCACCAGGAACAGGTCGGTCGATCGGGTACCCTACCTTTTTTTCTTGCAATCTCTTGCTCTCTGTTTCTGTGTTCGTATCTCTGCATCATACAGTATCATCCACCACCCGAACCCAAACAAACGAAGCTTGTTTAACTGCCGCCGGCCGGCTGGATCTGGTGTCCCTGCCGTGTCGTGTCGTGTGAGGTGTGCTGCTGCCCCAGGCCAGTGGACTGGCAGTAGTCAGCCGATCGACGACGACAGGCAGGACCCACGCACGGCCACGGCGCCGTGTACATGAATGGCAACGGCACACACAGCACCAACGGATCAGCTTTTATTTCTGTGTTTTCGTTTGCGTTTGGCTGGAAGAAAACACACACACACACACACGCGTCGTGCATGGTCGTTGTCGGTCACACTAGCTCACAAGTCACAACTTCGTGCCTGCCTGCCCCGTTGTGTGTATATTTCTTTGTGTGTGGTAGGCAGGGACGGACACTGTGCAGGTACTCCTAGGACCTCTGTTCTACTGCTTGTACCTGTGTGGCTTCAGCTAGCTCCAGGCCTCTGCATGCGTCTCCTCCATCAATGGACACCTCGCCGGACGACGCCGGGCATGATTTGTCCTGTGTCCCTTAGTCTGGACCTGGAGCTAGCTAGTTAGGTAGCTTCATCGTCACGGCTCCCATTTGGTTGCTACTAATCGGTCCGCACATAACCGTCGGCTGCCCTTAATCATCCTACACGCTATCAGTGTCCACCGTGGTGGACAGACAGCCCAGCACGGCGGCGACGGCGACACGCGAAAGCTAGCGTAGCTGAACCTGAATCGGCGGCCCCGTCTTAACTGAACCTGAACCCCCAATTATTCCCTCCCATCCCCCAATTACTTAGCTGAATCAGCTGGCACTGCACGGCCAAACATGTAAGACTCTAGTACGATACCGGTGCTTGTCTGTCAGTGCCTGTACAGTACGTCCTAGCTGCTGCCTGGTCCAGTGAACAGGACACACACACACAGAGCATGCCATGCCATGGTCGATCAGAGAAGGAAGGTTCCATCTTCCCTGCAGGGCACGACACGCAGTGCCGGGCTCCGAAAGCCTGGGCTCCATACTTCACATTGCACATCAATCATGCACACTTCACATTGCCACTCTGACTCACTCACTGACGAGATCTATCTGCAGTCCTGCATCCACACACGCACGCATCAACACAGACATGGGCCACTCGCCCACTCACTCCAGGCAACGCAACGCCGGCCCCCTGTGCATGTGATGTGGCAAGCCGCCCCAGAGTTTACTCCACAGTCATGGCCGCCGGCCCGCGCTCGCGCATCATCATCATCTTCTCCTAGTCTGTCTGTCGTTCGTGCGTTCCATGAGCCCATGACGACCGACCATAACCATGACTGATAAAATCAACCAACCAACGGTGTACGATCTGAATTGTTTGCAGGGTGCGGACGTTCCTGATCGAGGCGTTCATGTGCCACACGCACAACGCGGCGTGGCACACGCTGCACAACATCATCTGCGGCAGCGCGGGTCGGATGGACGCGTACCTGGACGTGGTGTCCACGCAGCTCACCTGCAAGGTGTCCCTCTTCCACGGCCGTGACGACGAGCTGCTCCCCGTCGACTGCACGCTCGCGGCGGGGAAGAGGGTGCCGAGGGCGCGCGTCACCGTCTACGACGCCAAGGATCACATCACCATCGTCGTCGGACAGGAGAAGCTCTTCGCCGACGAACTCGAGGCCATCTGGAAGGCCGACTAGCTACTGCGGCTTGCTTTGCTTCGTCGTTCTTCGTTCTCAGGCAGGAAGGCCTTCTTCCAGCACAAACGCTTTACTGATGCATCCACCGTTCGTCCATAAACAGTCAGTTGGTGAACAGAATGAATTATTTGATGAAGGTTAATTATGGGAGGAAATCAAGGTTAACTAATTAGTAATGGCCTGGTATGCAGTAAAGATCCAAGATGCAATAACATGCATGGATATGGTACCCTGCCTGCAAAAGATCCAAGCAACAACATGTATGTATAATTGTAGGATATGATATGACCGATTGTATTGTATCCTGCCAAGACTTTCTATATACTCTCTCTCTACTGCTAGATTTCTTCTTTTTCTGGTATAAATTAAAGTGTCCTGGATGGATGGATCATCATATATGTATACTTATACAAGAGTCAGTCCAGTCAGTCAGTCAGTCTGTATTGATTGTTTGATTGGGACCAATGCAACGAAACGGTTGCCATCAGCACCTGCAAGCTTGTCACCAACTCGACAAGCATCAATTGTAAACATATGGAGACGTACGTACTTCGTCAAACCAAGAATTTAAAGTAAGCTGCAGAAGTTGGTTTCATTCCCTTCACTCTCACACTCATGTACCATCACACCTCTCAAATGAGATGAGCTGTGACAGCCAGCCACATTTCGCGCGATAGGGACCTTCCTCAGTGCTTTGCTTATCTTACCAACGAATCATTTGCTAGCAAGATCTTCCTTGGCACATATATATATGGCGGTGTTGAATGACGCCAAAGGGACTAATTATTCAGTCTCATAAATACCATACCTAATTCTGTGCCTGTATGATCAATTGTCACCATATACCTGAGAATATGACTTGTTCTATGAATTAACTAGGATAGGATGGCTGGTGATCTATATGTTTTCGTGTCACCAATCTTTCCATGTGTTTTTTTTTTTCACGATTTCATCCCCTGCATCTGGGACCCCTGCATCTGCGTGCCTTCTTACATCTCCATCACTTCTTTTGGGGGAATGAATATCCATCGACGACCATTCAGTTCAGTCCTCATGGTCTGCTGGTCCTGCCAGATGAAAGATAAATATGGCATGGATGTGTTCTCAGCTCTGACTCTGAAGATTCTTCATTCAGAATCTTGCTCGCAAAAACTCAGCACAAAATTGGGTGGGTGGTTGTTCAGTCCATTGAACATGGGAAGAACCCAACAGGCAAATTTCTGCTGTTCTGGTCCCTGCTATCTCTCTCACACTCTCGCTTGAAAGCCCAGCGTTCTGCTATCCAGATACTTGGCAGTCTAAATGGTCCGGCCCAGTCACATTGTAACACTAAGCTTTTTTTTTTTTTCTCTCGATCGGGCCATTCACCTGTATTTCATTAAGAGGAGAAAACCAAATCCAAAATATAAACAGACATCAAAGCTAAAATGAAAAATGAAACACTAAGCTCCTAAAACGTTGTTGACCAAACAATACGCTATCAAAAGCATGTATTATGACTATAACGAAACTAATTGGACATTGCAAATGTTGATGTAGTTTTTTTAGTAAACGTTGATCAAAGTTAAAATAAAAATTGGCTTGATACAAAAATAAAACGACATACGTTTTTGCAATGGAGAGATCGATTATGCAAATTATTGCCTTTCACCTGGTTTCCATGGTGGTTTCAGATGACAAGAGTCACATGTGGCAGTAAGATTTGCATTTATGGTTTTACTGTTTTATATAGGGTTAAGACAAGAGAGAAAGAATCGAATTGACTTTTTCCTAGAATTGAAATGGACCTGTATGTTATGTAACTACAAGCAAGCAATAGCGGGCTGTGTTGGGCCGCGATGGTAGTGGCCCAACGTAACTGAAACCAAGCAAAATTAGGTTCGTTTTCCTTCACAAATCAAATCCCCCATCCCAAGAGCCAGGCCACTTTGCTGAAAAAAAAAAAAAAAAAAAAAAAAAAAGAGCCAGGCCCACACGCTCACGCAGAAAATCTCCGGAAAATTGAGGGGGCAATCTGCAACAACCCTATCCCAAAAATCCCATCACCCGCGAACCACTCGTAGTCGACGATCCACTCCACTGCTCAGCGCTCACTCCCGTTCCGGCCATGGCGCGCGCCGGCGTCTCCACCGCGCCGCTCTCCCGCGTGCACTCCCTCCCACCACGTCCTTCCCTCCTCCAGACCCCACACCCCCACGTCCTCCTCCTCCGCCCGAAGCAGCGCAAGTCCCCCCCCACCACCACCACCACCGCAGCGGCGCTGCCTCCGACCGCGGACCTCCCGGAGCTACCCCTCCCGGCCGCGGCCGCCGCCGCAGCAGCCGCGCTAGCGGCGGCGGTGTCTCTCTCCGACCCGGAACGCCGGCGGAAAGCGCAGGCGGAGGCGGCTGGCGGCGGCGACAAGGAGGCCGTGCGCGCCTACTTCAACTCGACGGGGTTCGAGCGGTGGCGCAAGATCTACGGGTCAGCGACGGAGGGCGTGAACCGCGTGCAGCTAGACATCCGCGAGGGCCACGCGCAGACGGTGGCGGCGGCGCTGTCGATGCTCCGTGACTCCTCGCTGGAGCTATCGGGAACCACGGTGTGCGACGCCGGGTGCGGGACGGGGTCGCTGGCCATCCCGCTCGCGGCGGAGGGCGCCGACGTCCTTGCCTCCGACATCTCGGCGGCCATGGTGTCGGAAGCGCAGCGGCAGGCGGCGTTGGCGCAGGCGACGGCGTCGGGAGCGTCGTTCCGGATGCCGCGGTTCGAGGTGCGGGATCTGGAGAGCTTGGAGGGACGGTACGACGTGGTGGTGTGCCTGGACGTGCTCATCCACTACCCGAGGGAGGAGGCGAAAGCCATGATCAGACACCTCGCGTCGCTGGCGGAGAAGAGGCTGCTCATTAGCTTCGCGCCCAGGACGCTCTACTTCGACTTCCTCAAGCGCGTCGGCGAGCTGTTCCCCGGACCGTCCAAGGCCACGCGCGCCTACCTCCACGCCGAGGCTGACATTGAGGACGCGCTACGGCAGGCAGGGTGGCGCGTCGCCAACCGTGGATTCATCTCCACGCAGTTCTACTTCGCCAAGCTCTTTGAAGCCGTGCCCGTCGCCTCCTCCTCGTCGTCGTAGCCGTAGGCCGGCACGGTCGGCGTGTGCTTGTGTTGTTTCTTTGCCTCACGCGATTGTCGATAGAGCTCCAGACGGCCGCCGCAGCGCCGCCGCGGCGGCGTGACCTGTTTGTACTTGCAGCTATCGCAATCACAATGTATCATCACGGAGGGATGAATGGTTTTGACCCGAAATCTCACAAACGAGACGGAGACGCATCTAGAACCAGATTTCCTATCATCCATTGGCCACAACCACCATATTGGTTTTATAAATAAAAGCTGTAATTAAAAGACTCTTTTGCATGATTACCGTGATTTTTCATATTGTATCTGATATGCAATCATCGAATTTCTATTCATAAAAACTAAATAATCTCTTTATAATTTTAGATTTGGCTATTACTAGTGTATATAGAATCTTTACATTGGAATATTGTTCACAAAAAAGATTTTTTTTCCCCTGTCCGTCGCTGCCGCCCGCGAGGGCGACGGCGCTCCCCCAAACGCTAGCCGCCGCCACCAGCTCCTCCGCCTCCACCCGCGGCGCCGCGCCAGTGGGTCGCCGGAGGTCGCGGCCCACAGTGGAAGGCGGCGGCGGGGTTTCCTCTCCCCTCTCCCCGGGCGGCACCGGGCGGATCGCGACCGCCGCCTCCGGGAGCCCCCCCGCCGGGCGGGGGTTCTTGGTCTTTGGGGGCCGGGGCCTGGATCCGGCATGGCCCACGGCGGATTCCGGTGCCCGCGCGCGGCTTTGAGCGGGAAGGGCGGCGGCCGGCGCGCGCGGCCGCGCTGTGGTTGTACCGGCACGGGCAGCCGGGGGCGGATTTCGCGGGTCGGCGTGGGACGACGGCGGCGACTGTGTGGGGCGCGCAGGGCTGGCTGTCGCGGCCGACGCCGGCGGTGGCTGCGCCGGGTGCCGCTGATTACCGCCGACCCGAGCGGCCTTACAGGCGTCAGCGTTCTTCTCGGATGGGGCGGCCGGTGATGGTGGGTTCGGTGGCCTGTGCGCGGGCGATGGGTGTGCGGCAAGTGGTTGGTGCTATCCTTCTCCTCCTCGACGGCGATGTTGGTCCAACAACGCATTGGTGGTGGGGCCGGGGGCGCGTCAGGTGCTTCTTTGGTGGTGCCACGGTGGCGCCTCAGGCGGTGTCGGGCTTCTTTCGGCGGAGGTGTTGCGGAGGCGGGTTGCGCGGTTCTTGCCATGGCCATGCGAGTGCGGGAAGCATGGTGCTGTTCGGGCGAAAGCCCCCACCGTGGTGGCAATGGTGGCGGCGTTCTTGGGCGTCGTGTTCCCTCTTGGGGGCACCGCTGAGGCATACCGTGTCTTTTCCTTTGCAAAGAGGTCTCAAAACCCGTCCATATGGGCGTGCGATGGCGGCGCCATTGACGTCGTGTCCTCCCTGGAGGCGTCGCATCTAGAGACTGAAAGGTCCCTTTGGTTTTTGGTAATTGAGTGACAACATTAGGTGAACTAATAATGTGTGATTGAGATAATACACAGGAGATTAGTTCACATGTGATGATGCAATGGAGGAGCTTTATTGCATATGAGACATGACATGGAGTCATGTGACCATGGTGGTGAAGATCAAGACAAGGCTTGGCTTGATGGACCCGGTTGCAAGTGTGAAGGGCAAGTCGAGGCGGTGAAGCGATGGACCGCGAGGCGGTGAACCTTAGGCAAGACTTGGCGCCCGACGGCCCGCCGCAGCGGTGAAGAGCAAGTGAGGTCAAGATCGATGGACCAATAGTGTCACGTGATGATATGAAGTGGATCATATCATTTGGTGATCGTGTTGGTGCATGTGTTGCATCGGCACTTGGAGATGGAGCGGAATGGAAATGCGCAAGGCAAAGGTATAACCTATAGGGCATTTCATTTCGCCGGTCATGAGGAGCTTAGAGAAGTTTATAACGGGTTTAGGATAGATGGCCGTACTATCAAGAGGGGCAAACTTGTTTGCATATCGGTCATCTAGTGCCACTTGAGCGATCTAACTTTGCGATGTGTTAGGATCGAGTGGCGTGCTAAGTGCTAACCCATCCTTTGAAATGATTGTGAAAATGCTAACACACATGCACATGGTGATGTACACTTGGTGGTGTTGGCACATTTGCAAAGGCGGCGGAGATTGCAGGGTTGAGTTGGGTTTGGGAACCGCTCATCCTCCCGCCGAGCTTGCGAGGTGGGATTCGGCGCTTCGAGAAAATGAGTTGCATATTTTCTATTGCGCCGGATGCATCGTGGTGGTGAAAACATGCTATTCCTCGTGCTCAAGTTGGTATACTTGTTGGATAGCATGTCGAAGCAAAGGCGACGGAGTTTCGCAGGAAAAGGGCGACCGGACGCCTTGGAGAAGCCGGCCGGACGCATGGCCGGACGCTCCGGTCGATGGTTCCGATCAGAATTCCGAGAGCTTGTTTTTCGGGTCGTCGTCGGGGATCGACCGGACGCACCATCGGAAGCTCCGACCGACGCTTCGGTTGCCGTTGGTCGTGGGGCCAAGGACTTTGTCCTATGTGACCGGAAGCATCTTGTTGGGTGCGACCGGACGCTGGACCGATTTCGGCTGGTGAGTCCGGTCGGTGCGTCGGTCCGGACGCCGCCAGAAATGGATTTTTCCTCCCAACGGCTCTATTTGACTTGGGCCCTATTTATACTTGCCTTGGTCGGCCATGGCGGGTTCTGAGCACACTTGGGCCTTGGTGGCTTGTGTTGTGGTGCTTGAGAGCCCTCCCACTCACTTGTGATTGATAGTGTTCATCCAAATCAAAGTTAGGAGTGATTCTAGTGCATTCGCGTTGAGAGATCGCATTCGTGGTACTAGGTGATCGTGTTGCAAGCCGGTGTGCTTGTTTCTCTTGGAGGTTGCCACCTCCTAGACGGCTTGGTGGCAAGAGACTTCGTGAAGCACGCAACGGAGATTGTGCGGTGCTCCGAAGGAGGATTTGTGAGAGGTTCGAGCTCACCTCGCGGGGATCGCGAAGAGCATCACTACTAGAGCGTGTCATTGAGTTACCACCCTTGTGAGTGGCGTCTTGGAGAGCCTTGCGGTGAGCCGCATGGGGGGCCAACTAGCGAAGGCACCGTCTAGTCCAAGAACCATCAAGGTGTTGGTCGACACAACGAGGAGTAGGGGAAGTTGGCAAGCTTCCCGATACCTCGACAAAAAAAATCACCGGTGTCAACTTGTCTACTCTTCTCGGTGGTTTGCATTCTCCAAATCACAAGCTTTGTATTTACATTCATATATACCTTGTGCTTGTGCTTGTGGAGTAGCTCTTGCAATTACTAGCTTGTGTAGCTTGTTAGTTGCTTTGCTTAGTTTGTGTAGCTAAGTAATTTGAGCCTTTGGGTTAGGCGTGTGTCGCCTTGACCTTAGCGCATCTAGTGAGCTTAGGTTTGGCTTTGTGCTTTTGCTCATTAGAATTGTGTAGGAGCTCACCTTTGTTTGAAGTACTAGTGCATAGGTTTGTGTGACCTTGCAATAGAAACGGTTAGGAGCTCAAGCTAGGCTTATCACCTCATTTGCTTTGTGTAGGACCTTTTTGTGAGGTGATTTAGAGTCATAGCTAGAGGGGTGAAGTCTTGGCTAAGCGAATAGTTTAAATTCCGCATCATATTTGTTTAGCCGGCGCAATTAGTTTTAGAAAGGACTATTCACCCCCCTCTAGTCCCCATCTCGACCCTTCAGAGACCCGTCTCGGCTTGTGGCGGTGGTGATGGTCGGTTGGAGGTGTTGCCTATGTGTGATGGCCACGAGGGTGTGTGGTCCGTGTTGGCAGGAAGGTGCGAGAGGGCCCCTAGGTCTTTGGAGATCTTGATTTGGCGCGCATGGTCTTTGTGGTGATTTCGGTGGCGGCCGAGCGAAGGTTGCTCTCGGGCAGTTTCAGATGTGCGAGTCCCTTTCGAAGGGAGTGAGGCGTTGGGTGAGGCGAGGCCCCCCACGCAGAGTGGCTGGGATCAGTGGTTTCCAATGGTGCCGTGATGGAGGTTGCTATAGCAATGCCGAGCCGGGTGATCGACGATCGGGCGTGCAACTTGAGGAGGATAGCCCCTTGGCGGAGGAGTCCAGGTAGCTGTTCGTGATTGCGGTGGGCTGCGGCTTTTGGCGTGTACGGCGTCGGTGACGACGGCGTAGTCTCATCGGCTTGCTTTCGGCTCCTTTCCCGGTGGTGGTGGTGTGACTTTGTGTGTGTTTTGTTTTGTTTTTCTTGGAGCCTTTCTGAGTGGTGGATCGTGTCGACGTCCCAATCTGACCGAGCGGCGGTGTTTGGAGCCTCGTGTTGATGACCTAATCCAACCGAGTGGTCTTTTATTTCTATATCTTTGCTCCCTTCCGCGTCGTGTTAGTTGAGTTGTTTAAGTGGATCACGGTAGTAGGTGGAGTGAAACACTCCCTAAGGTTGAGTTGAGTGGGCGCTAGTTCTAGCGAGTTGAGTTGATTTGGTACCTAGGTGTGTGCGGGGGGTAGGGTACCCTCCTCATTTGTATATGTTTTTTTCGGCCCGGTTTCGGTCAAAAAACTAGGGTCGACACTTGCCTTTTGCTTTACTTGTCTAATAGAAATCGCGGCAAAAAGCTTTTACCGTCCTTTCTAAAAACAAATATTGTTCACAACCGAGTGAAAAATAAGATATTATATTTTGAAGTTTCTTTTTCGATTTAGCTAATATTTTCTATCTAGATAATCAATATTAATTTCGGGACTATTCGATGATCATATCAGCCATAGGTTTAAGATAGATCACCGTGACACATTTGGTTTAAGATACTCCTACATCATTATATGAACATAGAACTTGGCAACTTGTAGCGAAACCTGGTGAATTATTTAACACTAATATTAAGACAAGAAATGTTAATAATTTTCTTCTACGAACTAAGAAGATTTTATTAGGACAATCCAAAACGAACTATAGCTTAACAAGCATCAATTTGTTTTAATCAAATCCATAATGTGCAACATTTCCTTAGTAAAAACAATCTGTAAAAATGTGCAGAATGCCTTCTCCACTCGAACTATTATGGATTATAGAATCGCCTCAATTTGTCCAGTCATCACTAAAACCTCAAAATTTCGAATTACAGAATTACCTTAATAAATTATCATAACAGACAAATAGATCTCTGATGGGTAAGACCAACCAACCTCGTGGGTCTGTAGCCACATCGATTTCTGAAACTGACACATCCAAACATCGATCAACTGCCAGAGATTTAGATTGTGCGAGCTTTATAAAGACAAATCCGTGATGGACGAAACAGCTATACCATTTATAAATAAGCCTGCAAGATTGTACTTCCAGTGCTGAGGCGTTGATTATATGGCTGGCTGATAAAAACTTGTAACATTCAGAACAATTTCATTTTTTTTTTTGTGATCACGCCAAA
Source organism: Hyparrhenia diplandra (assembly GCA_015847255.1). NCBI lineage: Eukaryota > Viridiplantae > Streptophyta > Magnoliopsida > Poales > Poaceae > Hyparrhenia > Hyparrhenia diplandra. The sequence continues at coordinate 23,289 of JADLZK010004727.1, forward strand.
GCGTGTTTTTCATTAAGCGAGAAAGAAGTTTTTTAATATAGGAAACCGGCGGTGGCAACCCGCTGTTACCAAAGCCCACCCGATAACGACTCGCACACGCTTGTGATTACAAGAAAACAAATGCAACTAAAGAAATAGGACCACCGGGGCCTACACCTCGTCCCCTCAACTCCTGTCAGATCCAGGTCTAAGGACTTTACGTCGAAACATCCATTCAAAAGAATGCGGAAAGACTCCTTCCGTTTGGGACCAAGTCGATGTATTACAGAAGGCGGCCTTGACTTCGTTAATTATCAACCACCAAGTCAATAGTATGCTCCTCGACCTCAATGTCGAGCTTCCTCAACGACACGCGCTGGGCATGTTCGCCGCCCGCGGCATGGCAGCAATGTGCTCGCTACGCCGCAGCGATTCGATGGACACCGGCAACCTGGAGCGACGCAGCTGCGGCCTCTCGAGGAGAGGTACCAACTAGGAGCGATGCTCGCCTCAGTTTGTTTGTACGCTTTGAACTTGCTTTCCTCTTAATGAAAAATGGGTGAACGGCCCGATCTCGAAAAAAAAAAAATGCTGCCCTTTTATCACCCATAAAGAGCATGACAACCAAGAGCCATTATCATTAGAACATAATTGAAAACTTTTCCAAGAGAGGAAAGCGAGGACTGAGCATGACCATCCAAGAGCCATTATAATTAGAACATAATTGAAAACATTTCCAAGAGAGGAAAGCGAGGACTCCAGTTTGGTACCCCACCAGCCTTAGATTGTTCAAAGGCGCATATGTCAGCCTTGGTTATTGATCAGGTAGCTTATGATATAGGACTGACTTAGTATATTAGCTAGTAGTGGCGGCGCGCACCTGCGCGCTGAGTGGAAATGTTTTCAGGCCACCACTCATAAAAATGAACATATTGCATAGTAATCACCTCACAAACATCTGGATTTAGTATATATAGTGTAGCCTAGATAGGCAATTGTTCAGATAGTTGTTTGGTGTAGCAAGTGTACAACAGTGTTGCATAATTTACAAATATGGAATTGGTTTAGTACAAGCAGTTCATGACTAAAACGATATGAGATGAAATGGCCAGGCCATTGGTTTAGTACAAATCTCATATTTAGGAAGTAAACAAAAAAATCAGTCTAAAACCATGCAAACAAAACAAAGAGACAACATAAGAGGCAATGGAATTTTGAGGAGAACTAAAAGGTGCAATCAAGAGGGAAGGCCAGCCGAAGTGTACAGAGAAGGCTTAGAATTTTGACAGCAATGAAATAAGGTCCTCATTTTCTGAGGTTATTTTAGTAACCAAACAAATCAAATAGTTTTAGGATCGAAATAGCCTCAATGTGTTATCACAAACCACATGGCTATCTACCTGATACAGACATCACAAATAACTCAACGCAAACAACTAATATTGATCCACATCTATAATGAGCGCTATCCGATAGTTGTGTAGAGGTGTGGTGAACCGACATTTCTTCAAAGCATATATAGCGCTTGTTTCTTGAATGTAAATGCTCTTCTTACAGGATCTACAGTATGTTCAGAATAGTTAGAATGGCTTCACCACCTCATTGTACCAAACTGAAATCACTATTATAATTGAAATAATACAAAATCGAAAATGGATAAGCTTAATTATTTCCAAAGTGGTATCTAAAAGAAATATGCTGACAAATATGTGAGGATAAATTAAAGGTCAACAAAATATATAATAGGTAATAGGATTTAATAGTTTCATTGAAAAATAAGGAGCAAGTGAATGGACCTTCAAGTTTGTATTGAAAACAAGAGCTTAAAAAATATTTTGTACCACACAGGCCAAACCGCTTCTAAAACCATTGTAGAGAGTTATCTAGGAGTAAATACATTCCAAAAGGAAAAGGACCAAAAATCGGTATGTAATGTGTATATCAAGGTTGTATGAGCATATACCGGTTTTGCTATCAAGATCAAACAACTAATGAGATGGCAAGGCCTTTGAAGATCATGTAATTTTTTTCCCTTGGCTATTCACGTGTACTTGTTTTTGACAAGATATTGAAGTGTACTTTAGAGGGCCATTCATGCCGTAAATATAAGCTGTAAAATATAGGGTAGTCAACACATAGTACAGCGACAGGGCAAAGAATGAAACCCATACATGTGCAGCAAAAACGCACCTTTTTTTTATCCCAAGCAATTTGTTAGATGATAATGTGCTGAATCTTCCTTTTTTTACATGGTCAACTTGGCATGCTGCTGCTCTACCTGCAGGGTCGATGGGTCAACAAAGAAGAATACATAAGCCAGCTAGATACATGTATATTCTAAAGCTTTGTTGAGCTCATCAATGAATTATGCGAAGCCTGAAATGAACCTTTTGGGTTCCATCATTATAGATTGAACTGATGGAAGCGTTTGTTCCAATTAAACTACCAAACAAAGGAATCAACCTGGAATAGTTTGGGTCTTCATCAAACTTTATGCTGACAACAGTCTAGAAAATGGTTGGAAGGCTGAGGACATATGCTTAAAGGGGTTTTGAAACACCATCACTGTAGTTCTTGCATCAGGAAGCAACATTATATATACATAAATCACGTTGCGTGGTAAGCTATATATCAACTGGAAGCTGCAGCTTTACGCTATCAATCTTGCAGAATTTAAATGCAAGTAGAAAATGTTTTAACATCAAGTTTTCAAGAAAAAACTTATTTATATAGCAATCGCTAAAAGTGGAATTATTTGGATGATTGCAGACCCATTCTGTAATCTAACATGATTGGTAAAAATATTTGCATACCTATGCGGGGGCTAGAGGGAAGGGGATCAAACTCATTTGTTTGCAACACCCAACTTGTTTCTTGGTTAGTAATAATAGGTTTGGAGCTTTCGAACCTGCAAATTAATTTAGTTTACAGATAGGCTAAGCGAAGTGAACATTTGGAAGACATTAAATTAAATAGAAATTAGAAAAGGGTACACCTAGAATTTCTAAAGAAAAAAGAATCAACAAACAATTTTTTTTTTTTTTTTTGACAGCGTCCATTATGAACTAATAAACCTCACTTTGTTGAAGGTACATACAGGAAAAAAATATGCCTAGTGCAAAGGAAAATTCCAAATTACACTGAATTGGAAAAAAAACTGGAAACATGACAGCTTCCTAAAGTGGGCCATGATAAAGACTCAACCAGGTTGAACACAGATCTACTATAATCCCCGTGGCAAGTGTTGAAGCTACAAAAAAAAAGGTATAATGGCAATTTGTGCTACCTTAAGCTTATATATAATCCAAACTGAAATCCTTGAGGTGTCAATACTCTAATACATATAAGTTGACAAGGTCACTGAACTCTAGGATCTGTATTTAATAAGGAGCACCAGTTTTGTAAGAAGGCAGCTGGAAGAACATGCCAGCATTAGTGTTTACACAGCAGCCTGTGATAAACAAAACAGAGGACTAAGGAAATATGTTTTATAAACATCACTTTGTCGCTCACAATTAGTTCACGGTAAGAATGACAAGAAAATATTTTTATAGCTTAGTTTCACACCACAAAGTGACCCTTACGCCTTTTTTTTTAATTTGAGAGCCAACATATTGTCTTTTTTAACATCGTAGGTCTTAGGAAAATCTGTAAATAAACATATCCAAAGATGATAGAAACACAAGAAGATAGCTAGTTCCGGACCTTGCTAGTATAAATTGTAGCACAGACTCATCCAAGGAACGTAAAATTTCTTACTCCCTGCACGAGGCAAAATAAAATGCTTACATTAGTAAGCACGTCCATAGGCTGAGCACTAAACAATAGCACAATATATAAACTCGACGATATTGCAAGACATTGTAAGACCATTTCATACAAGCGGTAACAGAGTTTTGTTTGTTTGAGTAACATGATGATTACCTGCTGAACTTGCCGTTCCCAAACATCTTTACTGACGCTCTTTTGTGGATATATATGGCATAGGCTGTGCTTGCGGCTTTAGCTCCATCTCGTACCTACAATTGAAGTCGGGAACGTAGAAAGGTTAGAAAAAATAGGCGTGTATATACAAACCCTACAGTAAATCTGACGTTGAATGGAATCACAGAAAATGAGAGGTGGAAGAAAGATAGGGTTGAGAAAAGGTAGAGTTTGCGTGGTCGGCTTCACCCAGCAGGCAGAGAAGTGAAGGGGGCAGTATACGAAGGGCAAAAGTGAAGTGGTCGGCTTTATGCTACCTTGCATCGAGCATCCTGGAAGGCGCAGTATACGAAGGGCAAAAGAAACAGGAGCTGAAGCACGAACCGTGCACAGGAGGAAGAACATGGCGATGACGAAATGGCTGCCCTTCGCGCCGGCGTGCTACACGCGCTAGGGCCGCCACCGCCCGCGCTGAGGGCAGCCGCGTCAGCACCCACCGGACCCTGGGCGGCCGGCAACGGAGAAGCAAAACCCTAGGTCGAAGCCGCCGCCGCCGCCGCCGCGCTGGGGACTGCCGTCGCCGTGCGGATCCGGGTTGCGTGGGGAGGAGAAGGGCGGCCGCCGCTGCGCCGAGCTCCAACCACCGCCAAGGTTCACTTGCGCCGCCGCCCGCCGCCATGCCCGCGTGAGGAGAGTTCCGGTGAGAGAGAGGGACAGAAATAGAAAAGATTGCCGGACTGCGTGGGGGACGGAGGGGGGGGGCGCCATTGCGCCGGACGCGGGGGTGCCGTCGTCAGGCCGCCGCCGCTGCCTCCGCCTCGGAGAGACCGAGAGAAAGGAAGACGGGGAGTCGGTGTTTGTTTGTTTTTTTTTTTTTTTTTTTTTGCGCGAGATTTTCAGCCCTGGAGGACGGCCGAGTGGGGGAAGCCGCAACGTGGACCAATCACGAAGGTTACTGTCCTGCTGTAGCAATTGGTGACGTGGACAGTCCGGTTGAAGAGGACGTCGAGGAGGGGTTACGTGGATCGGGTGGTATTACGGGAAGGCTCTTGTGGTTATATTAGCTAAATCCCTAACATATTTCGCTGATCCACTAACATATTGGCTTAAGTGGATAAAATAGTTTTTGTATGGACTAAGATTTCCTTGGCTTAATTCATTTTTCTTAGTGCCATAGGAAAACAGCTAGCGTTCTCAGCTGAACTACTGTCCAATCAAAAATGCACTGGTCATATTGAAAACTTGAACCAATTCAACAAATGATTACACATGTATTGGCCTCCTCATTTGCAACCCACAGATGCAACAAACTGTAACAAAACGAATGAAGTGCTCCCTGCTGAGCACCCCGGTAACAAAACTCACAAAACTGTAACAACAAATATACTCCTCAACGCTGTCAAGAAACTCGGCGATGAAGGTGCTCCGTCACTGTACGTATATATACGTCATTCCTCTCCCAAACTTAGGTTAGTAGCTGTTGGTTGTCACATCCGAGCAGCAGTTGACATTGCCGCAGCACCGAAAGAACTCGCAATTGTGCGTTACCGTCTGCCCTCCTCCGCAGGGGTTCATTTTCTTGATCTTCATATATAAGTATAACACCAAGTAGGAGGTGAAGGGCAAGACGATGAACAACAGCAAGGTGTAATCAGCCGCGGTTACCGGCTGATAAACGGCACCGTCGAAGGCACCACAGAGCCCGGACCATACGATACGGTACACGCCTCCCGTGGCGAGGACGAATGCGTCCTTGCTGTTGTCTTCGCCGAAGGAGATGACGCGACCACCAATGCCGCCGCTGGCGAGGCAGGGCACCGGGGTGCTCAGGGAGCACCTGATGTTGGCAACAGAAACGGAGGTGTAGTGTCCGCTGCTCACCGGAGACTCCACGGCAGTCCATGGCGCAAAAGCGTACATATATAGGTACCTATATATGTGCACAAGTAGTGGTGCGTCAGATCGACACAAATATAGATTCCAGACCTGAGACCTAGTTAGAAGCAGCTTTGTATGTACGTAGTTCCGTACCTTCCTCTTAACGCGGGATCGGCAGAACCTTGGTAGACGACACCACCGGCGATGGATAGGGTACTTCCGGCTTTGGCGGGGCCATGGTCGATGATGAGGGAAGCTCTCTTGATGACCGAGGACGAGGAGTAGTTACTGTAGTTTCCACTCCTTGAGATCAAAAGCACCTCCTCGTGTTGCTGCTGCATGTTGCAAAAGCTCGATCAGATTGACACAGAGGCTACATATACCATCCTTGCTTAATTACTTTTGACAATGCAACTAACAACATATATACACGCAAACATTCAGACAACAACAAAAAACATACACGCAAGCAAGCTGGCTAGCTAGCATATATATGCATATTTATATATACCCCGTTGACATTGGCGCAATAGAAGTAGGAAGGATTCGCGGAGTCGAAGTTGCAGCCCATGGGACTGCTGAGACCCATGGCGAAGATCTCGGGCTTCACCATAGGAGTGGTTCCTCCGCTTTGCACTGATATATAAATCACAGTGTTAGAAAAATGTGGGGTTTTTTTTATGGTCCTCGTCATGGATTTGTGCTACGTATGCAGGGTGTGATAAAGCTCTCTATGGGACGGGGAGAAAACTGCTACTGTAATTCAGAGATCAAAGAAGTAGCAAAGCTTTGGGTCGATCGGCAGCTCCTTTTTTTAGATCAACCACATGATCAAAGAGAAAGAAGTCAACAAGTTTATATGATATATATGCATCATGCATGTATATATAATCCAGTGTTGTGATCCAGAGGCATTTACCAGGCACACGGTCGACATCGAACCGGATAACTTTGCCGAGAAATGACCTCTTGTTCTTGGAAGAATCAAGGTGCTGGACGCGTGCTCTCTGTCCACCGTTGCCCGTTATGAGGTAGAGGCGCCCATCGCTCGGACGGAACAGGATCTGGCCGTCATGCTGCTGGTAGGAGTAGGATGCGCGCAGCCGGGGCAAACCCATAGTGAAGATCCTCCTCACTTCCGACGGATCAGCTCGAGACGCCTTGAAAATTAAATAATTAATTATTAAAAGCGGACGATGAGCTGAATATATAATATTATATTATATATATGGAGATCGAGCTGCCCTAGAAAATTGAAAAGCAACGGATCGGAATTGAAGTATACTAGCTTATTAATTATACCTTGTACTTGGCAAAGAACTCAGCGACGACGAGCTGATACTGCAACGGCCTAGAAGTAGAAGATGTATTATTTCCGGTAGCAGCAGCAGCAGGCGACGAGTTGATACAGGTCGGTGAGGCGCTGCTGTCGCAGGTGTAGGAGACGAAGAAGCGGCCGTTGGTGGCGAACTCCGGGTGCAGCGCGACGCACACCATGCGGAGCACCCGATCCGTGAGGTCCAGGAACGGGATTGAGTCGTCCTCGTCGTGGATCCGGAGGATGTCCCCTGAACCATACGCGGGGACCGTGGCCAGCCAGATCTTGCCCTCCTGGGTGGACAAGAAGGCTCGGGCGGATCCGTCTGGGTGAGCGGCCATGTTGAGGTAGGCGCCCTCGCCGATTCTCTCAAGGCACATGGTACGGCGGCGCTGCTGCTGCTGGTGCTGGTGCTGCTGCTGCTGGCGCCATCCTGCCGCGGACGACCACGTCGACGACGACGAAGCAGCCGGAACCAGAGAGGCGCACCGGGGAGGGATTATTGACTTGGCGTTGGCGGTCGTCGTCCATGCCGTGTTGAACGGTTCATGAACGGAGCGAGAGGGGATGCACTTCTGCAGAGTGGCAAGTAGGAGTAATTAATTAACAACAGCAAGATGCCCTCGCTAATAGCGTGTACATACGTACAATAATAATACTGCTGTGTGAGCAATAATACAAATAGCTACCCATCAATCCCCCGTATCGTTGGACTGCGATGGAGCTACACATATATTTTGGAGGATAACCAAAACACAAATAAATCCCATCCGATCCTATCCATATTTTGGATGAAAAGACAACAAATAAAACGCGCGGTGCAAATATAAACGTAGCATAAGCTGTCGGTGCAGTACCTCGCAGAGGATGCCCTTGACGATGTCGGTGCAGCCGGCAACGTGCGAGACGTTCAAGCCCCTGAACTCCTCCATGAGCATGGCGTCGTCCATGGCGCTACAGCAGCTGCTGCCGCTCAGTCCGCAGAAGGCCAGCGTCTGTGGCAAAACCACCGGAGCCCCTGAAAAAACGACCAGGATCGGAGCCACGTCATTTATAATGCAAACCACTCAGAAGGGAGACCAAGATCTGAAGGAGGAACAAGATCGAGGAAGAGGAGCTAGGCCGGAGAGGATCGATCGGATCGAGGAGCTAGCTAGGTACTTACGTGAGCCAGGGCACAACTTCGGAAATGCCCTGGATGAGGAGGCACCCGGGAAGCACCAGCAGCAGCAGGAGACGGCGATCAGAAGAATTGGCCTTAGCGAGGCCCACTGGATCGACATCCTCGGCCGAGCAGCTACCTAGCTAGGGTTTGTTTGTGAACCTGGACTCTCTCGCGCTGTTGCTGTTCCGGCCTACTGGGTTTATCCTCTCGCGCTACCGTGGTGATGGCGTGGCTGCTGTCTGCGCCTGCTCTATATATATCGAAGGGTTGGGCTCGGGTTGTCAGAGCCTCAGACACAGATGTAGAAGACTCCAGAACACTCGCGATGGAAATTTGGAAGGCGCTATAGCTAGTTGGAGACGCCGGATGGAAGCGGCGGAGTTCCAAACGGACGGGGAAGCCGTGTCGCGCCTCGCGCGGAGTTCCAAACGGACGGGGGAAGCCGTGTCGCGCCTCGCGCGGAGTTCCAAACGGACGGGGAAGCCGTGTCGCGCCACACGGTTTGACCGACGTAATGCGTAGCGTAAGCGCACGTACCCTACCTCCTACCGCCTACCGGCTTGTTCGATGCACAGCAGGTCTTGCTGACTTGTAATCGCTTGACATTCCCGGACTCGAATAATGCCAGATTTTTTTTCCCAAGTAGCTCAAGGGTACAATCTCTGGTTAATTAGCAAACCGCTGATTCATGTTTGTATACAACATTTTCCTTCCTCGGGGGTCGCTCTCCCGCACGGGCGCCCGAGCGAACCCTAGCCGCCGCCGCCCAAACTCCACCTCCTCCCCGCCCACCTCGCCTCGCCGCCGCCAGAGGGAGCCGCCGGGAGGCTGTGCGGCTCCCCAGGATGGCGGCGGCAAGGCACTTCGCCCGATGCAGGCCCCGAGCTCCTCGTGCGGGAGGTTGCTCGCCGTCCTCGCTCCTCTCTCCCCGTCCGGCGGTCTCCGGCGGCGGCGCACGGCGGCTCCACCCATCTCCATCGACGGATCCACGCCTCCCTACACCGGATCCGGGTCAGGCCATCTTCTTCCCGCCGCCGCCCAAATGAGCCCCATCGGACCTGCTCCCTGGCGGGTCTCGCTGCTCACCTATAATGCGATTTGCGGCGGCCCATGTAGCTACCGTTGAAGGCCCCTCCTCTATCCCTCGCCCCCCCCCCTCCCTCACGGTGGTCGACGGCCGAGTGGCCGGGGGCAGATCCGCGCGGATCCGTTCACGGGGAGCCGACGGCGTCTGGAGCGCGGTGCTCCCGCGGGGAGAGGTGTCCATCCTCAGGCGCCCCGGCGTCTCCCCCGTGGTGGCGCGGTGCTTCCTCCGGTTCGTCGCCACGCCAGGTGTTCGAGAATGCGACCATCGCTGTCTCTCCTTTGGCCGCCCGGTGGCGTCCCCTGCTGTTTTTCGTGATCGATGCACGCGGCTCCGTCGCCGCTGGCGAGTCCGCTGAGGCTCGCGACGTGTGGCGGCGGCCGACGGTCGGCGCGCGCCTCGATTGCCGCGGGCGGTCCGAGAGGCTCGCGGCGTGTGGCATGGCCGACGCTGTCGGTCGCGCGCCTCCCGGTCGTTGCGGGCGAGTCCAAGAGGCTCCGCGACGTATGGCGGCGGCGACGCCGGTCGGTGCAAGCCTCCCCGTTGTCGCGGCGAGTCCGAGGCTCCGTGACGTGTGGCGGCGGCCGACGCGTCGGGCGCGCGCGCCTCGTCGTCACGGGTGAGTCCGAGAGGCTCCGCGACGTGTGGCGGCAACCGACAAGTGGTGGCGACAGTACGACGTCCTCATCCGGGCGGCGGCTTCGATGTGGCCTCCCCCTTCGGGTTGAAGGGCGAAAGCTTAGCCCGGATTACCCGGCCGATGGCGATATTCTCCTTCTTGAAGGCGTCATTGAAGAACCTCTGTGCGCTCCGGCCGACCACTACGCTCAACTCCAAAGCACAAAGACTTCGAGGCGAAAGCCTTCGGCCGGCGGTGTGTTTGTTTTGGGCGGCGATGGTGGCGCCTTCACGTCATCCACCTCCCCCGGAGGCATCGTTGTAGAGTTCGTGTGTTCGGGGTGTTGTATTTTTCTTTTCTGTCTTTCTTGTTTCTCGTGTGTGTGCTTTGTATGGTTTTAGCCCGGTTTTCCAAAATTAACGGGCACGAGGGGGGTTTCCTCTGTTCCCTAAAAATGAGACTTTTTTTTTGAAACCAGTAGGTGGGGAAGCTCTCTCCCCCGAATTAGCTTTCAAAAAAAATAGCAAACCGCTCACATCATACCGCCTTAGCATTTTTACATTTCAAGAAGAGGTGACCGGGCCCTCCATCTTCATTGAGCTAGCCGACATAGTAAGCATTTTGTGTTGACATATATCCATTCCTTTTTTTGCGACCACAAAGAAACGTTTTTCATTAGAGAAATAGAGTATGTTACAACAACCGGTTGGTAACGGCCGGTTGCCTTGTCAAAGTTCTCCCACCGACACCAACTTGAAACCTTAAGCGATTACATGGTAAAAAATTTTGCTACCAAGACACCCAGCACATACATCACTGCGGGGCAACCAAAGCTGCCAAGTGCTTGTAGCCCGCCGAGCACCAGGCTTCACCTTCATCTACAATTTTGACCACAACACATTATGTCGCCGTCGGCGCAACCCGTCGAAGGTCCTCAATTTCTTTCTTTCCACAACATCCATCCGACGAGGAAGAAGAGAGAGTCAAACCCACGCCTCAGCTGCTTGGACAATCTCTTCCGCGTCCTTAGCCACCAGTGCAGGGCATGTTCTTCCACGATGATGATCGGTGGTGAAGATGCAACTTGAACAAGCATAGATGCGGACCTCGCGACTAAAAACACAGCCCAGCAGGATATGGCCCATGGTCTCATGCAATTGGTCACACATGATCTTCGAGAGAATCTCCATTCGAAAGTGTCCGACTCTTGCGTTAAATGGACCATGTCTAGCAACTCGCACAACTTGCCAACTTGTAGCAGCACCCGCATGGTGCCGGGCCCAATAATGTTTTTTTCGAAGGCGACGGGCCCAACAATGTGGTGCGATCAAGTATTGTTGTTCATAGCTTCAGCCACCGTAGCCTTCATCCTCCTTACACTGACCACGGAGAAGACCGCCGATGCCACACTCTGCATGCACGACCCCTCTAGCCACCTATCCATCCAGCAAAAGGTAGAAGTACCATCTCCCAGCATGAACACTGTCGCCGCCTGGAACAGCGCCAGAGCAGCCGGCTCCTTGGTGGCCGGTCGCCTCCCGCCACACCGGTCCTTCCAGACCCACCTGACACGAAGGGCTATCCCAATACGACGCAAGTCTGAGATGCCAAGGCCCCCCAACACCTTCGGTCCGCAGCAAGTCTCCCAAGCAACCTTGCGGCGTCCACCGCCCGACCGTGTCGAGAACACGCCTGGATGAAGCGCCGCCGCTGCGGCTTATCAATGGCCGAGGGTGAGCGAGGGGTGATGCACGTGTGGATCGGAATGGCCGAAAGTGTCGCCTTCACGAGTGAAAGGTCCCTTGTGGTTTTTGGTAATTGAGTGTCAACATTAGGTGAACTAATATTGTGTGATTGAGATAATACACAGGAGATTAGTTCATATATGGTGACGCAATGAAGGAGCTTTATTGCACATGAAACATGACATGGAGTCATGTGACCAAGGTGGTGAAGATCAAGACAAGGCTTGGCTTGATGTACGGGTTGTAAGTGTGAAGGGCAAGTCGAGGCGGTGAAGTGATGGACCGCGAGGCGGTGAAGCTGGGCAAGACTTGGCGCCGACGGACCGACATAACGGTGAAGAGCAAGTGAGGTCAAGATCGATGGACCAAGAAGGTCATGTGACGATATGAAGTGGATCATATCATTCTTGATCGTGTTGGTGCATGTGTTGCATCGGCACTTGGAGATGGAGCGGAATGGAAATGCGCAGGGCAAAGGTATAACCTATAGGGCATTTCATTTCGCACGGTCATAGGTGCTTAGAGAAGTTTATGACCGGGTTTAGGATAGATGACCGTACTATCAAGAGGGGCAAACTTGTTTGCATATCGGTCATCTAGTGCCACTTGTGCGATCTAACTTTTGCGATATGTGTGCGGATCGAGTGGTGTAGTGAGATCAAGAGAAAATTCCTTTAAAAATGATTGTGAAAATGCTAACACACATGCACATGGTGATGTACACTTGGTGGTGTTGGCACATTTGTAAAGGAGAAGTTGTTTCGGTGTTTCTCGGACACTAGGACTGCTCTTGGAGTGGAATACTTCTTTGATCCATTGTTCTTTGGATAAAGTAACCATGTGGGTTGTGTATCCTCTAAGTAAGCTTTCCATAGAGTCTTAGATCATCAAAAACAGAGTTCGGATGAAAGAATTATGGTCGTTTGCTTGTGTAGCTAGAAGTAGTGTTGTAGTGACTAACTAGCTTGTGTAGCTTGTTTAGTTGCTTTGCTTAGTTTGTGTAGCTAAGTTATTTGAGCATTTGGGTTAGGCGTGTGTTGCCTTGTCCATTGTGCATCTAGTGAGCTTAGGTTGGCTTTGTGCTTTTGCTCATTAGAATTGTGTAGGAGCTCACCCTTGTTTGAAGTACTAGTGCATAGGTTTGTGTGACCTTGCAATAGAAACGATTAGGAGCTCAAGCTAGGCTTATCACCTCATTTGCTTTGTGTAGGATCTTTTGTGAGGTGATTTAGAGTCATATCTAGAGGGCTAAAGTCTTGGTTAAGCGAATAGCTAGGCGCTTTTTCGGAGCGTGCCAACGGCTAGTTTTCAGCCCCTAACAGCTAGTTTCTCGGCTTGGGCTATTTATACATCACATACCCGACTTGTTTCGGGTGTTGAGCACACTTGGGTCTTGGTGGCTGAAAGGTCCTAAATGGCTAGAGGGGGGATGAATAGCCTAATAAAATTTCTACAAAATACTAGAGCAACTTGTTAGACAATAACAAAGCGATAATAGCGGTTGCACTAGCTCTACTTGTCGGCAAGCCTCTAATAATAATTCTAGTCAGTTATGTCTCTATATCACTCAAAAGGCTATGTCTCTACTTCTCTACCTAGGTGAACAAGCTAGATTGTTCTAAACAAGTCTAAGTAGCTAAACAATCTAGACAAGTCTACACAAGCACAATATGTATATCAAAGTAAATGCAAGGTAGAGAGGAGGTTTTATACCAATGTGTCAAGGCAAGTCAACCAATCACCGTAGGATGAATATCAATATGAACAATGAAGCCAATCACCAAAGGATAACAAGAGACAAATGGAGACACAATGATTTACCCCGAAGTTCACTTGAGCACCCTCAAGCTACATCTCCGTTGTGCCGACCTTCTCACGTGTGGGGCAAGGTGGAGCTCACTCCTAGCCAAGTGCATTTAGGCTACTTGCACCCAAAGAAAATGAGAGGTACCCAAGACACGAGCAATATATTACTTGCAATTTGTCGTCCCGACGAGGATGCACGGTCCTCTCACAAATCAACCGGAGGTGGCCAAGAACAATCTCCTTCTCTTGCCAACGTCTCCACCAATCACCAAGCCGGCTAGGAGTGGTGCTCTCCAAGAGCAACAAGAAATCCACCGGCTCACAACGATCCCTAAGTTCCACTAGATGCAAAGATCAAAGCAAAGTGCACTTAAATCACCTCAACTCACTAGAATGATGCTCACAAGCAAAGGGAATGAGGAGGAGGGAGTTTGCTCAGCTCTAGAGGTGTTAGGAGTAATTTCAAATGACCAAGAGACCTCACAAAGCTGGCCAAACTCATATATATAGCCCCCATCACGAAATGGAGCCGTTGAGAGGAAAACCACATTTCCTGTGGGTCGACCAGGCCGGCGGACGGACCCGCCAGAGCGTCCGGTCGAAGAGTCCGGTCGCGACCGGAACCATAAAACCAGCGTCCGGTCGAGCCTGGAATTTTGACCCGAAAAACATGCTCTCTAGAACCCGACCGGAACCTGTCGACCAGACCGTCCGGTCGGACCCCCTGCGTCTGGTCGAGCGTCCGGTCGCAGGGTCCGGTCGGCGTTTCACTGCGAAATGTCGTCGTTTTTCCGTCGCCTTTGCTTCGACATGCTATCCAACAAGTATACCAACTTGAGCACAAGGACTAGCATGTTTTCACCACCACGATGCATCCTAAATCACTCACACCCTCTATGGTGTCTTGAGTGCAAAATCAAAATGGCCCTATGGATATACCTTTGCCTTGAGCCCATTTTGATCCACGAACCACTCCAAGTTGCGCACTTAATCATCATTTGGATCACCTCGACCCATCCACCATGACCACCATGCACCAACCTTGGCTTGACCAATCTCCAACTAAAACAAACACTTAGCATAGAGAGATTAGTCCTAGGATGTCACTAATTAGCCAAAACCAATCTGGAGATCTTCAGTGGCTTGTGTTGTGGTACTAGAGAGCCCTCCCACTCACTTGTGATTGATAGAGTTCATCCAAATCAAAATGAGGAGCGATTCTAGTGCGATTGCTTTGAGAGATTGCATCGTGTGACACTAGGTGATTCGTTTTGCAAACCGGTGTGCTTGTTACTCTTGGAGATTGCCACCTCCTAGATGGCTTGGTGGCAAGAGACTCCGTTAAAGCACGCAAGGGAGATTGTGCGGTGCTCTGGAGGAGGATTTGTGAGAGGTTCGTGCTCACCTTGCGAGGATCGCGAAGAGCAACACTACTAGAGCTTGCCATTGAGTTACCTCTCTTGTGAGTGGTGTCTTGGAGCGCCTGAGGGGCCAACTAGCGAGCGAACCGTCTAGTCCAAGAACCATCCAAGTGTTGGTCGACACAACGAGGAGTAGGGGAAGTTGGCAAGCTTCTCGAGACCTTGGTAAAAATCACCGGTGTCATCTTACCATCCAAGTGTTGGTCGACACAACGAGGAGTAGGGGGAAGTTGGCAAGCTTCTCGAGACGTCGGTAAAAAATCACCGGTGTCATCTTGTGTCCACTCTTCGCGGTGGTTTGCATTCTCTTTATCACAAGCTTCATTCTTATTTTCATATTTATATCTTATGCTTGTGATTGATTAGTAGTAGCTCTTGCAATTAGTAGCTTGTGTAGCTCTCCAATTGCCTTCTTGCTTGTGTAGCTAGAAGTAGTGTTGTAGTGACTAACTAGCTTGTGTAGCTTGTTTAGTTGCTGCTTAGTTTGTGTAGCTAAATTATTTGAGCCTTTGGGTTAGGCGTGTATTGCCTTGTCCATTGTGCATCTAGTGAGCTTAGGTTGACTTTGTGCTTTTGCTCATTAGAATTGTGTAGGAGCTCACCCTTGTTTGAAGTACTAGTGCATAGGTTTGTGTGACCTTGCAATAGAAACGGTTAGGAGCTCAAGCTAGGCTTATCACCTCATTTGCTTTGTGTAGGATCTTTTGTGAGATGATTTAGAGTCATAGCTAGAGGGTTGAAGTCTTGGTTAAGTGAATAGTTTTAATTCCACATTATATTCATTTAGCCTTTGTAGTTAGTTTTTTGTAAGGACTATTCCCCCCTCTAGTCCCCATGTCGACCCTACAACGAGGGTCGTGCGCCCTCGCTTCATTGAGTAACCGACCCTTCCACCCTGGGAATCTTGCTGCCACCTTGTCCACAAGGGGCTGCTCTTCGGACCTCTTGAGTTTCTAGATCGAGATTGGGATCCCCAAGTAGCGGCACGGGAACTTCCCAATCTCACAGCCCAGGACTTGTGAAGTGAGCTCGGTATCTGCGTAGAGCAGCCTATCAGCGAGGCCTTGCTTTTATCAAGGTTGGAGAACAGCCCGAAGCGAGACCAAATAGCTGCAGCACTGCCTAATAGCATCTAGATCCGGCTGAAGGGGCTTGACAAACATGATGACGTCATCCGCATATAGGCTGGCTGTTGTTGGAATGGTCTCATGAATTGGCGAAAGCAAACCTCGCTGCTCGATCCTACCCAGCAGCCTATTGAGTCCTTCCATTGCTAAGACAAATAGCATGGGCGAGAGAGGGTCGCCCTGTCATAGGCCACGAGCATAACAGATACGTCTCCCAGGACGACCATTTAGAATGATCTTTGTGTTGGAAGAGGAGAGCATAGCCGATATCCCGTCCCTCCATCTCTGCCCGAAGCCCATATGCTCAGGCATCTCAATGAGAAAATTCCACGCCATGAAATCAAAAGCCTTTGCAATGTCAATCTTGAGTGGGATGCATGGAATGCGGCGCTGTGAATCAAGCAAGCCATACGTTCCGGAAATTATCATGAATGCTACAACCCTTTATGAATGCACTCTGGTTCGGCCGCACAAGACGGTCCAGAACCGGTGCCAGGCGATTTGCCATGCACTTGGTGACGAGCTTTCTGAAATCGGGACATTGCCCGTTTTGCATTAAGAGAAGTGGGATAGTTTAGTTACATCCTAGACATACAACTGGCGAGATGCCGGGTATACTAGGCGACACACTAACAAAAGGCACCCGGCTAAAGCGGTGGAGCTAACAAGTTGTACTTAGGAAGAAACCTATTTTGCGTCGAGAAGAATAACCGCCTTTCGGTGCTGCTCGCCGTCGTCGTCAAAGGCGATTCGTTCATAGCGCAAGCGGCCATGGGGGACTAGGATGCGCACCATGTCCCGCTTGTGTTGTGGGACATTACCGCCGAAATGATCTTAACCGGTGCTTCGATCTTGAGATAGTTCACGGGTACACTGTGGCCGTCGGGGCCTTCATCAATGTCGCTCCACACTTAATTCAAGACGGACCTTGGACCACGGTGGTGTAGCCCCCGTCGATTGGTGGCGGGGATCTAGTGTGGAGTGGGCCGGGTGTTCCGTGCGAAAGGTCCTAATGGCTAGAGGGGGGTGAATAGCCTATTAAAAATTCTTGCAACAACACTAAACAAATGGATTAGACAATAAGATGGCGAAGCTAAATAAGCGGTGCTACGAATTAGCTAAGCAAGCCACAAGTCAATTCTATTGTCTCTAATCCACACAAGGCTATGTTGCTAGTTTACTCCTAGGTGAACAAGCAATTCTAACTAGATTACCACTAGGAGCTAAACAAGACTAAGCAAACTACACAAGCTACACAAGCTACTCAAGCTAAGCAAAACTACACAAGTCTACTAGAGAAAGTAATGCAAAGAAGCTAGAATACAATACCACCGCGGAGTGTAGAGGATGATGCCAATCACCGTGTACAATGAGAAATCTCCAACGAACTCAAGACAATAGACACGATGATTTTTCACCGAGGTTCACGTGCTTGCCCGAGACGCTAAGTTCCCGTTGTGGCGACACACTCACTTGGCGTATGCTAAGCTTAATGGCGGTGCCAAATCCCCTATGGGAGCTCAAGCAAACGATCACAAGAGAGGGTCCAACAAGCCACGAGCAATCCACTAGTGCTCCTTTTCGCGAATCTCCCGCGGGGTAAGGAACGACCCCTCACAATCACCACCGATGTGGCCTCGAACAAGCTCCAATCGAGCTCAACACCGCCTCTTGCTCCAAGCCGCTAGGGAACCGGGCAAATTCCCAAGAAAACAAGAATCCCGCGGCTTCTCCAAGGATGAAGTGCCTCTAGATGCAACCGATGCAAGCAATGCACTTCTATCACTCTCAATCTCACCAAGAATCCGAGTTAGTGATGAGGAGATGAGTGGAGAGGAGTCTCACAAGCTCAATAGCAAGTTGGAAGCTTCAAATGTGCAAGAGAGAGCTCAATGAACCGGCCATCCAAGTATATATAGAGCTCCCCTAGAAATAGAGCCGTTACTCTAAAAAATTTGCTCTCTGCAGGCTGACCGGACGCACCCACCGGAACCACCAGCGGGTCCGATCAAGCGTCCGGTCGATGCTTCCGGTCACTACCGACAAGCATCGGGCCCATAGCCGACAAAGCAATCTTCATGCGTCCGGCCGCCGCTTCCGGTCATGCGTCCGGTCGAATCTGGGTCGAAGTCCAAAACAAGCTTTTCGTTATTTTGGACAGGACCCGACCACCGGGTGCCCGGTCGGTCGCGCCCCGGTCACTTCTCCGTCGTCCGGTCGCCTGAAACCGGCATGTCTTCATCTTTTTTTCTTTGCTTCAAACTTGCTTCGCCTCTTGCCAAGGGTTGCCAACACGTCAAGATGACCACGTTATCACCAATGTTAGCACGTCGATAAGTTAGGCAAGATCGATGTTAGTGCTCTCATTGTCCTAAATGCACATGCAAGTCAATTGGACCTAGAAGCACGTCACCAAAGGATTGTCGTGGCATTCCCTCTTGATAGTCGGCTATCTATCCTATAATGTGATCACACGCTCTATCGTGTCTTGATCACTAAAAGGAAAACCCTATCAAGATACCTTTGCCTTGATCATCCGGGTTCCTCTCAAGCCGATCACCGAGCTTGACGATCCATCATGTCCACCATCATTGTCCATGTTCATGATCATCATGCTCCTTGTCATCCTTCTAATCCTATCTCAAGTCATCACTTAGAGCAAAGGATTAGTCCACAAGTGTGTCATCAATTTCCAAAACCAAACATGAGATTTCACCGTCCCCACATCCCATGGATGCACCAGCTGATTGGTGGAGTGGGCTCGCCCGGCCGCGGAGCTCCTTTCACAAGAGGTTCCACGGCGGGGGAGGTGGCTTCCACGGCACCAGCCGGGGAGGAGGGTCACGCCGCCACCTGGCTGAGTGCGCGGGGCTGTCGGGCACCTTGCGGCGGCCCACCCCCCCTGCTCGAGTCGCCAGTTCCGCCCGGCGCCGTCCTCGTCGGGGTGAGTGCGGTCGTGCCCCCCGACTCGTCGGTGGCTCCGGACACCACAGCTCCACCGCTGCGCGGCCACCACGCCGCCCACGACACCCGCGGACACCACGGCCGCCCTCCATGTCGGATGTGGATGACCGTCGACTCTCTCCTGCTGCCCCTAGAGCAGCCGGCGGTGGCCTCACCACCTCGCTGCGCATCTCACGCGCGCGAGGAGGCGTGGGGCCAAAGCGGAGTGTCCGTTTGGCCGCCAAGTCCTCCTTCCGGGATCCCAATCCACGAACGTCGGGCTCGGCGAGTCCTCCTTAACAAATGGGAAGGGAGGGCGGAGGGTGCTTCATCTCAAACCCCGGACTCCACCGTTGCTAAGAGATTCCAAGATCATTTCGGGCGGTAATGTCCCACAACACAAAGCGGGACATGGTGCGGATCCTAGTCCCCATGGCGCTTGCGCGGAACCGCCTTGGCGGCGACGGCGACGAGCTGAGCGGCGGTTATTCTTCTCGATCGCAAAATAGGTTTCTTCCTAAGTACAACTTGTTAGCTCCACCGTTTTTAGCCGGTGCCTTTTGTTAGTGTGTCGCCTAGTATACCCGGCATCTCGCCCGGTTGTATGTCTAGGATGTAACTAAACTATCCCACTTCTCTTAATGCAAAACGGGCAATGTCGGTTGAAAAAAAAAAAAGCTTTCTGAAAGCGTGGATAAGACTGATCGGCCTGTAGTGTCGTATTTCTTCCGGGTTCTCCTCCTCCTTCTGCAGGATCATGTATGCGTCATTGACATGATGAAAACTCCTAGTGTCACGAGCCCAGAACGCGTTGAAAGCATGCATGATATCCGCTTTGATTGTGGCCCATGCCACCTTGTAGAAGCGGCCCATGAAACCATCCGGTCATCTCCTTTGCATTGAATATGTTGACCAATGATAACAAACTGGTTTTTCTTTTACAATTTCTTTGCATTGAATATTGTACGCACATATCAAGAGTAAAACTAATTAGGATCTTATATATTACAATGATCATCTCCAATCATCAAGTTCATACGAACCATACTAATTTAAAACAAATCATTGCAATAAACTAGATGTCCAACCCTAAAGTTCAGTTACACACTACAAGTCCAAGTACTCCCCAAGGTTCACCGATAAAGTTACCTTTCTCGTATTTCTAACTTAGTGAAGTGGAGGTCACCGATGTGGTATCCAATAATAGCACTGATGAAGAGCAACATATTAAGTAGTGCACTCTCCCTTGCTTCACAACTACGAGCATATGGTATACTAACCACGTTTAATGGTGCTTCAGAAATCGGTGAATCTCCCATCTTAGTCGCAATCACCTTTGCCTGAAATCCCTCCATAGTGAGTGTTGTCCATTGATGAGCATATTTCTACTCATAACTCAATTGATACATTGTCTATCTGCGAAGGGGATACTGCAAGGTGTACCTAATATTCGCAAGCTTAGTTACACGTGTCATGACAATATATTTTTGTGCAACAACTTGCTAGCAACATATATCACATATGACGGAACAGAATACTTGTCCAAGTACTTGAATGGCTTTACTTGTTATGCTAAAAGCCATCCATAGCAGCAAATTGAGCAAAATACCAATGCTAACAGTTCAGGGTGTTACAAGGCTGGGGCATTTGAACATCACAGCCACTGAAGGACAGTTCCAAGCGAGAAAAGATCAACAAAAATACCAGAAAAAACAAAAAGATCAGTAGGAACTACCAAAATGGATCTGCCGCACCCTGCACAGCTAATATAGTGGCGATAACCAAAGGTAGTATCCCCATCATCTCTTATCACCAGATCATCTTGTTTTGAAGAGTGGAGCTGCAGAAACACGGATGAATGGCCCGATCGAGAAAAAAAAAGAAAAAAAAAAAGAGTGGAGCTGCCCTGGTTATCACCCATGAAGAATGGCATGACCATCCAAGGACAAAGCCATTATCATTAGAACATAATTGAAAACATTTCCAAGAGAGGAAATTAAAGCGAGCACTCCAGTTTGGTACCCATACCAGCCTTGATTGCTCAAAGGCGCATATGTCAGCCTTGGTTGATCAGGTGGCTGTGGCTTATGAAATAAAACTGACTTAGCATATTAATCCTACTAACATATTTCAATATAGAAAATCATACGGTGTGCGACGCCAGGTGCGGGACGGGGTCGCTGGCCATCCTGCTCGCGGCCAAGGGCGCCGACGTCCTGGCCTCCGACATCTCGGTGGCCATGGTGTCGGAGGCGTAGCGACAGGCGGCGCTGGCTCAGGCGATGGCGATGGCAACGGCGACGGGACCGTCGTTCCGGATCCCGCGGTTCGAGGTCCGCGATCTACAGAGCCTTGAGGGACGGTACGACGTGGTGGTGTGCCTGGACGTGCTCATCCATTACCCGAGGGAGGAGGCGAAAGCCATGATCAGACACCTCGCGTCGCTGGCGGAGAAGAGGCTGCTCATTAGCTTCGCGCAGGCTGACACTGAGGACGCGCTACGGCAGGCAGGGTGGCGCGTCGCCAACCGTGGATTCATCTCCACGCAGTTCTACTTCGCCAAGCTCTTTGAAGCCGTGCCCGTCGCCTCCTCCTCGTCGTAGCCGTAGGCCGGCCCGGCCGGCGTGTGTTTGTGTGATTGTTTGTTGATAGAGCTCCACCGCAGGGCGTGCCCGGCGGCGGCGGCGCTGTGGCCTGTTTGTACTTGCAAGCTATCGTCCTCACTCACCTCACCTGCCTCGAGCCAGTTTCCATCAACGACTACAATTGGAGGGAGGGTTTTGACCCGAAATCTCACAAAGGAGATGAGACGCATCTAGGAACAGATTTCCTATCAAATTGGTTCTATAAATAAGACTCTTTCGCAAGATTACCGTGATTTTTCATATTGTATCTGATATACGATCATCTAATATTGTTCACAAACACGGGGAAAAATCAGATATTATGTTTTTGACGTTTCATTTCGATTTAGCAGATTATTTCTATCTAGATAATCAATAATAATTTTGGGACTATTTGATGACCATACCATTCATCGGTTTAAAATAGATCACTATGACACATTTGGTTTAAGAAAGATCATCACTATATTTACATAGAACTTGGCAATGTATTGTAGCGAAACCTGGTGAATTATTTTAACACTAATATTAAGATAAGAAATGTAAATAACTTTCTTCTATAAACTAAGAACATTTTTAGGACAATCCAAAACGAACTATAGCTTGACAAGAATCAACTTTTTTTTTAATCAAATCCATAGTGTGCAACATTTCCTTATAAAAACAATCTGTACAAATGTGCAGAATGCCTTCTCCACTCGAACTATTATGGATTACAGAATCGACTCAATTTGTCCAGTCATCACTAAAACCTCAAAATTTCGAATTACAGAATTACCATAATAAATTATCATAACAGACAAATAGATCTCTAATTGGTAAGACCCAACAACCTCGTGGGTCTCTAGCCAGTTAACATTCGATTTCTGAAACTGACACATCCAACCATCGATCAACTGCCAGAGATTTAGATGGTGAGAGCTTTATAAAAAAGAAATCCATGATGGACGAAACAGCTATACCATTTATAAATATAAGCTTGCAAGATTTACACTTCCAGTGCTGAGGCATTGATTATATGGCTGGCTGATAAAACTTTTAGCATTCAGAACAAGAACAATTTTAGTTTGAAACATTGCTTATACGTCAAGTAAAAAGACTGGTAACATGAAGTTTCAAAAGATTTATATAATGTTGCCGAACTCAATAATAGGAAACAGCCAAAGCTGACTGTTCAGAGTGAAATTTACTTAGTAATGCTACAAATCATTCGTAGACTCCAATATATCACATGAACAGAATACTTGTCCAAGTATTTGAATGGCTTCAGATTTCCCTACCCTCTCAATAAACTTTTAAGGAGGGTCATTTATTCAAATATATACATACAATATATATCGTAAACCACCACCTCAGCAGCAATGACAACAATTACAGACTGCTTACTTGTTATGCTAAAAAGCCATCCATAGCAGCAAATTGGGCAAAATACCAATGCTAACAGTTCAGGGTGTTACAAGAAAAGATCAACAAAAATACCAGAAAAAACAAAAGGATGAATAGGAACTACCAAAATGGATCTGCCGCACCCTGCACAGCTAAAATTGTGGAGCTGCCCTGGTTATCCCCATGAAGAATGTGGCATGACCATCCAAGGAAAAAAGGCATTATCCTTTTCTTTTTTAATAAGTGTGCGTGTGCCACACACAAATGAACCACAGCAACTTGGTCTAGGTAAGGTGTGCTTACATGAGGAGCACGGCAAAGCCATTATCATTAAAAGCGTAATTGAAAAGGTTTACAAGAGAGGAAAGCAAAGGACTCCAGTTTGGTACCCATAGCAGCCTTGATTGCTAGAAGGCGCATATGTCAGCCTTGGTTATTGATCATCGCCCCACACTGGAATTTTTTACTTATTCATAATTGAGGGGCATAATCCAGATGAAGACTGAAAAGTAAGCTTGGGCGTCCCAACAAAAAAAAAACAAGGAATCTTTGAATCAAAATCTACCGAGGTCAGGAATCTTCGGTGACAGCAAATCAAGGTGACATGTTGGTCCCATTAGTACCATGAATCGATGATCCTGGCCCCGAAGTTGAAAAGTTGAAACCACTGGAATGGCTCAGATTTCCCTCCCTCTCCAAATGTATAATATTATAGTACACCACTGCTGCAGCAGCAATGACAAGAACTAGTTGCAAACTGGTTGCTTGTTATGCTAAAAGCCATCCTATTTTAGCAGCCAATTGAGCAAAATACCAATGCTAACAGTTCAGGATGTTACAAAGGCTGGTCCATGATCACAGCCACTGAAGAACAGTTCCAAACAAGAAAGGAAGATCAACAGAAAGGCGACAGACAAATCAGAAAAACCAAAGGGATGTCAGAACTACCAAAATGGATCAATGCTGCTAGTTGTGATAGCCAAAGGTAGTAAATGCATGGAATTAGACAAATGAAACAAAAAATTAAGTTAGAAAATATGTTACACAAGAAAACACGAAGCAACAGCTTATATATTCAACTAAAATGTGAAGGAAATCACATAAAGACATACTGTAGTTTATTATCAATTAACACACAAATAATCCAAACAAAAGCTTCTATCCATCCAAAAATCCGTGATATAAACATATTGATTAAGGAGGTGCGTAGGGGAATCTACACCGACATAAAGTGTACCAATCGAATCAGACGTAAAAGTAATTCTCAAAAATATATTCTACTGCCAAGTACTATAGGCTTCACAAAAATTGTAACACATAGCTGATGATGCAGCTCCAAAAGAAAAAAAAGAATGACTAGTTCCTTACTGCACCCTTTTAACTACAAAAATGGTGGTTGGGTGAGATCCTTCAATCCTTCGTATAATATAAGGAATGGACTTAGCCATTTCAACAGATATAATACATTTTATACTAGTACAAGGCTACCACGCTGCGGTAATTCCACGTATAACCGCAATTTTTGTTCGAGCGAATGATGTCAAGCAAGACAAAAGAAACTTGGACCTAAGGAGCGAGGTTTTTAGTGTAGAGTATTATCCCTTCCACACTTTCAATCCAAAACGTAATTTAAATTTCCAATGAAGAGAGATCTTATTCTTGCAAAGACAAACATAACAATGATTCCAACCAAGCATTGTAAAAAGATGTTAGCGGGTACAGGTGTTGAAAGATTCCTTAGGGGGCTCAGGCCACAAATCAAGACTTTCATCCAACCTCCTGAACTCGAAGCATATAATAACCTCCTCGTCGTCATACATAACTTCACACACTCCCACCGAGCACGGCAAACAAAATTCATCCCTCCTAACTAACGACCCAACAATAATTGCCAACAAAAGTGCCGTCTACAAATTCAATTACCCTCCGAAACACCGAAAAACACAAAGCATCCGACGACCCTAAAAACCGCATCGAATATATTCATCATGTTCGCAATGTTTGGCACCCTAAACCGAAGAAAAATCAAATTTATACAGGCTAGCATTGGCACCGAGAAAACCATGGTGCCTCTTAAGCGAATCTAAACATGATTCAACTTTGCTCGCATCGGCACGTAGTTGCAATGGGGAAAAACGATAAACATATACAAGAGCCACGGAGGGGCAAGTGAGTACGGTGTCGCACTGGATGACCTCCAGGTGTGGAAGGTGTCGGCACTGACGACGCCGATGACCTAGGCTAGCAGCAGCCCGGTGGTGGAGCTCGCTGAAGATGTTGCCCTTAGATTCTGCGCTCCACCAACTCGAATCCGTCAAAAATCTCAACAAAAGGCAAGGGATTCGTCTGCCGCCCCAAAATCGAATCAATCCGCCACAACTAGAACAACGAAACCGCTCAAAATCGAAACCGAGGGCACAAAAAATCAGAACAAAAAATCGAAGGGTAATGTGACCTCGAGTGGGCGAAGGGTTCCTCGTCGAACAGACAAAGACCGACGACGAGAACCCTAAATCCTTGCGCCGGGGAACACGCCGTCGACCCCCACCCCAATCACTAGAGCGGCTTGCGCGCCGCGCAGCTTTTAAACGATTAACGCGACGGCGCCCGATGCAAAGACGCAACGCGAGACCGTGCCGCAGCGAGGACACGACGCCCGAAGGGATAGTCCGTCAGGCTTAAAAACCGGCGAGGGCCGGCGCTGCCGGTGGGGGAATGGGGAAAGGAGGAGGGAGAAATGAAACTGGAGAGAGGCGGTCACGGGCGGCGTTTCACCGTTCGAAAAAAAAAAAAATCACACAGAGGGCCCAACAGACTTTGCGCGCGCGTGGGCTGGGCTCGGCTTCTGGCTCCTCTGGCTCCGAGAAGAGATTGGAGAGAGGACTATAGAGCGTAGAGGAGGCGTGCGCCGTTTCAACAAGTAGCGGCGCGTCCGCAAATATGAATTGGGGCTGGTCGCCAGGGCTAGATTTAATATTATACTAGCAAAAATCACTGATATGATTCCTTTTCTTCCTTTTCATTAAAGACCAAATCACAGCATGTTTTGCAATTGTTAAACGTTTGCAAAGTACTTGATGGTACAATACAGTCTTGCAAGATAAGTAACCATGTGTTTGGTGTACTAATATAAGCCGTACTATGTTTGGTGTACTAACATAAGCCATACTACGTTTGCCGGTATGCGAGCACCCTTAGCCCACGCCTCCTGCTTGCTAATTCAAAATTTATAATCACTACATAAGCTATACTATGTATGTCGGTGTGTGAGCACCTTTAGCCGACGCGCTCTGCTTGCTAATTCGAAATTTATAATCCAAAATATGCCAATCCACCATCTAGACGTACTGACGTCAGAGTCAGACTCTCAGTGATGGTCATGGTAGATTGGGAGGCTTCTTAGTCTGATCTTCTGATCATATAGAAATATAGAAACTTCTATTCCTGAATTATTAGGATTCCTATTTAGCTTACTCATGATCGAAGGAACATATATTTAGTTAGGATTCGAAGCTAGAAATAGAAAAAAAAATATATGTAGACAAACTAGCGATAGAGACAATATCCATATCCACAAGGAGAGGT
Source organism: Hyparrhenia diplandra (assembly GCA_015847255.1). Taxonomy (NCBI): domain Eukaryota; kingdom Viridiplantae; phylum Streptophyta; class Magnoliopsida; order Poales; family Poaceae; genus Hyparrhenia; species Hyparrhenia diplandra. The sequence continues at coordinate 49,893 of JADLZK010004727.1, forward strand.
GAATCGGACTCCACATTGGTAATGGTTTAGGATCAGTTTAGATGTTACTCCCTCGTTCCAAATTGTAGTTCACTTTTGGTTTTTTCTAGATACATTGATTTTATTATGTATCTAGACATAGTGTATAACTAGGTGCAATGCAAAATCAATGTATCCAGAAAAGCCAAAGTGAACTGCAATTTGAAACGAAGGAGTATCTATCTCAAGTCGTATAATCGCTGACTATTATATATACAACAAAGTTAGTACCCCCTCTGTCGACACATATAAAATATATATCTGGGTCTATCACAAATGAAATGGTTATAAACTTTTATTCGCAAAAAAAAATGTTATAATTTTTAACTAAATAAAGCAAATATAAAAGGACCAACAATATCTATGGCATTAGTGCAATTTTGTCGCTACTGTTAAGCAGATTCTACTATTATTTTCTACTTTTTTGTTCGTATGTCTTGTTATTATTTCCCTAGGTGCTTCTAGTTTAGTTTTTACCTTAATATACATGAATATCATTAAATATATTACTTAATTCTGTCTTGAATTTTTTCTTCAAAAACTTATAAAGTATGACGGGGAAGTAGTTTTTTTTTTTTTTTTTTTTTTTTGAGAAACTGCAATACTGTTATGTGTATCCTCACTCTATTCACGTATTATTTTAGAAAAAAAATATTGTGTCATTCTGGGCTCTAAATGACAGGGCCTAACTTTTATGAAAGAAAACGACGGCCCATAACTGGCATGAAAGCCACGATCCACACGCGTGCCTCCACCGTGTGCGATTCGAGAATCCAAATCTATATCTATACAGGATAAAAAAAAATCTATATCTATACGGACGTCTGTTTTTTTTTCTCTGTAGCCAAATCTAGTTGGTATTCAATATGGATTGGTGGAAAAAAAGCGAGGTGGAAAAAAGCGGCAGAAATTCTCTTTATTAATATGTATTACACACATGGACTTTTCTCATTTTCATATTATATCACACATGCAAAGAGAGCAAATCGATCCGTTACGTACTTATATAGATTTAATAATATATCTTTATATTTAAGCCATCAGCATTATTACTTAACCGACCTTTTTCGATTGTTTCACAAAACCATTTGTAGGATATATAAGCGTGTGTTTGGTTGCGGGACTAGGAGGGGACGGAGCGGCTCCGCCCCGTTTTTGGGATGGGCCGCCGTTCTCTATTTGGTTGCAATCTTAATTCTAGGGATAGAGCCGCTCCATCTAACGTTTGGTTGGAGGGATTGGGAACCAAGAACGGAGGGAGCAATAACGCCCGTTATTGTGCACACTTTGCATCGGGACTCCTAGAGTTTATTGAAATCCATCGAGAGATTTAAAATTTCTTCTCTACGGTACTTTTAACAAACAAATCCTTTGAGTGAAATAAAATTGTGTTCATGTCCTTCTTCGTCTTCCGGCGCGGACCCGTGCGTGCTTTCGAGCTCGTGGCGGCGGATTCATATCGCGCTCGGCTTCGTGGTGGCGGTCGCCGTCGGCAGCCCCGTGCCCGCGGATCCGTCTTGGCGACGAGGAGCCGCGTCTTGTCTCGCGCCTTTGCCCACTCGTTGGCAGCGGCGCAGACGCGCCGCGTTGCCGCCCAGCCCGTGGCGCCTCCAGCCTCGACCTCGAGCTCCGGCACCGCCGCCCTGGCCCGGCCGTGGCACCACCGCCGCTGCGTCTCGCGAGGTACGCCGCCGGGAAGCCCCCGCACGCCGAGGAAGCTGGGGAAGCAATCCGCCAGGAAGCTGCCGGAGGAGAAACCGTCCAACGCTTAAGAAAATTCTTGTGCTGACGAACTTCGCGTTTCAAACGGGGGGTTCGCCTCCGTCCGCGAGATTCAGCGGGGAGTGAACCCGCATCTTCGTGACCAATAATATGCTCCTCCGGGATGTCCGCTCCCTCCTCCACTCATCCAAACAAATCAAAAAGGGGTCCGACCCGGATGGATTCGACCCATCCCTTCAACCAAACACACGGTAAGGGAACATTTGATTTTTTTTTTTAAAAAAAAGATTAAACAGTACAATGATGCTCACAGCAGACAAGCATACTTACCCCTATGAATACACACGTAGACAAACAGACCAAAGTAAAAGTAATCCTTATGAGGTTGTACATGTATGCACGGATCCTTTATGGGGTTGTACATGTATGCAATACAGACCAAAGTGCCTGGGCTTGCCGAGAGTCGAGCCTCAGATTCTCGGCAAAGGAGGCCTTTGCGGGAGCCAGCCAGACAGTAAAGCAGGCGATTCCGGTTGTGCTTGGCGGCTTTGTTGCTTGTTACTAGAAGTTAGAAATTATGGTACTTGGCATTCGGGAACGACGAACGGTGTGGCGCAGAGCAGGAGAGGCGACTTGCGGCGTGCTCCAAGGCCCCGCGCCTCCGCCATGTCCAGCTCGCTCACACCATCCGGCAGTGCCCAGTCGAAGTGATAGAGAAGCTGCACGAGCACTATCTCCATGACGGGGAGCGTGTAGGCGATGCCAGGGGCACCTCCTCCGTCCAGCACCGAACGGCAGGTATTCATAGCTGCTCCCACTGAAGTCCACTAAGGCATCCTCAAAGCGCTCGGGCTTGAACTCATCGGCGTCGTCATCCCAGCACTTTGGATCCCTTCCAATTGCCCACACGTTCACAACGACGCGGGACCTGGCTGGAATCGTGTAGCCCTCGATCTCGCACGCCTCTATGTTCTCTCTGGGCACCAGAAGTGGAGCTGCCGGATGCAGCCGGAGCGTCTCGTTGATGACCAGCTTCAGGTAAGGGAGGAGAAGGCTGCTGCTTGCCTTCTGGATGTCGGCTTCGGTGACCATCGCCTTGCCACGGAATGCCTGCCGAATCTCGGCCTGCAGCTTGCTCAGGACCCTCTCGTTTCGCAACAGCTCTGACATGGCCCAGCTAAGCGATGCTCCTACTGTTCCTGACCCAGCAAACATCATGTCGAACAGGACGGACTTGATGCTGTTTTCAGTTAGATGGAAGCCCAGGCCACCGCCGCTCTCTTGCAAGCCGAGGAGAACGTCAACGAGATTCTCGTCCTCTTCGCCATGGCACTTGTTGCCCCGGATGCGTCTCCTCTCCTTTATGATCTCGTCCAGGGTGGTGTCCACCGTCCTGTGGACTTGCTCGAGAGCACGGCGCATGCCAGTCACCGCGGAGAGCACGGGTCGCCAGGTCGGGGAAGAGATCGGCGACCGTGAACCCGCTCGTCAAGATGGCGCCAGCCCTGACTGCTGACAGGAACTTGTCGGCGTTCTTGTGCACGTTGCCGAATGATGCGCGGGCGACGATGCTGTTGGCCAAGTGCTCCATCATTGCGCTGAGGTCCACCGGCGTCGATGGCCCGACCGCTCGTAGCCTTGCCACCACAGTCGCTATCTGTTAATGAAACAGTCAGCAAGAGAATGCTTACTCCCTCTATCTCGCTTTCCGAAAAGTAAATGTTTTCAAAATATCAGTAATTATATATTAAAATATATAAATGTTTATGTAAAGTAATTAGTGTCATCTTTAAGTCTAGCTTTTTAACAAATTTATTTAAAAATTCAAATGTTGCACATATTTTTATACAAACTAATCAAAGTTGAGAAAGTTTGACCGCACGCTTCCCATAACGCGTCGTTCTTTTTAGGACAGAGGGAGTAGTCCTTTTATTTACAATGAATGGTCGCCGCCATGATGCTAAAATAGCGGTAAAGATTTCTTACCGCCACCGCAAAATACTCCCTCCCTCCAAAAGGAGTATTGTTTTTGACTTTTAGATATCACGTGTTTAAACGTTCATCTTATTCAAAAGAAATATGTAAATTATAAAATAAATAAATTGTTATTAAAGTATTTCTATTGATAAAATATGTCATAATAAAATAAATAAGATTTTTATGTATAAACAATTTGAATAAGACTGACTGTCAAACAAAATGTCTAAAATTTTAAAATGACACTTTTTTTTTTATGTAGGGAGTATACAGTACGTGGACCAAATTTAACAAACTCAAACAGTGGACGCTATTTGAATTAGTAGGGGACGCTATAGCAACAATCCGAAATTCTTCATAGCCGCGCGCAGCGATAGCATCACATGGTTGGCTCCCACTCGAGAAACACACGGATGGTGATCATTAGACAAATGATTTTTCTTCTTTTTGATAATGATAACGGATGATGATCTTATGAACTGTTTGTGGCTCTCACAATCTGTTTCTTATAAACTTTATTAACATACGATGACTTAGAGGGTGTTTGGATCTATTGCCATGTGCAAAACTTTAACACAAAGTGCTAAAAATATTTTTTTAGGGTGTCCTTTGATGCTAAAATATTTTTAGCCCATATATATGTAGGCTTGGGAACACTTTTAGCACTAAGTAGCACACCTTTTTTGGATCCCTTAGAGGGTGTTTGGATCTATTGCCATGTGCAAAACTTTAACACAAAGTGCTAAAAATATTTTAGGGTGTCCTTTGATGCTAAAATATTTTAGCCCATATATTGTAGGCTTGGGAACACTTTTAGCACTAAGTAGCACACCTTTTTGGATCCCGGTGCTAAAGAAAGATGATAAAAGTGAGGTGCTAAAGTTTAGCAACTGGATCCAAAGTTCCAAACAGGACCTTATTATGTTCATAATTTTATATTTATTTCTTAACTAAAGTAGGTGAGACACCAGTTCTTTGAGTATAACTAAATGTCTATTTATTTTATACATAGTATTATTTATGATATAGTCCCTCAGTATCCTTTTATGTGTCCTTCTGATCACTTTCCGAAACTCTAACCCTATATATATATATACAATTAGAGCACGTTACACGTTGATGGCCCACACCGGCCGTATGCTTAATTACCTCTTGTTCCCTTATGTGGCGGAAGGTGAGCACACGCTTGGGGCCGAGCAGCTCGGCGGTGCAAAGCTGCCGGAGCTTGCGCCAGTACTCACCGGACGGTGAGAAGACTATGTCCGACCAGCCGTAAAGCACGATGTCGCCACCCAGGAGCCTGGGGCGTGTGGCGAAGTTGGCGTCGTGCGTCTTGAGCACCTTGCGTGCCATCTCCTTGGACGACACCACCAACAGTGGGGTCTCGCCTAGCAGCATCATCATCAGCGGGCCGTGCACGCCGGCGAGGTCCCGTAGAGCACGGTGCGGGAGGAGGTTCACCAGGTGGTGCATGCTGCCGATGACCGGCAGCTTCCACGGCCCTGGCGGGAGCCTCACCTTAGGCGCCCTCCTCACAAAGAGCTTCAGGAGGATCAGCGCTATGGTGACTACCGAGACGATCAGGGATTGGTAGAGAAAGTTGTGGCAGTCCATGGTCTAATTACAACACCTGGTCGGTGCACAGTAGAGGAGCGGAGACTATCAGACTATAGCTAGCTCGCTCGCTCTCGCTCCAAGGTTCCCAGAGCTAGCAGATGGTTATATTTATAGATGGGCAACGGGCTGGCATGGGCTAACGAGGCACATGGGCCCTGTGGGAGTGCCTCTTAGGCATGCGGGCCTGGCCTTGTGGGCGGGCCTGTGGGCGTGGGCTAACGAGGCACATGGGCCCTGTGGGCGTGCCTCTTCAGGTTCATCGATCTATGGGTACAGCCTCACTGGAAACGGCCGAGCGACATGGTTGGTTGCGAAGACTGGGGACATTATATTGCATGCATATACATGACAGGTTACCAAATCTAGTCCAGTTTTTTGTTTTTAGAACCGAGGGCATTCCCCCATTTTCATTATGATATAACGGAAATACAGAGTCAGAACAGACAACCCAAGAAAGCTAGAAATACAGACCACTTCAGACCTGACAGCTAAAATATTTAAAATGCAGAGGCATACAAGTGCATGCATATTTATCGAACCTAACAGCCAAAAGAGAGAAGAGGCCCGGAAGAGCCATCCATCAACAGGACATATAGTAGCTGCAACAGCTAGGTTGCAACAGAATCACCAGCAAATGAAAGACAAAAGACAGGTTTTAAACTTTTTGGGTGTTCATCCCTTGATCACCGAAGCACAACAAGAAATTAAGAACAATATCACTCCTTGTCAGCCGATCTATCTTGAAGCAGTCCTGAACTCATTTGGAGTCCAACACAATTGGATTTCTTATTTTATGATTTTTCTATGACTGTTTCATAGGTTAGGGGTAGTCCACTCCTCATAGTTGGAGGGGTGATATAGACTTTTTCCTTTATCACACCACAACCAACTTTGCTTAAAAGAACTAGGAATGTTAGTGTCACCTAAACATGTTGCAAAGAATAGATGCTGCAAGTCCTCATTATTAGGACAACATTATTCAGCATTAACCAGAGAAAGATTTCAATTTTTGCAGGAATCTTTCCTTTACAAATCTTTTTGTGGTACTGTCATCCCAAATCTCCATACAACTTTATCCTTCCTATCAGAGAGAACCACATTACTTAAATCATATGAGATAGTTTGTTCCATTGATCAGCCCAAATGTCAACCAGATATCTAGAGAATGTACCTGATCTAGTCCAGTAGTAGTTCAATTCGCACAGGTTTTGTTATATCCACATGAATCAACTGAAAACCATTTGTAATTTATTATTAGTGTTTGATTTGGTCTCCGCTGCTGGTCTACTCTCTATACACACAGTCGAGGACGTACTGGTGGGTGTAGGGCGGCGAACTTTTGGGTCCAAATTCGGTGTCAAGTCGTCGTCTGGCATGCATATGGTATCGATCGATATCGATCCCTCATCAGGTTACGTTCACACTGATGTGTTTTACATGTCCTTTCGTGCAGCTAGCATACACGCTCTTGCAGCCTTGTGTTGTTTTCTTCCAAAAATGGGCCCCCGTTTTAACTGTACCTGAACATGGACGCTTGCATAATGTCGAATTGTTATTGGACGTGTGCTGTCCGTTTTAACTCTACCTGAACAAGGGCAAATAAGATTAAGGCTGGACGAAAAATATGTAACTTCGCTGCTCGCTCGACTTCGCCCGTTAATGGCTCGGCTCGAGCTCGAGCTCGTTTTGTAATGAACTAGTTCATTTTGTAATGAACTAGCTCATTTTGTAATGAGCCATGTTTTATATCACTACTACAGATTCGTCCATCACTGCCGGGCTCCAACCCCCTTCCTTTGCCGAAAAATGAACCGGCAGAACCATAGCGGTAGTGACGTGGGGTTCAAACACTACCGGGTCAAAACACCGGCGGTGATTCGAGGAGAGACTACCGGTTTGATATAGAACCGACAAATAAGATCGTCACCGAACACCGCCGGGTGACCGGCGGCATTTTTGATCCAAGCAATGCCGGTTCGAAGTGAGCCGACAGAGTTTATATTGAGAGCACCTGTCGGGCTTTAACGAACCGACGAGAACTTAGTGGATAACACTATCGGGTTAGGTTGAGCCGGGTGTGTATCGGAGAGCTAACAATATCGGTTGATTAGGGACACGAAAGTGAATTTTACGTGAAGACCGTCGGTTCGTAGAATGAAGCCGCAGTGCTTTTTTCGTCAACAATGACGGCTTGTATTTCAAACCGATAATGTTTGTTGTAGCTACAATACCGGTTAGTTTGTCATTCTTTGTCGGGCCCATCCTAGCCGGGCGTTTTTTGTTTTAGTTTATTTTAAATTTGGAATTTATTCATTGGAAATCAGCTCTTTTTAAATGCTTAAACACATCATACATTAATATCATTAAAATATTACAGGATTTAATGGTTACATACAACAAAATCCATCTAATGTTCTAGAAACTAAGCCTACATTAACTTCTAAAATATGAAGACCAATGACCATAGACATAAATAAAAAGCATGGCATCTTTCCAAGGCGAAATAAGCAAAGCAATTTCGCAATCTTCATATCTATGTTGGGTGGCTTCTCTTCAATCTCCGTGGCTTCTCTTCAATCTTCATATCTAGTTTGCACCGGTGTAGGCGATGGCGGCTTCACCTTCAATCTCGTGGCTTCTCTTCGGTGTTGTATTTTCTGTAACAATCTTGCACAATAAGCGGACATATTTAAAATATCCAACCGGATTTGAACAACACTAACTCATGAATTTCACTTTCTACCTCATTTCAATACAATTCAAGCACTAGTATGACTTCAATCATGCTTTGTAAATGACCATAATGTTTTAAACCTCATTTGTTACTAAGGATCCGAACTGTTTGAAAGCAAATGGGGTGGAAAAATAGGATGCGATTATCCACACGGGCATTTCAACGAACACCTAAGGGCAAAGTTGCGGGCGCACTCACCGAAGCTTCCGTGCACCTCACGGCGCGCTCCTATCTTGTCTCGGGCGGCGAAATGCAGGCGTCGAATGGAAGACGAGGATGCGGAGGGGCGGCGTTCCGGCGGCCGAGGAGAACAAGGTCGCGGCAGATGGGCGGCGTCCGGCGGTCCTCCGTCGGAGGCGAAGCTAGGACAGCGCCGAATTAGTTCTCATTCTCAAAGGTACAAGCTCCAACACCTAAAGGAATAATTAGTTCTCACCGTGGAAGGGGCGGAGAGGGGGCGTATGGGGCGTTGGGGACGCGCCCGAGCGGAGGGCCTTGGCGTGGGGAGAACGCCCGTCAAGCCTCGATTCGCTGGCGCTGAACGAACGGGATCTTGTGAACGGCCGGCCGGCGGAGTAGGGACGCGAGCGAACGGCGACGCGCGAACGGCGGCCGAGGCGGAGTAGGGGACGACGAACGGCGACGAAAGGGGTTGGTAGTGCTCCGTCGGGCGGTTCTCGCTCTTTGCGCCGGTGGGGAAGGGGAACGAATGACGCTGGGTTCAAATGACTCCCCAATATTTCGTTCGAGCATATATATATCGGCCCCGCTGTTTTCGGCGCGGTAGGGAACGAATAGCGGGAAGTCGAAATATTTTGGAAAATTTCACCCCCACTCTATTCACTGCCGGTTAATTCCCTAGAACCGGTAGTGGTAAAGCAATGCTGCCACGTCATGGATGATGATGAACCTCGTGAAGGATGTGTAGTCCTCCTAGTTCAAAATGGCTTGAATTTTTTTTTTGCAGTCATGTACACCCAAAATATGACCCCATACAATATCTTAGGTTTTTCTGATAAATATTTTAATTACTATGATTTTCTTCGAGCTAAACTGGCGACAAGAAGAGCTAATTACACCATGCAAACACAAGAATTTTTCATGGTCCTCCACAAATGATTTGCCTCCTAGGGCACATGAGACCCGTGGAAAGGTTTTAGAAGCATTCCGGCTCTTTTAGGTGAGTACGCTCGGTTCAAACTATAATTACTAGGTGGCGTCGCGTAGAAATTCAATTAAACTAGAAAAAGTACCAAACCAACTCCGAAAAATCTTAAACTCCGTGGTTGCTTCACCATTTTCATGTGAAGGTCTAAGAAAAAGTTTGAGACCACTAAGACACCGGCATACGTATGAACCACATGGAGCACAAGGAGTACATTGAATAGTCATGGTTCGATGGAAAGGATCATGTACCTACCGTGAAGGATGTGTAGTCCTCCTAGTTCAAAATGGCTTGAATTTTTTTGTAGTCTTGTACACCCAAAATATGACCCCACACAATATCTTAGGTTTTTTCGATAAATATTTTAATTACTATGATTTTCTTCGAGCTAAACTGGCGACAAGAAGAGCTAATTACATCATGCAAACACAAGAATTTTTCATAGTCCTCCACAGTGATTTGCCTCCTAGGGCACATGAGACCCCGTGGAAAGGTTTAGAAGCATTCCGGCTCTTTTTTCGTAGGGTACGCTTAGTTCAAACTATAATTACTCGGTGGGGTCATGCGTAAATTCAATTAAACTAGGAAAAATACCAAACCAACTCCGAAAAATCTCAAACTGCGTGGTTGCTTCCCCATGGGGCACAAGAACATTACAAAGTAATTAGGAACCAGTTACACTACAACCTTACAAATAATTAACATGCATATTAAACACACTAATCATCATCGCCGATTTGTCGGGATCAATATTAGGTCCAAACTTTGCGGTCCATGCACACGAATGTAGGTTTGTAGAAATATCGGTAATTGATGTCACGGATTAAGTATCCGCTTGAATCGATGAAGGTCAATGCCCTTATGATTGCACTCTCTTGTCCCGCAGAAGGCCATAAAAATGCTCGACCATAGATGTAACCTCATCGAAGCGACCACCGTCTAAGTCGTAAAAACCTTATGCAAGTATTGTCGCCCTTCCGTAGTTTGCCGCCGAGGTGTGCATAGAAGTCCCAATCATACCCGAAGTTGGTATGTAGCTTGGTCGAGAACGGCCGCCAAGCCACATGCAGCATAAGTAAGATCATGGAGCAAAAATCGCAAGTGGGAGAATTAATCAAAATGAATGAAGATGATGTGAATCTATCTAATATATATAGTGTCAAAATGATGAATTTAATTTATTATTACCACATCATCATGGTTGTAGCACCCAACATATTCGCTATATTGCCATGGGGATATTCCGAGAAGACAAAGCATATATCTTGAAGTGCGAGAAATCAGGCACATTGTAGCAAACACGCCGGCGCATCTAAGCACAAGGAAACGGCATTGTACTCGGCGTTTTGCACGCGGACGATCTCTCCTCCCCCCTCGTGGATTAGGTGGCTGTTGTTATGTCCTCGACACCTCGAAGGGATGTAAAAACTTATTTCACACGTATATAGTTGATGATGACCATGTGATGCTCTAGATGTCGTGCTCCCCACAAAACTGAGGAGATAAAGAACCAACTAAGTCTTTGTTTCTAGCCATTGTAGTGGGGATAAAGTCCGGTGAGACACATATAAATGCAACAAAATGACGTTAAGTTAAACTAATCATCCATGTATTTGTTATAGTAAAATAAAAAAAAAAAATGTTAGAAAAAAATCTCATACGATGATGGATAAGGGAATGACCTTGTGTCCACACCGTGGGGTTAATGGTTCATCGCCCGTGGAAAACCTGGTTGTTATGGTGGCGGCAAAGGCGAGGACCGTTCATACCACCGGTGGCGATAAAAAGGGAAAAAAAAAAAAGGACAAAACTCATGAATTATATATAGGAATTCTAGACAAGGAAAAATATCCTTACCAATAAAATATCCCGGAGCCATGAACAAATCTCCTAGAAAAGAGAGATAGAGAGAGAGGGAAAGAGTCGAGTGGATTTCGCGATGCGGAGCGAAAGTGTAAAAGCGACAAGCAAGCAAGTCGAACTTCGGGAGCTCGTGGGGTGCGTCGGGTCGATGCGTATGTGTGTTGCCGGGGCGGGTGCCTTGATTTATAGCATTTTGTTGAGGGCGGGTAAATCACCGCCGGGTATTAGGTTCTGGCGGGTGAATACAATATCACTACCGGTCTTTGTTATGTAGCCTAAGGTGAATACAATATCACTACCGGTTATTTGTATATAGCCGGCAATGAATGCACGATCTCGTCACTTCACTCGTTTTGCATGCATGCATTGTAGCGATGATGCCGCATACTTTGTAGCGCCTATTATGTATGCAGTAGATGCTTCACGCAGTTTGGATTCCATATGGATGTGAATAAAATTTATTATCTGTTGTATTTTTGTTTGTTACATATATAACTTTATTTCATTCACATTGGATTTGGATATCTGTTGTATTCACATTGCATCATATTTCATTGACGCAACCGTCTTTTTATTATGTTTGATGAAGGGTAAAAATGGGAACTCAAAGATATCGAAGAGACAATCAACATCCATAACAGATAAGAATTTGATTACATATATTTCCATAACAAAGACCTTACATAAAACTGAATATACGGTAACAAAGACCAATTCACGAGATAGGTCAATGCTACAATCAAAGTGTACAAACACATTAAAATTAAACCACCTCATTAAGTCTCTTCTAGCATCTAACTCTCTTCTAGCATCTAACTCCCATCAAAGATGCAAATGAGGTGCATGGAAGAACCTGCTGAGGAGGTTGGAGGATGAGATTCAACCGAGTTGATGAAGAACTGCCTCGATGTTGTAGAGGACCATTGTATAATTTCATCCTTGGTCAATGGTCCTCGCTGCCGTTGTTGATCCATATGATTCAAATACATGTCCTTGTGCCTGGGGTTTTGCATCGGATTTACACCCCAAAACACAAAGGGCATGCATGACTCTTAATATGAGTCCGAGTTCGACCCTAACGGATCGATTGCTCTGCGAATCTTCGCATTACCACAAAGCAGCTCCAACCTCCGGTGTGGATCTATCTTGAGAAGACTCTTCTAGCACCTCTTGAGTAAACCATTTTCGTGGACTACACATATATACGTATGTGGAGGGCTTTTTCCCAAAGAGAGGCCATATGTATGTGGAAAGTACTCCTAGCAAAGAAGATGGACGACGAATAACAAGGAAAATAGGAAGAGAAAAGAGATCTTAGATCCAAACCCCACTAAAATTCAAAACTAAGCCTTGTACTACTATGAGGAGAGAGTAGCAACTACAGGACGAACCAAGAAGGCAAGATCAGAAGATCAGAACATAGAGGAGAAACTAGGTGCAAAACACAGCATCCCCTTGCCGTTTAAATAGGCGAGATGCCATGGTTGAGGCGACGCCGTTGTATCGGAAGACGCGGGCGGCAAAGGCGCCAAAGATTGGTGCGATGGTCAGCCGGTCGAGTTGAGAACTGCGGCGGTCGTTGAATATTGCGACATCACCGCCGGGTCTCGATTCTCACCCTAAGCGGTGATATCGAATACCACCGCGTAAAGCTTTGCATCAGTAGTGATCGGTGAGATCACCGCCGGTTATAAAACTACACCCTACGGTGTTTTAACCGACAATGATTTAACCCGGCCGACGCGGTACCGGTGCCCGTGCTTTTCTCATCGGTTCCGAGACACCGCCGGTTTCCTACCGGCAGGTGAATACCACGCCAACGCGCTCTCCACGCGATCGTAATGCATGCATGCACGGGCCTCTCGTGAACACGCTAAGTGAACGTGGCAGCCTACAGATTGTCGCGTACTCATACTACTCCCATGGTCAAAAAAAAAAAAACACGTGATGGCTATCCGTTGGGCGGTACAAGTTAGATTCTTTAAATAGCACGGCGGTGTTGTTGTAGGCGCGCTACAGTAAGTTGAGTGTTGTTCGTGCTCGGCCGTGCAGCGATCGAAGTTTCGCCTACGATCTCTCGTCTCCCCTTCCTCCCTCCCTTCCCGCCCTGGCCGGCATCGTCTTCTAAAGGTGCGTGTGGTTGATCTTGTAGCAATGCAATGGTAAATAATGTAAAGCATTCCTTGTTTCAAAATAACAATGGTGTATTTAGCTAAGTATCTATGGCAGTAGTAATCCTAATTAAACTCGAGCACACCGTTCTTGAAAAATGGTAAAAACTGGCTCGGTGGGGATCGAACCGGGATCGGGATTGGGTGCCTTGGGAAACGAAGTGGCAGCCGAGGAAGAGAGGGAAGCGGCCTAGGAACGCTGTAGCGCAAGAGCCGGTCGCCGATTACGCGCGGTTTTCCTTGGAAACGGTGATTGGTGAGAACGGGCGAAACGCGTGTGAGCCGGTCGCTCTTTGAGTGCCGAGAGGCGGCCATTGGATCTCACGGCCGCCCGTGTTTGAGTGCCGAGGGAGCCGTCTTTCTGGTGGGCGTGCCTTGGAAACCGATGTCAATCAATTCCCGCATGGCTTCTTTGTTACTATTTATACACCCTCGGCGACCTCGGCCCGATAATCAAACTCTCTTTCCATAACACTAGTTTTCACTTTACGAGGGCTCGCGACGACGATCGCCATGGCGGCAACTACACCATTGCGGAGCTGCGGTTCACCATCGCCCGCCTCCACGATGCCCTCCGAGGCTCAACGGGCTCGCCGATCAACTCGGCCCGCCAAGGGTGATCGACCCCTTGGACAACAGGGGCCAACTTCTACGCCTTCAAGATCGATGACATTTCCAAGATCCCGCTGAGGGGATACCGCCATGGTGGAGAGGTAAGTCGAGGGAGGCGTCGCGTGGCGGCGGCGGGATCCGGGACGCCGTGGAATAAGCGAGGCGACGGTGGCGGCGGCGGCGGGGTCTTTTGTTTTTAGCTATCTAGTATTATTTTTATGCACTTGTAAAATATATTATCTATTATTATGTTCTACTAGTAAAGAACCGGTCGTTTTTAATTGGCCTCGCGTGTCAATCTTCTTTCTCTATCGTTTTTTTTTCACTGTTCACCGGTCGTTTTTAATTCGCCCGCGTGTCAACATCTCCTTCGATCTCTATCGCCGTTTGTTTTCACTGTTCCTTGGTCTTCAAACGCTATCGGTTCTTAACTCAAAACCGGAGTGATCGGTGTCCATCAAGAGCACCGCCGAGGAACGATTGAACCGGTGGTGATCTAGATCTTCACCGCCGGAATTGGTCGAAGTCTGCGGAAATTTTTGATTGTCCCGCGCCCGACCGGCTCATCCTTTGCCGGGCAAGGTTCAGCAAAGCCGGTGGATTAAAATTCGGCAGTGATGCCGGCGGTAGTGATGAACGAATCTGTAGTAGTGATAACAAATCAGCTCGAGCTGGCTCGCGAGTTGTTTGCTTGCGAGCCATAACGAGTCAAGATAAATAACAAATAATGTATAGATCAATGGAATCGATTAACGGAGGACGATGTATTATGGTCATAAACGATAGCATACTTCTATTTTTCATTGCAAAATTTATATTTATTTTGTTCATTTCATTTTATAGATACATGTGATGTGTTTTCGTTGATTTACGGTTATAATCTTTATGCATATGTTTTTTTTGTGCTTTGGCTCACGAGCCAAATGAGCCACCTCGAGCTCAATAATGAACCGAGCCGAGCTAGCTAGCCTTCTGACTCGTTTGTATAACGAGCCATAACGAGTCAAGCCATAAAAACCAAGCCACTAACAAGCGCTCGATATCCAGCTCTGCATACGATGGATGCATTGCATCATGTCGAATTGTTATTGGACGTGTGCTGTCTATTTTAACTGTACCTGAACATGGACGCATACGGTGGATGCATCGCATCATTTCGAATTGTTATTGGACGTGTAACTGTACCTGAACATGGACGCATACGATGGAAGCATTGCATCATGTCGAATTGTTATTGGACGTGCTGTCGTTTCAGCATCGATCAAGTCATTTTCCTTCTTCTGTTCCATTGGAGCGTCGTTAATTGGAGCGTACACAGTCGAGCAATGTATACAGAGCACTATGCTGTGGTCTGGCATATATCAACACTGATAAATTAGGAATTTGTCGTTATTGGAGCGTGGTTAAAACCACAAATAAAGATACATGGTCCGTGGTTCCCTGCCCAATCAAATGTCCATGTAACGTAAGTAATCCTTCCGTTCCAAATTAAATGTCCTTTAAATTACATAGCTTTTGCATGTATATATAAAGATATATAGAATAGTAAAAGTAGTGTACTTACCTAGAAAAAAAAAAAAAAATATATTTGGGACCAAAAAAAATTGTTTTGTATTTCTTATTATTATCAGTGTTTATTTAATTATCTATTTTTTTTACATGGCCAATCCCTTCTTTGATTGCATTCGTCAAGCTCATATGCACCACATGTCCACATATATTGCACATGGTCTAACTAATTTTTTTTACAACGCCAGCTGTGTGTGTATTTTATTTGTTTGCGACCCAAGCATTCTAGCTCCTTAAGGTGTGGGAACAAATTCCATGCAACTAATTTGTTGTATTATGAGTGCTCTGCTTGATTAACTTCATAAAGTTTATGTAAAAGATTTTCCCTATTTCTCAAAAATAAACAAAAAGATGCAATGTGTTCACTATTGAGCGGCGGCACGAGTAAAGCCCAAAGTGTAAGGAAGGATTGACGTGTATACGGTACAAGAGTTCAAGACCTCCGGACTGCATAATATAAATCTAAGGCCTTGTTTAGATGCTAGAAAAACTTGTAAAAGTAAATGTTGGAACTCCTGTAGCGCATTTGTAGCACGTTTTGTTTGTTTGTAGTAAATATTATCCTACCATGGAGTGACTAGACTTAAAAAAGAATCGTCTCAAGAATGTACATCTAAACTGTGTAATTAGTTATTTTTTTTATCTACATTTTATAGTCCAAACATATATCTTTTGGTGTATTTAATGTGAAGTGATGGAGGGAGAGTGAAAAAAGAGTTAGAAATTTTAGCAATCTAAACAAGGCCTAAGTGTATATGTACATGATAAATGAAGGAAAAAAGTTTATTTTAGGTTCCTCAACTTTTAAAAGTCCGATTTCCATCCCTCGAACTTCAAAATCGGAGAAAACACATCCCTCGGTATTTTGAAACCATGAAGATTAGGTCCCCCTGAGCAGGTTATGAGTGGTTTTGAAGGCGGTTTTTGCCTTTTTTTTTTTTGTTATTTAATTTAGTGAATCTTTGAAAAATCATAGTAAATGATAGTAAAATTATAAAATGGAATACAATTTTCCTAGACTCAATCTAGATAAGTAGATCACAGAGTGAACATATAATATGATATGCTTTAGTACAAAGTTGTTGTAGTAGTTTTTAGATATATGATTTTTCTGTAATTAATTAGAATAATTCATAACAATGATTTACGTGGTCCAATTGTGGTGAAATTTTTATGGTGGGCTAGTTATTGTATGGTTGAGCTTTTTAGTAAAAATTTCATACTCAGTAGATCTAGAATATTTAGATTTAACAACCATAAACCTAAATAAATCTATAACTATGTTGTACATAATCAAATGAGTATGATTTTTTTACTACAGCTCAACCATACAATAATTAGCACACAATAAAAAATTTCACCACAATTGGACCATAGAAACAACAATTATAAATTATTTCAATTTCTTATAGAAAATCATAATCCAATCTACATTAAAAACTCTTTACTAAAGCATATCATGTTATATGTTCATTGCGTAGATCTACTTATCTAGAGTCCAACAAAACTGGATTCTCTACTTTATAATTTTTTGTGTTTAATGAGATTTTTTAAAGATTCAACCAAAATAAATAAAAAAGAAAAAGACAAACCCGCCTTCAAAACCACTCATAACCAGGTCATGGACATAATCTGCATTGTTTCAAAAGTTGAGAGATGTGTTTTGTCCAGTTTAGAGTTTAAGGATGAAAATCGAACTTAAGCAAAACTTGAGGGACATAAAGTGGACTTTTTTTTTTTTTTCCATAAATGAATATACGTACATAATGGGCTAAGATCGCCACCGGCCCACATACAATTCAGCCTGCATGCTAATTTTAGCCCAACTCATACACAGGTACACATACGTATACAAAATACGTCTAGCACTTGCGGAGGTTGTGGAGTCGTGTCTTCTGATTGTCTAAATGTAATGAAGAATATAAAGGAGATGTCTCATTGTGCTTACATGATGATCTTTGAAGATATTTATCAGACCTCTAAAACCTTTTATTGCGTGCGTTTCACACATGAAGGCAGGGAGTACAATAAGGAGGCTCATTTTCTTGCAAATTAGCATGTTCACTTGGAGCTGGCCAGCATGTTTGGATTGGTTCCCTTCGTGTCTTCCTTTTCCTTGATGCAAACATTTTGAAATGGGAAATATATGCCTACCTTCCTGTCGAAAAAAAAAATGTATACAGAATACGTGGCCACATGAATGGAAAATGCTGCTTTCACCAGCAAGTACACGAGCGTACGTGTTCTCTATCTTCAGCTCATCATGGGCTAGAATACAAGGTTGCATACTGTATACGCTCAGATAAAGAGATTAATAAGTTCAAAGTTCAGACTGGAACTCGATGCATGGCTGATAAATATATATATAAGGCTGTCTCCAATGGGCGACGGCAAACACGAGAGGCATAGGGGTGGTTTGGGTGGTGGCACAGTGAATGTCTGCGTGAGGTAAAAGCGACGGTCTCCAACGGTGTACGCAATACCCAGAAGGCAAATCACCATCTCCGCCTCCTCCGGCTGCCTGACACCGCCGTGCCCCGCCCCTCCGCCTCCCCGCCCTCGGTCTCCCGTTCCTACCCGCCGGACGCGCCGCACCCCGCCCCTCCGCCTCCCCCGTTCTCCTCCGGGCTGCGCCCGCCCTCGCGGCCCGCCACGCCCGCCAAGGGCCTGGCCGCGCCACAGGTGGCCCGCCATGGCTCACCGCCAGAGCTGAAGCTGCAGCGACCGGAGATGGGGGGAGGGGCGCGCCGCGCCGAAAAGAATCGACCTCGCACTCAGCCCCGCCCGCCGGAGGACTACACCGCGCCGGAGCTTGGGACGAGGCTGCACCGCACCGAGGTTGGGACGACGCTGCACCGCGCCAAAGCTCGCCTTCGATGTCGGCCCGCTCCGCCAAGTTCCCCGCCTAGGACGCGGTCCCTTTCCCGCGGGCGGCAGATGCGATTTAGGTGGCGGCGCCTTCCCCGGCCGGGCGGCGGATGCGGCGCCGGAGCCGGTGGGGCAGCCGGGTGTGGGCCAGGCAAACGAATGGGTCTGAGGAGAGGATAGGCTTATCCCGCCTCGTCGAGGCCGCCGCGACAAAATGCATGTGGCGCCCGGGTTAGCTGTTGGACGACGATTTTGGTAGGCATATGTACTGGGCACTACGCACTTTGGGGTTTGGGTCCTCTGTTGGAGTTAGTCTAAGCAGTTCACGTATGCATGCTGGCCTGGAAGGGTGGAACAGTGGCAGCGTCCACTTACCATCATCACCAAAGTTATCCTAACTTTTCTCCCAATCCCAATCTCCATCCCTATATAAAAGAGGAGACAGAAGAGCGACCTTTTCATCCTTCCCAAAGCCAATGGTTCAATGGCCACCAGGCTTCGACAGGACAATCCCATCTGCATTTTGGCCTCCTAGCACGTCCTCTCAACAATCTGCTGAAGAAGGGCTCTATCTTTGTGCGGACTGAGGCGCACTCCACTGCTATTGCTGCCCTTATTAAGTCTGCTTTGAAGTTTGTCCCTGTGCAAGCTTTGTCGGACTTCAAGCCATTCTAACATCAAACTGATGCAAGTGAAACTGGTGTTGTTGGGCCTGTGCTGCTCCAGAATGACCACGTCAGGACTCGCGGATTATCTACATATGACAAACAATACTTGGTCAGCCTGGATCGATGCTATTAGTGGAAGATGATGTGGATGTCTTGCATGTTAAGATAGAACTTGGAATGACGTGGATAGCTTGCAATAAGAGTTGGAAGTTAGTGGCATGACATGGCTTTAGTGGAAGATGACGTGGATGACTGACTTGTTGAGATAAAACTTGAGATGACATGGATAGCTTGAATTAAGATATTGGAAGTTAGTGACATTATATGACAGTTACTGAAAGATGACGTAGACGTCTTGCATGTTGAGATAGAACACATGTACGTACTGAAGATTAGCTTGATAAGACATAGAGATATACAACCCTCACGCATACACAAATCACTAATGATGTGTGCGTTCGTGAGCCTATATATTAGACAGGGGATCTAGGCCATCTTCTCCAAGCAGCTCAAAACCAGCGAGGTAGTAGCAGCCATCGTCCTCTTTGACCCGAACGTCTAATCCAGAGCCATCGAGATGGCCACCAGCGACCAAGTGCCGCTGGCCTCGCAGTTGCAGCGCAAGCCACTTAGGACATACACCCCTAGCCTATGGGGTGACTTCTTCCTCCAGCACATCCCATGCACTCCATCACAGGTACAAACAGGCAGTCGCCATTGTTCCCTTTCCGAATAATTTTAACAATGTCATCTTTCTGCTAGCATTTCGGCATTGATGCAATAAAAATATAAAAATCACCAAAAATAGGGTTCTTGTGAACTAGACTTTTCCAATCCGCTATTAATAATCAAATTGTCCATTGCAGCTCTTGTCAATGAAGGAGAAGGCACAACACAAGAAGGAAGAAGTGAGGCAGATTATATTAGAAACCGTTGCTACCTCCAACCTAGTACAGAAGATTGAGCTGGTCGACACGCTGCAACGGATCGGGGTGGACTACCACTACAAGAAGGAGATCGATGATTTGCTTTTGCTCTGTCTTCAATGACAATGATGGAGGCTATGACAATCTCTACATCACCTCACTAAGGTTCTATTTCCTCAGGAAGCATGGGTATAGAGTCTCTTCAGGTAAGATTGTCAATTAGAACCAGTATGTGTTTCCTTTCATGGATGTTTTTTTTTAGAAAAATGAAAAAAATTGGCTTCTTTGACTACATACAGCTAAATCTTGCAATGTTGTATGCTGATGCTATGCATGAATAAATGTTCAATTATGTGTGTGTAGATGTGTTTGAAAAAAATTTAGGGATGAGCAAGGGAGCATTTCAAGTGATGATGTCAGCTGCTTGCTGATGTTGTATGATGCCGCGCATCTGAGAACTCGTGGGGAGGATATACTTGACAACATCATCACTTTCAACAAGAACCACCTCCAATCTCTGCTGCTGGTGGAAAAATTGGAGCCAGAGCTACGAGAAGAAGTCCAGTGCACTTTGGAGACACCTAGGTTCAGGCGGGTCAAGAGAGTGGAGGCAAGGCGCTACATCTCAGTATATGAGAAGAAGGCTACACTGAATGCGAGCATACTGGAGTTTGCAAAACTAGACTACAACATCTTGCAAGCTATCTACTGTGATGAGTTGAAAGAACTTACAGTGTAAGGAAATTAACCACACATTGGTATAGTAAACTGGCAGCGATAATTTACTTAATGGAGTTGCTTAATTACTTAATTCTCCAATAACAATGTTTACTGAGTTTAAGTACTGCTAATACTACACATTTACTTGACAACGTCTAGATGGTGGAAGGATTTCCAATCACAAATAGATCTGCACTTTATGAGGGACAGAGTGGTGGAGATGCATTTTTGGATTCTCGGAGTGCTTTTTGAGCCTTATTACTCATATCCACGGATAATGATGACAAAGTTTTGCATAATCGTGCTTTTATTAGATGACCTTTATGACAACTATGGCACCACTGAGGAGAGCGCTATCTTCACAGCGGGCATGGAAAGGTTTGCATGCCTAGCTAGATATTATATGCTCTTAAAGTTAGATTACATGTAGCTAAGCTGAACAATATATATACATATATAGTCACCGAAGTTTACTTTTGCTTGAAAAACTAATGGCAGGTGGGATGAAGAAATAACAGAACAACTTCCAACATATGTAAAGGCTCTCTTTATCATCATTCGTAACACTACAAATGGAATCGAGAAGGAGTTAAAACTTAAGAAAAACAAGCATGCTGAGTTCTTCAAGAAATTTGTAAGCTGTTCCTAAAGATCATATTAAGGAAACATGATGAGTTTTCGCAATTAAATTTGATTTTTCTCAATTAATTAACACCCTTATATTTACTATTTAGGTGATTGACATGGCTAAAAACTACCATGCTGAGGTGAAATGGCGTGATGAACATTTCATTCCAAACAATGTTGTTGAAGCCCACCTCCAAATTTCCATGCCTAGCAGTGCTTGTATGCATATGACTAATCTTGGGTTTATTTCGTTGGGAGATGTGACTACTGAGGATATTGAGTGGGCTCTCGCCTATCCAAAAATCGTTAGAGGTGCTTGTATCACTGGGCGCGTCGGCAATGACATTGTGTCATATGAGGTTAATTTAGACAATCTCTCCAACTATACATACAGAATTCTTGTAAATGATAGTTGCAAAACATTTTTCATCAGTACTGTAAAATATATATATATTTTGTGCAATTAGACATTTTCTAACTATCCCTACTTGTTTGTCCCTGGAAGGGTGAACAAGCTTCGAAGCATGTGGTGTCCACAGTGCAAACTTACATGAACCAATATGGGGTGACAGTAGAGGAAGCTATCAAAAAGCTTAAGTTTATAATTGAAGAAGCATGGATGGACATTGTTGAAGAATGCATCGAGCACAAACGTCCCATGGCACTTTTAGAGACAGCAGTCAATGTTGCCCGAACAATGGATTTCATGTACAAGCGTGAAGACGCATTCACCCTTTCATTTAGCCTCAAGAACGTTATAGCTTCAATGTATGTCAAGTCCGTGTGAGCTTTTTGATCGAGCATCAGTAAGCAATACCTTTTAGGGAATTTGGTGATTCTACTCTCCTTTTAAAGGCCAAAGGCATTTTTACCCCTCGGTTTTCTTAACTGTGCATTTTTACCCTCGGTTTACTGAAACGAAAGGTCCGTCTATCCTTATTTTCGACGGCGTCGGCGCTGGACCCATTAGATGGCGAAAAAAAACAAAAACGAGAAGAAGTGGCCGCCCAAAAGACCAACATATCCCTCTGTGTCCCGTACCCCACGCTGAGGCCGCTCGTCGCGTCCTGCCGCCTGGCACCTCTGCTCGCACCCATGCCCTGAAGTGGAGCACCCCGCACGCTGCCTTCTCCCTCACTCCACTCCTCCTCCTTCCTTCTTGCCCAAGCACGCAAGCAGCAGCAGCCAGACGCGCCGCAGCGTCGCCGCCGTGGCCATCACCGGCGCCGCTCGCCAACCAGTGCACCGCACCACTCCAAAACTCGCCATCAGCTCCGCCATCGTCCCTCCACCTCGACGCCCAAGTTGACGAGCCAACCACTCCGTGGAACACGCAAAACACGCGGATTTCCGACCTCGCCGGAATTCAGCCGCCATCCGCGTCGCCGTCGCCCAACTCGCCCATAACCGCACCATTGCTCGATTCCCCGCGCATACGGCCCCGCCACCTCGCTCTCTACCTCCGCGACCGAACCGCAGCTCGAGCCAACGACGACGGAGGCCGGAACGGCAAGTTTCCGCCGCCGCCGTCTCGCCGGGGAGCGCCGCCGCGCTCGGCCTCACGTGGCCAGCCGGACTCCGGCCACCTCCCCTCTTCCTTTCGCGCGCACCGTGTTCGCCTCGACGTCCTGATGGTGTAACCCTAGCCGGTTGGAGCCGCGGTGGCCCCACCTCGCCGGAACGCCGCCGCACCACCGCATGCACGACCGCCGTCCGCCGCGCGCGCCGGCAAGCTCCGCCGCTGCACCGTCCCTGGCCGCCAAACTGTGGATCCGGTCTGCCTCGACCCCGCGAAACCCATGCTCGCCTCACCCGACCGCCTCGCCGCCGGGAACGACGGATCCGCCGCCATGCAGTCGCCGCCGCCGCCATGGACGCCGACGTCGCCAACTTCGCGTGCTTCTCGACCTCCAGCACGATGTGCGCGCCTGCGTGAGCGCCGAGCTCGTGGAGCAGCGCGTACGTCGGGAGCGCTAGCAGGTTCATGAGCGTGTGCAGGCTGTGACGTCAACGGAGCGGGAGGCGAAGAACCACGCGGGTCTGAGCCCCCACGACCTTCGTCCTCTCCTTCCTCCAGGCAGTGGCATTCGTGTATGGCTGGAGGTAGGAGACGAATCTAATGAGTGGGTCCCATCTGGTAGTGACATGAGCTGAAGGGCCCTGCTGTCATACAAGAGGAAAAGGGCAGGGGCAAAGTTGTCCCTTTTAACACCGTTATCATGACATAACAGAGTAAGGGTAGACCCTCCTTTCGTTTGAAAAAGTGAGGGTAAAAATGCCAAGTTTAAAAAAACGAGGGTAAATTCATCTTTGGGTCCGAAACCGAGGGTAAAAACGCCAATGCCCCTACCTTTTAATGTACATGGGTGTGCTTAAGGTCTGCCAAAGGGTACCTTTTAACCCCAGATTATTGCTAGTATAAATAAGACAATTCGCACAACATCTTGGAATCTATTTTTGGCTTTCAGCTTTTACCTTTTTCCAATTAGGTGAAAATAGAGTGACGTTTACAGTTGCCTTCAAAAGAAATAAAAGAGAGGAGGTATACTTCACAGTTGTTTTAACCTAACAGCTTATAGCCTGTTTACATCACTTAGCTCACAATACCTTTCCACAGCTTACAGCTGAACCAAACAAACCCTTAAGTCAATCTCTAATCAATTTGGACATCCAACGTTCCACATCGACACTATATATACTGTACGAGTACGTAGGTTCTAGTTTTCTATATAAAGCAGACAAAGGACAGTATAGACACCTTTCGTAGCACAGCCAGAAGGCAGAAGCTGCTGAGGACACGCCTATGGCGCCATGCTGAAGTGAATTGCAATCTACACAGATTGGACGACTGAATGTATACTATATATGGTAATAAATAGTGTACTAATAATTCAATCTGGAATCCGATAAAAATAAGTGGAATGGTATTTTAAATTGAAGGGGAAAAAATCTCTGTTGTTGAGATTTCCTCACATATGAAGTGCTTTCATTGTAGAGGCTGAACTAGCCAGACCTATAGATGACCAAATAGGTGACAAGACACTAGCACTATTTGGCCGTAAAAGCAACTCTAAAAGATGTGGCTATGTGGATTTTTTTTAAAAGAAAAATTAGACTCTAATGTGCTATATGGTTTTGTAAAATAGTAAGTATGTTATGGACCTTTCTTTTTTAGAAATTTTCTATTTTATAAAATAGCTAAACAATAACTTTGGCTATTAAATTTAACCAAGCTTTTGGAGTTGCTCTAAGTAGCTTCTTGGTCCGCGCTTTTAACCCCTCATCGATTAACGGGAGTGGCAACGCTGTTTTCAGATTTGGTTGGCGCGCCTGGTCAGTAACTGATGACACTGAAAGGATCCAGTCCTAGATTCTCGCACTGCAAAACAGCCTTCAAAAATCAAATCTCCAAAACTAGAGGCTATGAGCGTGATATTGATGTCAAAATAAAGTTATTTAACTCCTCTACAACTTTGTCCATACTGACTAGATTTATTTAGGTAACCATAAAACGATGATGAATAGAAACTGCTCAGTCCGACAGAATTTCAGAACATGGTAAAAGTAAATTTCGAGAATTTTTGAAACCCCTTCCAATTCAATGATTCAATCAACAAAACTTGATCCAAAGAAGTGGAATAGTATCTGGCATCTCACCTACAGCAACCATAGAATACACCACATAACACTACCACGACTAGGAATACAAAACACCTTTTAAGTTCTCCCACAAGATAAGGCAGCAAGGTAAGCAACGCCCTTAGCCCCTGCCAAACCCCATAATCCATCTCAGCTGCCAACACTGTGATGCTCTCAAGATTTGATGAGGCTCCATCAAAACACAGGGATTACCATGGTTCCAAATGGTCTAAGTTCGGAGAATTAAAATAAAATTTAGGCCTGTTGAATCTCCCCTGTCCACCTGCTCTGATTTTACACCACCAACCAGCGAAGGAACACTCCTGGCTGAGAGAGGTCATGGAGCTCCACCCTTTGCAGCAAAACCCAAACCAAAACTGCCAAGAGAAAACACATGCTACCAAAAGGTGATTAACTGTTTCACTTTCTTCTTCTTTTTTTTTTTTTTTTTTTTTTTTTTTTTTTTTGTGGAGCAAATACAGAGCTTCTCATTCATTATAATCAGGATTACAATCGGGTAATCGCTAGTTGCACTAGCCATTGGGGAACATTGTCGAGCCAAAAGGAGTGTTCGGTGGCTGAGAACAAATGAGCACAATGGTTGGCCACCGAATTAGCAACTGTTCCACTTTCTTGATCATACAATGGGCAACAAGGGGGATGCCACCCCCGGTGAGCCAACCTATCAGCTGTCCAACAATTATTATGGACAACCAACCAACCACGTAAAGGAGTGACATTTACACGAAACCCAACTATTCCAAATGTGGTTCCAGGGCCCAAAATATACTGATCCTTGGAAGAAACTATCATAAACCGGCTTTTCTGAATATTCTGCAGATGATGCAAGACGCCCAAATGTGGTATCGTCCACTTCAGTCTGCAAATTCACTTGAGCAAGGAGATCCCACAGATCAAGGGCAGTAGGGCACCAACATTCAAGGCCCCTGCGAGTCAGTGAAAACCATCTGGCGGTTGGTCTTCCGCTTGGGCACCAAGACAGCCAGATTGGGAGCATTATCAGCTATATATTGTCCATGTATCCACTTATCTAACCAGGAGAGGATGTATGCTCCATCACCCACTTCGGAAGAAGCCTTATACACTGGCTGAAAAGATCAATTTACATTTGTACCAGATATCATCCCAGCAGATTATATCCATGGTACGTCAGCTCGACGCTAGGGACTCGAAGCTGACCTTTATGATGTCTCTCCCACCATTCAGCATACTTGGTGTCCTGATTGCTCATCCTTTTACACAACAGGATACCTAAGCATGATGGACCTATCATCCTTACATCAGTGAGGAAGAGCAAACTCAGAAACTCAAGATGCATAGGAAAAATACTAATAACTCTTGGGCCCGCCTGTAACAACCTGTATACTTGCATTATTTGTATCTTGAGTGCAATTTACATAATCTTGTCCCTGCTGTATATGTTCTCCAGTTATAACCAAAACCTTGTCTGTCAAGGGAAGGCCAAAGTAAATGTTTCTACTCAAGATCACTGGGACTGGTAACTGGTCGCAGAAGTTGAATGCTTGACTCAAAGATGCGTAGACAGATTGCATCATTCAGCGACTATAGGAGGTTAACAAGAACAAAAAAAATTAAGATAAGGTTATAAGAAGCACAGAGATTATGATAAACTAAGTGACTCAAAATCCTTTGTAGTAGATATTTTACCAGCAGCCCCAGCAGTGAATATCCACCCAATGCTTCATTTCGTCCAAAGCAAAGCTCAATCAGTCATAAATATGAACTGTATCCTCCACCGAGAGGGACTCTTGGACAAAATACTGATTCTATCAACAGACTAGGGCAACATCTGAAGCCAATACTCTGATAAGGAGAAATAATGTTAGCTTGAGCACAATAACGAATCTGTCTGGAGGAAAAATACCAACTTTTGTTTAGAGCAAGTACCAAACACACCATATTGTACAAGAAAACCAACCAGTTCTCAGAAAAGGCTATATAATATCACCCAAACTCCCAAAGTATTGCATGCCATTTATCACCAAGCCTCCAGAACCTTTAAATTCAGGATGCCACTAGTTTCCAATGGACATTGTGATACAGTAACTGCCCACATTAACAGGTAGTGTAGATAGGTTGTCTAACTTGGCATGCAGTAGTTAAACATAATTACTACAATCGAGTTAGTGGGTATGATATTGGAGAAGACACCTCTTAAAGCAAAAGACATTGAATTACTGAAAGCATCAACTCCAAGGAAAATCAGGTAATGATGATGGCTACACTTACCGGTATACACACTGTTTCACCTTGCGCATTGGTTAGTACTGGAAGTGTTCGTCTTGCAGCAGCTGGAATAGATCTAAGGATCTGAAGAGCTTTCTGTGCTGATTGTTGCAAGAATTTGGAGTGATGCGGTGGAGGATCCATTTTCATCTTGGCACAGGATGCTTTTGGATCACTAAGGTTCTCTTCCACTGAAGGGTTGTTACAAACTTCAGCAAGGAACAACCAGTCAGTATCAACCATGTGCCGGACTTCAAGACATCCACCCAAATTCACAGTACAAAACTTGGACAGAGATTCTTTATTTTCAAGCAAACAAGTTTCATTGACATCTTCTAGAGCTTTCCATGTAATCAAGAATTTGCTCATAAAGTGACATGTTTCACCAGGACAAAGGCTTAAAACATTACAATCAGGAAATTTTGTTTCCTCCAGGTCCTCTTCTTCATGTTTATGTTCTTTCACAATAAATTTATCGTGCTCATCAGTTCGTAAGTAATGGAGCTTTTCAAATGTAAAATCATCTATTATGTTGAGATCCTTCGCTTTGTTCAGAACATCTATGGAAGATTTGGAATACAGAAAATGTATGTTTGAGTGGTTCTGTATAGACTGATTAGCTTGAAGTTGTCCTTCAAGGACTATCTGATCAATATTAGGTACTGGAGGTGCCTGCTCTTCATAGGAACACTTGTAGGAAGTTTCAGCAGAAGATGACTCCATCCAGTCAACAGAACAACAAACAAGTATTTTTGTACCTTTAGACCTTGGGACAGCACAAAGGTAACAACCAGCTACAGTAAGGGCACCCTGCATGAGAATCAAGCACTGCTGAATGAATTCCTAAGCGACTGCATAATGACTAATCATGTATTCATGTAAGCATATATGTTTTATATTTCATCTATCATGAACCAGCATATAGAGCCACAAATGCCTGTCCTGCTAAATTTGATCATTATCAAATTTCAGAAGTTTCCAAGACCACTGAAGTCATCAAGTAGAACAAACCTTGCAGGGACTGCTACGGATGTAATCAAGTAGCAATCGAGCAGATCTACCACGAAGTGGCCTGTGCCTTTGTGAAACAAACTGCAAAAGAGAAAGAAAAAATGAAGAATTAAATCTGCTGCTACCAACAAATAAAGTATCCAATTTAATACATACCTGCAAGATATATGCTAAATATTGTGAAAGACTAAGGTCATCAACATTTAACGGATCAAGGTTTTCCAGGTCAATAATAGCATATCCATACTGCAAGACAGAAAACATAGTTAAGAGACAAAGCCAGCCTAGGAACACAAGAATAACACAAGAATCACCTAAGACTAGGAAACTTCATATCTAAGTAGAGAGCAAGGATGAACCTCTGATATTGACACACAGACTGTTTTGCAATCATACTGCAAGCACAATCAACAAATGCCCGTGTTGACCGGCAAGCGCTTATCAGTTTATGAACTCCTGAGAGAAAGGTACCTGATGTAAACAAGAGTTTATCAGAATAATGTGTGTCCATGCACTCGAGGCTAACTGCATACATACTCCCTCCAGAAACAGAACATGGCTAGTTTGGGATGTTGCAGTGGAACTTTTAAAAAATATTCTGAGTATCACAACTTTATAATACTTCGATAGAAAAACGATGATTTGACAATATATAAAAAATTTACCCTGAAACTACTTTCATATTTTTTCCAAATTTCCTGCACTTCATAAATAAACTATAATTGAAACTATGAAACTTTAGTTATTCATCTGGCAGAACGAAAATCATGTTTTAGCCCTCAAGAATTGTGCAGACACTGAGACACCTACAAGCCAGATATTCGTGATTTGTGTGCGTCAATGACATCCTTCTACTACAGCCAAATCCAGCATTCCCAGAAGAGACTAACTTAGACAAGAAACATGTAAGGTTGCACAGTTTTCAAGTACAAGAGCTAACTCCACCCACCTGGCAAGCAGTGATTATTTTCAAGTAAATGAATCAGAGTTTGTTATGATAATAACTAGCATGGCACCTAACCACAGAAAACAAGAGGGACATCAGGCTCAAACAGAAGGCATACTTTTGTTTGTGAAAAATGTAGCCGTTTTCAATCAAAATAAAACAAAAATAGATTTAAACCCCCTGCCTATGGGGGATGATAAACCAGCAAGGAATTTTCTTAAGGGTTGATAAAAGGGACCAAAGGGAGACCAGACCCACCTAGGAACATGCTGGAAGTGGTCCCTTTTTGGATGGCAGACCCACAACTGGGTGACATACCACAACACTATCCAGGCGTTGTCAGCCATGCTCAACCAAGCTCAGTAATTTTAGTGAATGACTATGGTCATGCATTTCATGTTTTCAAATAGTGTAGTTGATTATTTGATTAACCGAAAGCATGTGTAACTTTAATAAACATCGATCTTGCACAATATATTATTTTAAATTTGATTACATAACAAATTAATTGTGAAAACAACATAAAAGGACTATAAAATTGAATCAAACATGGCAGCTTAAGTACAGCTTGACCTTCAGTGGATAATTTTCTTAAAGACGCCCGGATTCGGTTTCTTACATACTTCATACTAGTATTTGTTGGATCTTCCACCCAGGATTGATTACTACCTTGACATATCTGTGAAAAAAGATTGAATAATTAAGATACTGTAATATGAAAGATGATTCTTGAACTGATTGACAGCAAGAGACATTGGCAATACATTCAATCTGTCCATAAGAAATTTCTTATTAAAAAAAAGGATTAAATCAACATAAAGATCCTTTTTGTTCCAATTGAGAAAATTTTGAAGTTGTAAGAACACACTTAAGTAAAGATAAGCTGTTTAGCCAATCTCAATAATCAGAAGGTCAGAGAAAATATCTGCCAAAAACGGAAATTACTTATACTTTTTTAACTAGGCACCCACTGGAAATTGTGTAACACATTAATAAGTCCATACATATAGTGAGATTTAACTCACCTTATACATGTCATCTTTTGAAAACTCAAGCATAGGCCGCACAAGAAGAATGCCATACCGTCGAAAGTTCTCCCCATCATATTTTTACATTAGATGCAAACAATTGAGACACAAAAGCTGTACCAGCAAGCCCTAAAACCCCACTTTGGCGAGATAGTCTGAGAACAAAGAGCTCTGCCTGCATTTACATGACTGGACTCCTTCAGATAAATACAAACACCAAATGTATGACTGCACGCAAATACCATGAAACCAAATACACATCATGCAAGTGTGCAGCATATTCACAAAACCTCAATATGATGTTTCAATGGCTACTGTCACAATTACAACATACAATTAAAAAGTCTTTCGATCTCAAATCTATATCAATCGCTCACTCAATCAGCTATCCATTTGTTTTGCCTGAAAACAGATGGGCAAAAAGACATGGTAGTATGTAACCACACAATAATACCCCTATCTAGTTTCAGTTCCTCACCTAAAAGATTCAAAAAGTAATACGCAACAGAGGCACAGAGCATGTGCCACAAAGTAGGAATTCTTCAACTGACCAACAAAAACTCTCAACAACTGGCCCTTTTTTTCCATGACATTGCTTATAACTGTACAAGAGGGAATTCAGATTCTGTAAATTATTCAGAGTATTATCATTTAATATCAAGTTTATTACTACTGAGAACTATGTCTTATTTGTTAAGCTACAATTATAAAATTGGGATAACGTCTCCATCAACATCAAAAGAGCAAGAATAATTAAACCAGCTTTAACAGACCTGGTCATCAGAGTGGTGTGCAATAAGCAAGATTCCTATCTGTTGCTTTATACAAATGTCCAATAGTTTTTGGTACCTGAATTTATTAACACATGAGGCTTTATCAAGGTGAATAAATTGACACAATAAATTGCCAGTGCATAGGTTGGGTAAGTATACACAAATACATCACAAATGCCTCAACATTCATTTAAATTTTATCATGTTATACAAAGTTGAATGTTGTGGTCTTTTTTGGAATACCTACCTCTTGGGTCCAACAGTTATTTGCATTGGTCAAAATCATCTGTGCATTTATAGAGTGCAAGGCTATAGGAAATATTCTACTCCCTCTGCTCCAAATTATAGTTCACTTTAGTTTGTCCTAAACCAATCTTCTCTAACTTTGAACAAGTTCTTAAAAAACATATTAATATCAATTACTGCCTCCATCCTAAATTATAAGACATTTTGGTTTTTTCAGATACATTACTTTTACTATGTATCAAGACATAGTGTGTATCTAAGTTCATGGCAAAACCTATTTATATAGAAAAGCTGTCATGGACCTTGGGTCCATGGGATAGCTAGGCCTAGGCTATGCTTTTCATGGCCTCGATTTGTGTCTTCTCCGCGAGGTTATGCCCCTCTTCCGCAGGCTTAGTTGTTTAGAAGGGGTAGAGAGAGATTAGATTGATTGATAATTCATTGCTTGATCTCAACTGCCGAGTACAAGGACTATATATAGCCCTTGGCCGGCTGACTAGAGCCAATCGGCTCCTAGAATTAAGGACTAATAATAGCAACTAATCCTATCTTTCCTCCTAGCCTTAGATAGCAACTAATCCTATCTTTCCTCCTAGCCTTGGTACCGATTGTTGCTTTCCTTTCCTGCTGGTGTGGACTGCATGGTGATCGCACCCTACGGTGTCCATGACAAAAGCCAAGACATAATTCAAGGATAATTTAATGGACTAAATTAATATTGTAGAGTTTGATGAACTTTTCTATAACTTTGTTGAATTTAGAGAAGTTTGACTTAGGACAAAGGGAAAGAGAACTATAATTTGGAATGGAGTATAAAAATATACAAATATAGAACTTGTAGTGTATACAAGAGCAGGAGAAACTTATGGATGCAACTCTTTCCATTACGCTCCATGTATCAGGAGTAGACACGGTTTCTTACAACTTAGCATTAATTTAGTGATTGCTGGCAAACTTATGGATGCAACTCTTTCCATTACGCTCCATGTGTCGCAGAAATGATTGTAGTTGATTAATGGAATTTTAATGTAGAAAAATCCGATTATGGGCCAAGTCCTGCTTGTTCTCTGGATTCTGGGCCTTCTTGCTCTGTTCTTTAGCCCAGCCCTACTTCTCGTGGAGTACAGGCAGTGCTAGGATTTGAGTAGAAGAGACAAACAACTAGTGGCAGTTCTCATTCTAGAGTGGCAAACTCGCAATGACCATACCTAGGTCCTTTGGGTGTGCACTGTGCAGGAGTGGCTGCGAGCACACAGATCAATGATGAACTGCTAGGATTGAAGCTGCATAGTACGGAGCTGACTCAGTTCTTAGTCATCTTCTCTCATCGCTGACCTCTATAAGCATTACTATTCAACTAACCTCAGAAAATCTCTCCCATGTTCAAAATTTTACAGTTGCCAAAACTGTGGTTTCCAACCAGTCATCCCCTAGTGTAGATTTTTGAGGGTGCAGATCATTGATTTGTACATATTTTTTTGCAAACACAAGTACCAAAAACTCATCTCATATGTAATATGTTCTCCAAATATCATCAGTTAGTCTTTAACAAGAAACCCCAAGTATTTTGTGGTGTGCAGGTTGTTAACAATATCCAGAAAATACAAATTCATTATGCATTTCAGATAAATACCAGAACAAACTAAATATAAGCAGGTTTCTAACTTTGATCCACTAAATGCCAAGTTTACAGGAAGTCAAATTAACCCAATAGCATCAGGTTAGACAAGAGTTAAAGTGAAATGGAAGGGAAATTCAAATACCTCACTTCTCGGGCAGCCTCTTGCACCTGCCCTTGCTTTGGACGACCATCTGGCCACTCACACTTAGCAATCTCACACTCAACACCTGCAACAAAATCATAGAACCTCAAAAAACGGCCATGGCAGAGGCATGACTTCAGTTATCACCACAACGCCCTAATCCTCCAAAACAAACAAGACCTAAGGATCGCAAGCCCAGGTTCAGCACTGATTTGGTCATTTACCCATGCCGCGGACGCGGTGACGCACTAGCCGCGCCTCGTCGGCACTCTCGAGCCGCAACCCGTGGTCGACGACAACTCCGAGGAGCCCGTCCACGAATACTGAAGGGACGGGTCCCTCCTCATCACCGGCCTTCCGCGCCGCCGCCTTCTTCCAGGCCGTGGCGAGCACGCACAGCGACATCGAGTCCGGTCCGCCGGAGACGCCGACCGCTGCAACGGACCAACAAAAGTAACTGGAATTATTACAAACCCACTAAAACGAACGAAATGTGGCTCTCAACAGAGGGGCGGGAGGAGGTGCGAACCGATGCGGTGGTGCGGATGGATGCCGGCGAGGGCCATGCGGCGGGCGAAGGAGGCATGGTAAGCGGCGAGCGACGAGGAGGATCTGGTGGTGGAGGAGGCGGAGCAGCGGGAAAGGAGGAGGCGGCGGAGCGGGAAGGCTGAACAGGGCGAGGAGGGCCGGAGGGAGAAGAGGAGAGGCGGCATTGCCCAAGCTGAGACTGAGAGGGGTGGGATGACGGCTGCAGAGTTGGGTATGCCTATGCAGCCATGCTGGATGGGGCGAACCTGGGGGCTGCGGGCTGCGGCGGCGGCGAGCTCGCTGGAGAAGGGCGCGGCCCGGCTGCGGGGGAGAACAGATAAGGACTGAAAAAAAAAAAAAAAAAAAAAAAAAAAAAAAAAAAAAAAACTCATCTCTCACAAGTCACAGCTCAAGGACATGTTTGGTTTCCATAAGTCGGGTGACTTATAAGTCAAAAATTCAAAATAAGTGACTTATTTTTTCTAAACAAAGAGGACTTATAAGTCATGGGACTTATAAGTCACTTGCAACCATTTTTTCTTCTTTTTTTTCACCCCGACTTATAAGTCACCCATTTTCTCTTTTTTTTTCCTTGACTTATAAAGTCGGTTGGAACCAAACGGGCATGACTTATAAGTTACTTGATTTTTAGTCACCGACTTATAGAAACCAAACAGAGCCTAAAATCTCTTCATCATCACAAAATCACATCACAACTAAACCACATATCAAGAACTAATAATTATAATTAATAATAATATAATTAATTTTAATTAAAAAAGAGTAATAAAGGTAATAAGATAATGATTTGGTGAAAAAAAAAAGTTTCGCCCCACACCTTTCTATCATCCTTGTGGGATCCGGCTCACCCGCATGACCAATATGGAAGCCCCGTGATCTTCTATGCGACCTTCACACCTTTGCAAATCAACTTGGAATGGTTTGAAAATTACACCAAATTTAGACCGACCTATCTTGTCGGCGTTTCGAGGAACGGCGGGTGCCTCGGGTGCCGGCAATAAAAATTTGTAGGTGCGTGCCTCCTCCCTCGATGGCGTAGCGCAAGATGGACACGGACGCGGGCGGTTTATCTGGTTCGCCAACGGGGCCCAACGCCCAAATGGGGGTGCGTCACGCCGTGTTAACTTCAAGCTCAAAGGTGAGCCCGCAGTAGGGGTTACAGCGGTCGTCGTGTGGGAGAGAAGCGGTCTCAAGCCCCACGATCGTGGTTACGGTGGTAGTGGTGAGCGTTTTCTCCGTGTGAATCGGAGTTGAAACGGGTCCCTCCTTTTTCTCTAATGAGACATTACTCCCCTTTTATAGGAGAAGGAGAGAGATAATGTTTACATTGGTGGTTGCCTAGGTGGCTAACTCCCGAGGCTGCCCGGGTTGCATGTGCGTTGTCGAGGGCGCGGCTAGTTTGAACGTTGCCCGACGAAGACACGCGCCCGCATCCAATGGCGGACGTGCCGTTCCGGGCGCGGCCCCCGAGGGTCGTGGAGGCGCCCCTCACGCCCGCATGGCGAGGGCCGGTCCCTGGTTGCCGCCATGCGTGTCGTGCCCGAGGGTCCGCCCAACGTGGCGCTTTGACGGTGTTCCTCGAAGTGAACAAGTGTCATCTTGGTTTCCCAGTCGTGGCGTAACACGCCACCGGTTCAAGATTGTGTCCCATCGGTCCGATTGGGGAGGCGATTCGGCAGGTCGATTTGACTGGCGTAATCGATAGCACCGGGCGCCGCTTTGTCGCGGCGACCGCATTGAATGCGGCGGTTTCCCCTTCCTCCGGACGGAACCTCCCACGCCCGAGGGTCGGCGACCCTAGACGGTTAGTTGGGCTGCCTCACCCGAGGATGGAGAGCTGGTCTCCCCCCGGGCGAGGCGGAGTTTTGCGCCCGAGGGTGGTGAGCTAGGCTACCCTCGCGAGGCGGAGATTTCCTGGCTGGTGAGCTAGGCCGCCTCTCGCGAATCGGAGACGCGACGAGCGGTCGAGCCCGAGCCATGGTTTGACCGCGTCGACGTGGGAACGCCGTGGGTTCGCTGCTTCGGTAGAGGTCCTTGACCTTGTCCTTCGTGAGCGTAATAAGCTCGTACATCGTGGTGACTCCATTCGGGCCGCCAGGCCGCTCGCGGCCGCCTCCGTCGCCATGTAAACGCCGCGGGCTCAATGGCCCGGTCCATCGCTCGCCGGGCCGTCCCTCCATGCGGGGTGATAGCAGCTAGGTTTTACTCGGGCCTAGGCAGTGCCAAGCAAATTCTCATAGTTTGAGAATGTCTCGAGGCCCAATATTTAGGTCCCCGACAAGTAGCCTCGAGCCCCGAGCGAGTGAGGACTCGCCGGGGGTCCCGCTTCCTCGCCGCCTTGTTGTTTCTCGGGGTGGTTCGTCTACAAGGGGGCGCAAGGGAAGCGCATCCGCTGGGTGTAGCCCCCGAGGCCTTGAATGGAATGGCGGATTCCTTCGAGGTCTTTTATATCTCGACGCTGGCAAGACCCGAAACAGCTCTTAAATTGCGCTTTGTTTGTGCGGAGCGTGTTTGTTTTTGCGCGGGCAGCCCGAGGCCCGCGCTTATGTGTGCAAGGTCGACCCAGGCCTCCTCGACTTTGATCATACGCTCCTCTCGTCGCCCTCCCGAAAGGGAGGAGGAGGGAGACACGCCACAATGCCCCGTAGCCGAATGTGTCGTGGCTCCCGTGAGCGTTGTAGCGGTCCGTTTGCTGGTGCCCGCACTCTTGCCGGAGCAAGGGGTCGGCTATGTGATCCGTGATTCACCCCATGAGAATCTGCGGACCGCTTAGCAGATCCCCGGTTTGGGCGGACCAACCCCGAGGGCGTGTAGGCCTCCCACGGATGGGACATCTCTATAAGCAAAGACCCGCTGGCCTTAAACACGCTCAGAAATCCAGAGCCCTGTGGGGCCCGGGTATAGCCGGTTGTGCATTTCCCTCCCGTCCCCTCGGCTCGGGTTATCCCGAGGCGACCGGTAGAAACCCCTCGTGGCCCAACCGGGCAACCTCTGGAACGTGGGGGTGTGTCGCCCGAGGCTCGTTTGGTTTCCGCCGGGGCGGGAACGATCATCGGATCGACTTTTTGCCCCTTAGGGTCGGGCGCCCGCTCGGGTATGGATGGTCGGACGGTTTACCCCCCGACCGGGACGCGAGCGTCTCCTCGCCGCGCCGAGGCGGCGTGCTCGCTCAAGTCCGATGGGACGTGGCTCGCGGCTTCGCCGTGGGCGGAGATCGAGGGCACCGCCAAGGTGCATTAATGCCCTTGATGGTTCCACCGCTACGGCCGAGCCGTTGGATGAGCGGTTCCCGTTCCATCGTGGGCCGCCCATTCCGTGAGTCGGTTCGATTGCCGTGCCGGGCGGGTTTGCCTTCCCTTCCCTATAAATATGGTGGTCGCCGCCGGCGACGGATAGTTGCTCCCTTGCTCTTTGCCATCGCCTTCTTGCCTTCTTTGCCGCAAAGAATCGTGAGATAGAGAGATAGTGTGGGAGAAATTAAGGGAGAGATTCACTTGCCTTGCGCCGTGTGATCGGTGTTGCTAGCGGTTGCCACCCTTTATCTCCCTTTCATCCATGGCGCGGTCGGGTAGTGGTGACGGCGCGAGGGAGGTGCTCGACGCCGAGCCGTGGCCGAGGTCGACGGCGACGGAGGAGAAACTTCAGCGCCCTGGTCGAGGAAGGGCTCCTCCGTCCCCTCGACCGACGAAGAGCGGCCGGAGTGGATTGCTCCAGATTGACCGAGGAGGAGCCTAACCCTCGTGACGGCTACGTGGTGAGCCCGATGGATCTTCACCGGCGTGGCTTCGGGATGCCGGGCGGGTCGGTTCATCCGGCGATCCTCCACTACTATGAAGTCGAAGCTTCACCACACGCCCCGAACTCGATCTCCCGGGCCGCCATCTTCGCCACCCTCCGTGAGGGATTCCCGGGGATCGAGCCGCATTGGGACCTCCGGTTGTGGTTTTCAAGGCGGACCTTACTATCGCATCGGTGGCGCAGGCCGCCCACGGAGGGCATTGCGCGTTGGTGGTGCGCGCTCCAAGTCCGCGAGCGCACGGCCGAACCGAGCCGATGGGTACATCCTATCCAAGCTCACCTCCTCGAACAAGGGATGGCGGGGATCGGTGGTTCTACCTCCGCAACGATGGGGAACGCGCCCCCGCGCGCACAGAGGCGGGTCCTCAAGCATCGCTCGCGAAGTGGAACCGGGGTCCCCCCTCGGAGGATCACCATCGGTTGGAAGGCTCGAGGCAGCGGTCCCCGCGGCTCCGGGGGAAGGAGGTGAATCTTTGCCGCCGTGGTCGCCGCCTTTCACCGGCGTCGGTTCTTCGCCGTTGATGGCTCGCCCCTTGCTCATGTGCAAGATGGCGCCTAATGCCGACGGTCTTGACGCTGCGTGCGGATGTCGCCTTCTCTTTCCACCGATGCTTTGGCCAAGAGGGTGAGGGATGCGTTGGGGTCCAACACTCCGACACATATCCCCCGAGATCCCCATGCGCCCGACCGAGGGTATATCTCCCCCGGTAAGTACTTCTTGGCTTCGGTGTTCTTGCATTGCTTCGGTGCATTGTTACCATGGCGGTTCTCACTTTTTCCTCCTCGCAGGTCGTATCAACTACCGTGACTCCTCCTCCCCCGCACTGCATTTGGCCGACCGCCGGTCGCTAACCGTGCTCTAACGAGCCGCAGAGGGCCCTTGCAATCGAAGAAGGAGGAGAAGAAGAAGAAGAGGAACGTGGCTCGCGAGAAGCGCCGGGTCGAGCAACGGAAGCGAGGTGAGTCGCCGGTACCTCGACTACCGAGGAGGACGACAACCCGAGGATGAGTTTAATGTGAACTCGTCCGACGACGACATGGCAGCCTCGGCCTGGACCGAGCCATGGGGGCTCCCGACCCGGTCGGGGCTCCATTACGAGCCCGAGCCCGAGCCCGAGACGCCGGGAACCGCCGGCACCCGTACGCCCGAGGGTTCTTCCGGGCCGAGTCCTCGGGACCATTGGTGTTGGCCATGTTGGCACCTCGGCGTCACGGGCAGGTGAGGCCCAAAGGGAAGAACCAACGCCTCCCGCCACGAGTACCTCGGCGCCGCTGGCACGGTTCGGGGGACGAGCCGGGCGACCCCGTCCCGATCCGGCCCGGCGCACGGCGTAGCGGGGAGACACATAAGGAAGCGCCGAGTGCGACGCCGAGGTCGCAGACCATCCCGAGCCTCGTCGGCGAGGGCGATCCCTCGGGCTGCCGTGAGTTTCCTTTTGCCTTTGCAATCTTGATTTTCCTCCGGCGTATGGTTGCCTTGTTTTGACGCGGCGTTTGACTTTAGGAAACGGGGCCGCTTCATTACGCACCCCAAGAAGGCCCTAAAGGCTAGTGCACAATCCTCCGCCGGCGCGAGCAGCGAAGGGGAGGGGTCCTCCGGCAAAGATGCCTCACGGCCCGCGTCGAGTCCTCTGTGGCACCAGCCCCGAGGTGGGGTCGGTCCCAGCACCGATCGCCGAGGGGCGCACCCGGCGGCACGGGCCCATGGTGGCGATGGTGGGTTGGTCGCCCGGCCGATGGTGATCGACACGGAGAGCTCGGTCGCGCCACGGGACACCATTTCGGTGCCGGTGCAAGTGGCGCCGCCGAAGGAGGTCGCGCCGCGCCCACCCCGAGGAGGCGGTCCCCTTTGTTCGGGAGTTCTCACAAGAGGAGCTCTTCGACGCGGGCGGAGACGCGCAAGTCTCCGCTTGCTCCCGCACTGGCCCGACCAGGGGGCGCCTGAGCCGTACAACCCCGACTTCCCGCCGCTCCACGTGTCCGGTTCGAGACGGCCCTTGGCGGAGCATCGTCTTCGACCATGACGAGGACGGTGCGTGGTCGCCCGAGGGCCCCCTAGACTTCTACGGTGCAGGTTCCCAGAGCCGCGGGAGCCGCCGGTGGGGAGATGTATCCCTCCGAGCCAACTCGCCGGGCGGTCCGCTTTGACCCCGGGCGAAATGCCCGGGGTCCTGGGCCAGCCGTGGTTGTTGATGATCGTCCCGAGGTCTTGGAGTGGAGGACCCATGAGCGGATCCGTCGGTGGGCGCGAGGGGCCTAGCGAGGATCGGGAGACCATAACCGCCGTCTCGCTCGCTGAAGTCGACGCGGTAAGTATCTTGATGGCCATCCCCTGCCGCCGTCCTTTGTGCTTGCGTCTTGACGAGTAGTATTGTCGTTGCGGACTCTCACGCCGCCGGGGAGAAGTCCGAGCTCCTTCGCGGAACGCCCTGAACCGGAACGCCCTTGGGCGGGACTCGGGTGAAGTTGGTCCAGCCCGAGAGCGAGACAACCCGGCTCACCGCTCTTGCCGAGGAGAGGGAGTCTCGGCCGACAGCCCTAGCGGCAGAGCTTGTCAAGGCCAGTCCGAGATCGACATTTTGGGGCCGCCGAGATGGCTCGGATGAGCCAAGACCGAGGACGCCCGGAGCGTCTCCTCTCCGGCCCTTGGGGAGGCCCATGATGAGCGGGACAGTCCCGGGAGGAGGCGAAGAAGGGGCGGAGATGTGCGACGCCATAAACACCCGCATCGAGGGCGGGCGTCCGAGGGGGAAACCCTCGGGAAGGAGAAGGACCAGCCCAAAGGTAAACTGCGACCGAGCATGGCGATCATCTTTGGGGCCGGCAACCGAAGTGCCAAGGTACGTCTTATCCCCTGGTGGGCTTTGTCACCTTAGATTTCGTCGTCATGCCGATATTGTCTTGGTGGTTGTTGCCGAGGCGAGAAGGTCCGGGACCGAGGCCGTGAATACCGCGGCCACGCTCGCCCAAAGGGCCGGAGCAGAGCGAAGTCGCGCCCGGGAGCCGGAAGAGGCCCCGCCGGACTTCTCCGTCGCCGGGGCGGACAACCCGAGGTTGGGCCCTCGGCTCCTTGCCGCTGGCGCCGTCGGTGGATTCCTTAGGTCCGAGCCCGAGCGCCTTCCGGAATGGCATTCGCGACATGCCCGGCGGGTGGTCCGCTCCCACTTCCCGATGGAGTCCAAGACGCTGGGCGGTGTCGCGAAGGGCTTCTTCCTCGGCCCGATGACGAGGAGGAGGTTGATCCCGCCGAGAGGGATGCCGCCGATGCCGCCAAGACCCAAAGTCTATATAACCGTGGATGGCGCCGCGACTCTGCTGTCCTCGCGTTTGAGGACGAGGTGTGTCCCCCCGTACTCCCCATAGAGTCCACCTATGAGGCGGACACGGAGATGGTGGACGCCATGTCCGAGGATGCGCCAACGGGTCCGACGCCACCCTCGGGAGAAGCAACCGCCGAGGGCGTTGCTCATGCCGGCTTCCCTCTTTGGCCGGCCGTGAGGCAAGTAGATGAGGCCCCCTTGCCCCCGATCCTTCCTTGCATGAAAAGATTGGAGCTTGTGAGATGGATGTGTATAAACAATGGCGCCGCCCGAGGTCCGTGGCCTTGACGGGTGCACTTATGTTTTAAGGTTGCGTTCCCGAATCTCTCGTTTATTGTGTGGCCGGGTCGTTTGCTTTCTCCGCTTCGCGAGATAGTAACCGTGCACGCCAGGGGGCAGTCCATACGGGTGCCACTAGGGGCGATCCGCTTGCCTCGGTTATCTTGCTTTGGATTTGTGCGTGCGCGACTTTCGCAACTTAAACGATTAATTCGGTATGCGCGAGAAAACTTTTTTCCCGAAAAAAAAAGTTTTGAAAAAAAGGAAAAGGAGGGGTCCTCAGGGGGCCCCATGTAGCCCCCGAGGGAGTTTTAGTCTTGTATCGACGAGGCTAAGACTCCCTTAAGGTTTGCACGAGAAGTACTTTTTTCAGAAAAGATGCGGATCTTTTATTGAGCGAAAAAAACACGTGTGTTTGACTTCTAGTGCGGAATTTAAGGGTAGAAGCGGCGTAGGCTGTTCTATGTTCCGTGCATTGGAGTAGACTTCGCCCTTCTCGTTCTTGACTTGTAGGTCCCGGGCCTTAGTATTTCGGCGATGAAATAAGGCCCTTCCCATGGTGGCGTGAGTTTGTGACGCCCTTTGTTGTCTGTTTTCGGCTGAGCACGAGGTCGTTGACTTGGAGCTCCCGAGGTTTCCGCTTGGCGTGATATTTCGCGCAGAGCCCGCCGATATCTTGCCGAGTGTAGGAGCCGCAACGCCTCGGGCTTCGTCAACTTGGTCCATGGAGTCTTGCCTCGCCTCTTTGGTTGCCTTGCTCGTGTATGCTTGCACCTCGGGGACCCGTATTCTATGTCGTGGGGAGGATTGCCTCAAAGACCATAGACTAGAAAAAATGGGCTGAATCCGTGGCTCGGCTTTTCGCCGTTCAAGGCTCCATAGAACCGATGGCAGCCCCCGGTACCACCTTTTGCCGCATTGGTTCGGCTGATTGAAAATTCTTGGCTTGAGCCCTTGTAGGATCATGCCGCTGGCACGCTCCACTTGACCGTTGGTCTTCGGGTGAGCTACGGCCGAGGTATCGACCCGGATGCCATAGTCGTCACAAAAGTCAAGGAATTTCTTCCCCACGGTTGGTTCCGTTGTCCGTGATGATGGAGTTCGGGACTAAACGGAGATGATATCCGTAAAGAATTTCACCGTTTCTTCCGGTGAGGGTTCACCACGGTCGGGCTTCAATCCATTTGGAGAACTTGTCGATGGCGACTAGGACGTGAGTGTGTCCTTCGGGCGCCCTTTTCAGGAGTCCAATCATATCGAGTCCCCACACCGCAAATGGCCACGTAAGTGGTATGGTTTGGTGTGGTTTGAGGAGATGTGTCTGCGGCGTAGAATTGGCATTCCTTGCGTGTACGCACGACTAGATTTGCGTCCGTGACCGTAGGGCCAAGAGAAGCCTTGCCTCGAAGACTTTACCGACTAGAGTCCTCGGGGCCGCGTGGTGACCGCATTCCCCTCGGTGTGTCTTGAGCAATTCTTTGCCTTCCGGTAGGGTATGCATCGCATGTATACTCCCAAGGCTCCTCTCTTGTAGAGTTCCCTTTTTTCTCCAATTAGCGCAAAGGACTTGGCCCTTCGGGCCAACCGGGCGAGCCGGTCTTGTCCTCGGGCAGCTCACCTTGGGTGAGGTACTCCAACAATGCTTCCTCCGATCGGGGGACTGGGTCGACCGCCATTGCTTCGGGCGTGGCCCGCCCAGGGCGCCTTCTTGAGCCCCCGAGGGTATTCCCAAGGGTGCGACTTGACCGAGGGTTCGTTGAGATCTCGGGTAAGCACGTTCGGGGAACAAGTACCTCGGGTTGCTGCGACCTTGGCGAGCTCATCTCGCGGCCTCATTGTAACGCCTGGGTGTGTGTTTGTGCTCGAGTCCATGGAATTTTTCCTCCGGCTTGTGCACTTCTCGCAATACGCCTCCATCTTCGGGTCGTGGCACGCCGAGGTTTTCATGACTTGGTCGATGACCAACCGCGAATCCCCCGGTTTCCAACCGTCGGATTCGAGGTCCGCCGCGATCCGGAGACCATTGACCGCGCCTCGTATTCTCGCGACGTTGTTGGAGGCGGAAAATACAGCCGGATGGCATACTCGTGTGAACCCCGAGGGGTGAGATGAAGAGCAAACCAGCCCCGCGCCGCCGCCTTCATCATGGATCCATCGAAGAACATGGTCCAAGACTCGGCCCGGATGGGTGCGGGGGTAGGCGTGTATCGGTCCATTCACCCACAAAGTCGGCTAGGACGGGACTTGATCGCCTTTGCGCGGGTAGGAACGATATGGTTTCGCCCATGAGCTCCACCGCCCACTTCGCCACTCTTCCCGTGGCCTCTCGGTTTTGGAGAATCTCCCGAGGGGAACGAGGACACCACGGCAACGGGTGCGCGAGGAAGTAGTAACTAAGTTTCCTTCGCGTTAGTACGATGGCATACGGTAGTTTCGCGTGATCCGCGAATACCTCATCTTGGTGTCGGAAAGCACTTCACCGATGAAGTAAACGGGGCATTGTACCGGGCAACGTGTGCCCCTCTTCCCGACGCTCTACTACGATCACCGCCGACCACCACGGGTAGTGGCGGTGACGTATAAGAGCAAGGTTTCTCCTAGATTTGGCGGTACCGGGATCGGTGGGTTTGTCGGGAGCTTCTTGAGGTTGTCGAGGGCCTCTTCGCCTCGGGGTCCGTGCAAAGCGCCGGACTTGCGAAGGAGTCGGTAGAGGGGCGGGCCCTTCTCCTCGAGGCGTGAGATGAACTCGCTTAATGAAGCCGCATGCCCATGACCTTCTCAGACTCCCTTGAGGTCTTGGATCGGACCCATCTTGGTGATTGCGTCCACCTTGGTCGGGTTTGCTTCGATGCCTCGTTGAGAGACAATAAAGCCCAAAGCAACATCCCTCGGGGAACCCCGAATACGCACTTCTCGGGGTTGAGCTTGACTCCCTTCTTGTTTAGGCACTCGAAGGTTTCCCAGGGTCTCCCACGAGGTCCAACGTTTTCTTGGATTTGACCACAATGTCATCGACGTAGGCCTCCACTATCCGCCTCGATGAGTTCCCCGAAGATGATTTGCATGCATCGTTTGGTATGTTGCGCCGGCGTTCCTCACCGAAGGGCATGGTGAGGTAGCAATACATCCCGAAGGGTGTTTCGAACGAGGTCGCGAGCTGGTCGGACTCTTTCATTTTGATCCGTGATAACCGGAATACGCTGGCGTCAAGAAAGGACAACGTTTCACATCCCGCGGTGGAGTCGACAATTTGGTCGATTCGAGGCAAAGGAAAAGGAACTTTAGGACATGCTTTGTTGAGACTAGTGTAGTCCACACACATCCGCCATTTCCCATTCTTTTCTCTACTAATACGGGATTAGCTAACCACTCGGGGTGGAATACTTCTTTTATAAATCCGGCCTCCAAAGAGCTTGTGGATCTCCTCGCCGATGATCTTCCGCTTGGCGTCATCGAAGCGGCGCAAGCGCTGCATGATCGGCTTTGAGCCGGCCGGATGTCTAGGGAGTCTTTCGGCGACATCCCCTCGGTATGCCGGCATGTCCGAGGGTCCCCATGCAAACGTCCGGGCGTTCGCGACGGAGGAAGTCGACGAGCACGCTTCCTATTTTGGATCCGTGTCCGAGCCGATGGTCGCCAGCCTTCTCCTTCGGGTTCTTGGGATCAAGTGGGATCTTCTTTGTGCCCGAGGAGGGCTCAAGCTCCGGGCGGCGCTTGGCCTCGTGCTCGGTCGCGATTTCGTCAAAGCTTCTTTTCGCGT
Organism: Hyparrhenia diplandra; assembly: GCA_015847255.1. Lineage (NCBI taxonomy): Eukaryota > Viridiplantae > Streptophyta > Magnoliopsida > Poales > Poaceae > Hyparrhenia > Hyparrhenia diplandra. Next base: position 94,530 of record JADLZK010004727.1, read on the forward strand.
CGGCAATGAGTGCCTCAAAGCAATGGCGAGTGCCTCGGCGTACTCCACGCTCTCCACATCGCACTCATATGCGTGATGGTGTGAAGGGCCAGTGGTGATGACACCCTTTGGCCCCGGCATCTTGAGCTTGAGGTACGTGTAGTTCGGGACAGCCATGAACTTGGCGTAACAAGGCCGTCCGAGGAGTGCGTGGTAAGTACCGCGGACCCCAAGAATCTCAAATGTGAGAGTCTCCTGCCTGAAGTTCGAGGGGTCTCCAAAGCATACCGGCAAGTCAATCTGCCCGAGGGGCTTAAGTTGCTTGCCGGGGACGACGCCATTGAATGCCGGCCCTCCAGGGCGGATCTTGGACTTGTCTACCCCGAGGAGGTCGAGGGTTTCTTCGTAGATGAGGTTGAGGCTGCTCCCTCCGTCCATAAGGACCTTGGTGAGCCGAGTGTTGGTGATGATGGGATCCACCACTAGTGGATAAGCCCCGGGTTCGGGATGTCTTTGGGGGTGATCCGACCGGGTCGGTCGAAGGTGATGGCCTGGTCCGACCACTTGCGCAGCCTTCGGGGTTGCCGGCCCGCGTGGCGTAGACCTCCCGCTCCTTCTTCTTGCGCCGCCGCAGACGGACATCTTTGTCGGTGCCGCCGCCGAAGATCATGAAGCAGTTGGTCACCTTCGAACTCCTCGTTGCCCTTGGCGCCACCCTCGGGAGCCTCTTCCTCTTCACCCTCGGGGATTGCTTTGAGCTTGGCGAAATGTTGGCGTACCTTCTTGCACTCCCGAGGGTATGCTTGACCGGGTAGCTATGGTTCTCGCACGGCTTCTTGAGCATGTTGTCGAAGGTTTCTTGTGGGGGTAGGGGCCCTTGCGGTCGACCGCAGCCACCATGTCTTCATCGCTCGCTTGGGCGGCATGGCCCTTTGCCCCTGCGGCTCTTATCCTTTTCTTCTTCTTCCCGCTCTCCGAGGTTGAGATCCCCTCGGGCTCCTCTTCCTTGCGCTCCCCTTGCCGGAGCCCCGACCGAACAGAGCCCCGACGGCTTCCACATTTGGCGAACTTGGTGGCGATGTCCATCGGTTCGTTTGCCTCGGTTGGAGTCCGGCGCCCGGCTTCTTTACGAGGTCTCGGCATGAGGTGCCGGCCAAGAAGGCCCCTATGACGCCCAAATCCGTCACATTGGGGAGCTCGGTCCGCCGCTTGGAGAAACGCCGGATGTAGTCACGCCAGGGATTCGTCGACTTTTGTCGGCGATTCAGAAAGGTCCCGTGAATTTCCCCGCGCAGATACGTGCCTTGAAGTTGCCTTTGAAGGTCCTTACCAAATCCATCCGGTTGGATATGAGGTTGGGCGGAAGGTGTTCCAGCCAAGCTCGCGATCGGAGAGGTACAGGGGGCAGATTTCGATTATCACCTTGTCATCATGTGCCCCAACAAATCGGGCAAAGCCCGGCCGATAATCGTCGACCATACCTCGGGACGAGTTTCTCCCATATATTTCTCGAGGTGGCTAGGTGGCACGAAACCCGCGGGGAGTGGTGCTCTCCGATGTCCCTTGTGAAGGCCTGCGGCGGGAGGTTCTGGGGGAGTACCCTCGGTCTTCCCGACGTGCATGGGCGTCTCGTCCCGCCGGCCGCCCGAGGTGGGCTGCCTTCGCCCGCGTGCTCGTTGTCGCTCGATCTCGTCCACGAGGTCGGGTGCACCTCGGTGACGGTCTTGGCGGGGGTCTTCCATACGATCCCAAACGGGGCCGGTTGCTGCGGTTGTCGTTCGGGCGCTCCCCGGGGGCCTTGCCCGAGGTCCGGCTTTGCTCAGCCGGGCCGAGCCTTGTCGGCTTTGTCCAGGACTCTCCTCGTCGCCCGCGATGTCACGGCCCGATCTCCGGGAGGCCGAGCTCTCCGCCTTTGTTATGCGGCTGCCCTATCAAGGAGATGCCGCGAGGCCTTCCCGAATCGCGTCTTCCCTCGCCGGTAGAGGGCTCGGGCATCTCGCGCACCAACATGGCTGCCGCCGCTCACGTTGAGGCTTGCTCGGTTGAACGGGGGGCTGCTATGTCGGGTAGGTGTGGCGCTCCATTGGCATTGCGATCGCTGCCTCCAGGGGCCTGAGGTGCTCTCGGGGCCGGCCCACGCTGGGCCTGTTCCCGTTGAATGTTCCTCCCGGTCGCCGGTCGCGCGATTCCGCCCGAATCCGGTTCTCGCAAGTCTTGCGGTTGTGCGTTTCGCCGAGCATCTTTGGCGCCGCTATCGGCTAGATGGGGCGGAAGCCGCTGGTACCGGGGCTCGCCATGGCGGCACGTCCACGTCGTCCTCATTTGGACACGTCGGTGAAGCGGGCCATCTTGCGGCGGGACCTCAACGTTGAAGCATTCCCTCGTGGGGTCATAGTATTCGTCTTCATCGTCGGTGCAAGGAGCGCCCGAATGCTTGGATGAAGTTCTGTTCTCGGGCGGTAGAGCGAGTCCCTCGCCTCACGGGTCGGGCCCCAATCAAATCCGGAGGAGGCGGCATGACGGGGTCGTCCCCGCATCCTCTAAAGGATGCGCTCCTCGGAGTGCATATCCATGGGGTAGCGTTCCGTGGAACGAGCGGGGGGGCCCCGCCCGTGCTCTCTGGCGAGGCTTCGGCGAGGTTTCGGCGCTGCGTGGATTCATCGGGACTCCCTCCGGTATGACCGGAGCGGAGGCGTTTTCCCGATGATTAGGGTTTCGGGGCATCCTTCCACGAGTGGACGCCGGCTCGGTGCGGATCTTCCCGAGGCCTAGGGTTCTGGGAGCCCTTACGCAAGTCGGCCTTGGGAAATGTCGACGGATTCGAATCCGTTGCCCGGAAGTGCCTTGTGCGCCGGTGGTTTTCGCCTTGCCCGCCTCGCGCGGCGACCGTGGTGGTGGGCACGCCGCGGTGGCGATCTTTGCTCCCCTCCGGCCGGTAGATCCGGCGAAGGACCATCTCGTAGTCGCGGGCGGCGTCACGAATGCCGGCGTTCAAAAAACGGTGGAGTTCGCGCGGGAGCCCGTGTTCGGCGGCGTGGTGGAAACGGGCGGAAACGCCATGAGGGTTGGTGGAGATGCGGATTGCACCTGACCCCCTACCCCTGGCGCGCCAACCGCCGGCGTTCGAGGAACGGGCGGGTGCCTCGTGCCGGCAATAAAAATTTGTAGGCTGCGTGCCTCCTCGATGGCGTAGCGCAAGATGGACACGGACGCGGGCGGTTTATCTGGTTCGGGCCAACGGGGCCCTACGCCCAGCGGGGGGTGCGTCACGCTCGTGTTAACTCGCGCTCAAAGGTGAGCCTGCGGTGGGGGGGTTACAGCGGTCGTGTGGGAGAGAAGCGGTCTCAAGCCCCACGATCGTGGTTACGGTGGTAGTGGTGAGCGTTTTTTCTCCGTGTGAACCGGAGTTGAAACAGGGGTCCCTCCTTTTTTCTCTAATGAGACATTACTCCCCCTTTTATAGGAGAAGGAGAGAGATAATGTTTACATTGGTGGTTGCCTAGGTGGCTAACTCCCGAGGCTGCACGGTTGCATGTGCGTTGCCGAGGGCGCGGGCTGGGTTTGAACGTTGCACGGCGAAGACACACGCCCAGATCCGGTGGCGGACGTGCCGTTCTTCGGCGCGCCCCCGAGGGTTCTGTGAGCGTCCCTCACGATCCGCATGGCGAGGGCGGTCCCGGTGGTTGCCGCCATGCGTGTCGTGCCCGAGGGTCCGCCCAACGTGGCGCTTTGGCGGTGTTCGGGGAAGTGAAGCGGTGTCATCTTGGTTTCCGTGCGGGTGGCATAACACGCCACCGGGTTCAGCATTGTGTCCCATCGGTCGGATTGGGGAGGCGATTCGGCAGGTCGATTTGATCGGGCGTGTCGATGGCGGCCGGGCGCCGCCGTCGTGCGACCGCATTGAATGCGGCGCGGTTTCCCTTTTCCTCGGACGGAACCTCCCACGCCGAGGGTCGGCGACCCTAGACGGGCTGGTTGGGCTGCCTCACCCGAGGATGGAGAGCTGGTCTCCCTCGGGCGAGGCGGAGTTTTGCGCCGGAGGGTGGTGAGCTAGGCTACCCTCGGGCGAGGCGGAGATTCCCCAGGGGCTGGTGAGCTAGGCCGGTCTCGGGCGAATCGGAGACGTGCGGTCGAGCCCGAGCGTAATAAGGCTGTTCGGTCGGCGTGGAACGCCGTGGTTCATTTGCTCGGTAGAGGTCCTTGACCTTGTCGCCGTGAGCGTAATAAGCTCAGCACGTCGTGGTGACTCCATTCGGGCCGCTCGTGGGCCGCCAGGCCGCTCCGTCGTCATGTAAACGTCGTGGCTCAATGGCCTGGTCCATCGTTCGTCGGGCCGTCCCTCCGTGCGGGATGATAGCAGGCTAGGTTTTACTGGGCCTAGGCAGGCCGGCAAATTCATAGTTTGAGAATGTCTCGAGGCGCAATATTTAGGTCCCCGACATATACGTTCGGCGTGGCAATCCAATCCAAACTGCTCCACCACTCGAGATGGCCGCGCTATCCAAAGACCGCTCCTCCTCAAAGAACCCCGTCACGGGCGAGCACAAATCATCGACGTACAAGGGCGCTGGCGGCCAGCCGGCCAACCATGGTTGCTAGGAGTTTGGGGCGGTGAAGATTACAATGTGACTTTGCCGTCGTGTTCCCAACGTGGCTAGGGTTCCCTACACGTCACCTCGGCACGGGCCGAGGTCCCGCGGGGGCGGACGCCGGGCGGGTGACCTCCCTAGGGGGCTCTCCTAGCCGGCGACGATGCCAAGCCGAGTAGCCTCCTGGCCAGGATCGCGAAGATGAGGCCCCAACTCGCTAGAGCCATGCCTAGCGCATCGGCCTCGCTGCTTTTGCCCGAGGAGGAAGACGATGGAGGTGAGTTTGTGCTTCTTGTTGAAAGAGACCCCAACTTTAATTATTCATTATCCTTTGATGCAAAGACGATGGAGGTGAGTTTGTGCTTGTTGTTGAAAGAGACCCCAACTTTAATTATTCATTATCCTTTGATGCAAATGAACTATAGTTCTGGCTATGTATTGTGTGGTATTTTAGGAATTGTGTTGATTTGATTGAAATGCTGAAAAGGTCACCATACCTGCTCATTTGGGTAATATTAAGTTCAGTCAGTCTGCATTAGTGATTTTGAGTAGGATATACAGCCCCAACCTTCACGTCAACACATTTGCTCCATGTCACTTCAAACATCAGCTCCATAGGGCGTCAGGTGTTCTTAAAGAGGAGCCGTGTGCTCCATCCGACAAAAAACAGAGCATATGGCCTTGTTTGGTTTGGTTGGGCTTCTAAATGGTGCTGATTTGTTGTAAGTAGAAAAAAAAATCACGGCTTGGCTGGCTGGTGCTGATTTATTATGAGAGAAAAACATTGTTGGTTTGAGCTGAGTGTGTTGAAGAGAACAACTCTAAATGGCTTGAGCAGCGGAAAGATGAGGGAAATCTGCAGAATGAACAGTGGAGGAAAAAGGTGCCGACTGGTATGCTTTAGACTATCTCCAATAATATAACTCATACCCAAAAATAGATTCTAAACCGTGCTTTGCCTTCCCAAAACTCCCTTTCAACGGATGATCCAAAGAGAGGATGTGTTTTTTTGCCTACCCATCAAATGGAAACACAAAGATGTGTGCTCTGTCGAGGACGATGGAAATGTCTGCCATTCCTGGTGGTGGGACCGTGACGACTGGGAGTACGGAGTAGTACGTAGTAACATCAGAAAGCGGCGGCCCTAACGAGTTCGGTCAGCCGACCAAAAGCCACGCACAGGATGACTCCGAGACACGTACGGAAAAATTCTTCTATTAATAAAACTAGCCATTAGCATAACTCGTCCATGGTCTAATTAACGTAAGTAGTCAAATAAAAAGTATTTGACGAGCTCTATACATTAGTGGTCTCTCCGTTATCAAAACTAAAAGTCAAATTTCGATATCCCTTAAAAGTTGGTCAACCGTCAGTATATAAATTACTTAATCCATATAAAATAAATCCAATATTTACATGCATTCTCGACCAATGACTGCATAAGAGCTTGATGGAGCGTGTCAACCCTAGGGCCGCCCACGGCTGCATATAGGTTAACTAAAAATAGAAACAAACTTAATAATAATACTAAATTAACCAAACTTGCCTGTTGAGCATTTGTTTTTTCTGTAAAAACAAAGGATTTGTTTTTTTTCGTGTAAAGAGGATTTTTTTTGAGAATTACACAGTACAACGCAGATGCTCATAATACACACGCACACTCACCGCTATGAACACACGTACGCAAACCCTACCCCTATGAGCACCTCCGAAGGACTGAGCTCCCAACAGATCTAGAGATTCTCGAAGTCACCAATGGCGCCTTGTCGTCGACGGGAACGTCACTTATCACTTAATGCATAACGCCGGTAAATCATGAGAAAATCCCAGGAAAAGGTGTGAGCACCAGGATTTGAACCTCCCAAATCACTTGGTACTTTGGTAGACACCATCGTGACATTAATCCTAGCTAATGGAGAGCCTACTGGTCAGCCGTCGATAGTACTTACAAGTGTGACCATATTAGCTAGCCGCCGGCGGCTCATGCGATCCATAATAATCAATCAAAGAATATACAACGGCCACGTAGACGCTCACGTAGATTGCTGATGATGTGTGCATGCATTGGCGCCTAGCCTATATAAAGACAGGGATCTAGTCCATCTTCTCCAACCAGCTCCAAACCCGGGAGGTAGTAGCAGCCATCCTCTCCGATCCAACCGTCCAATCCAGAGCCATCAAGATGACCACCAGCAAGCCAGCACAGACATACAACCCCAAGCCCATGGGGTGACTTCTTTCTCCATCACGTTACATGCTCTTCATCACAGGTACAAATTAAAACAGGCCAGACAACATTGTTCCCTTTCTGCAAACCTTGAACATGTCATCATTTTGCCAGCATCTACACATTGCTGCAAAAAATTAATATTGAAATCGTCAAATTACCCATTGCAGGTCTTGTCAATGAAGGAGAGAGCACAGAGCAAGAAGGAAGAAGTGAGGCAGATTATACTAGAAACGGTTGCCTCCTCCAACCTGGTACGGAAGCTGGAGCTCGTCGACACGCTGCAACGGATCGGCGTGGACTACCACTACAAGAAGGAGATCGATGATTTGCTTTGCTCCGTCTTGGATGACAAGGATGGAGGCTCTGACAATCTCTACATCACCTCGCTGAGGTTCTATTTGCTCAGGAAACATGGGTACGGAGTCTCTTCAGGTATGTAAGATCATCAACTAGAACATGTATTTGTTTCCTTTCATAGCTGTTTTTAAAAATGGAAAAATTCCGGTCTCTACGACTACATACAGCAAAATCCTACAATGTTGTCAGCTTATTTGCTGACTTCCTTTCATAGATGCTGATGCTAAATGTGTAATCGTGTTCAATTTTGAGCTCTTTTGATATATGCATGAATGAATGTTCAATTTTGCGTGCAGATGTGTTTGAGAAATTTAGAGATGAGCAAGGGAACGTTTCAAGTGACGATGTCACCTGCTTGCTGATGTTATATGATGCTGCGCATCTGAGAACTCATGGGGAGGAGATACTTGACAACATAATCACTTTCAACAAGAGCCACCTCCAATCTCTGCTTCTGGTGGAAAATTTGGAGCCAGAGCAACGAGACGAGGTCCAGTGCACTTTGGAAACACCTCGGTTCAGGCGGGTCAACAGAGTCGAGGCGAGGCGCTACATCTCAGTATATGAGAAGAAGGCTACACGGAATGCGACCATACTGGAGTTTGCAAAACTAGACTACAACATCTTGCAAGCTATCTACTGTAATGAGTTGAAAGAACTTACAGTGTAAGTAAACTACACACATTGGTATATATACTTAATTCACACATAATAATATTGTTGGTAGTAATAATTTACTTAATGGAGTTTATTCCTTATTAATTCATCAATAATGTGCAGTAGTGTTCTAAACTACTAATAATACACATTTACTTGATAATGTATAGATGGTGGAAGGAGTTCCAAACAAGAATAGATCTAAGCTTCACAAGGGACAGATTGGTGGAGCTACATTTTTGGATGCTGGGAGTGGTTTTTGAGCCTTATCACTCATATTCAAGGGTAATGATGACAAAGATTTTTGTATTTGCAACCTTGTTTGATGACCTTTATGACAACTATGGCACCACGGAGGAGAGTAATATCTTCACTACGGCCATGGAAAGGTTTGCCTAGCTAGATATTCTATTATACATTTTAAAAAAAAATAGTTAGATCATCACTTGAAGCTAAGATTAACAAAATTTATATATGCATAGTTTACACTTGCTTGAAAAAACTATTGACAGGTGGGATGAAGAAGCAACAGAACAGCTTCCAAAGATACTTAAAGGCACTCTTCATCAACATACTAAACGATACAAATAATATTGTAAAAGAGTTACAATTGAAGAAAAACAAGCATGCTGAAGTTGTCAAGAAACTAGTATAAGCTGCTCCAAAAGATTACGCTAAGGAAATAACATAACAAGTTTTCGCAATTAATTTGATTTTAACATACTTCTATATATTTATATCTATTTAGGTGATTGACACTTTGCTAGATTCTATCATGCTGAGGTTAGATGGCGTGATGAACAATTCATCCCTGCAAATGTTGAAGAGCACCTCCAAATTTCCACCCGTAGTAGTGCTTGTATGCAGATGACAAATCTTGGGTTCATTTCACTGGGAGATGTGACTACAAGGGAGGATGTTGAGTGGGCTCTCACCTTCCGAAAAATCGTTAGAGGTGCTTGTATCGTGGGGCGCGTCGGCAATGACATTGTGTCACATGAGGTTAATTTAGACAATCTCTCCAACTATACATACAAAATTCTTGTAAATGATAGTTTCAAAAAACCTTTTCATCAAGTGTAAATGTTATATATTTAGCGCATCTAAACATTTTGCATCCTTTATTTTTCTACTAATTATCCCTACTTCTCGTTGTCTTTTGAAGCTTGAACAAGCTTTGGAGCATGTGGTATCCACGGTGCAAACTTGCATGAACCAATATGAGGTGACAGTAGAGGAAGCCAACAAAAGCTTAAAGTCATAATCGAAGAAGCATGGATGGACATTGTTGAAGAGTGCCTCGAGCGAGAACCATCCTATGGTACTTTTAGAGATAGCAAATCAACGTTGTTCGAACAATGGATTTCATGTACAAGTGTGAAGAAGACGATTCACCCTCTCATTTAGCATCAAGGATGTTATAGCTTCAATATATGTCAACTCCGTGTGAGTTTATTGATCAAATATTAATAAGCAAGACTTTTTGGCCTTTGTTGATGGGCTTAAGTGACTACTAATATTTGTAAGCAAGATTATATAAATAATAGGAGTGTTGTACTATATCCTATTACATGTATTTGGGTTCTAAATATATCTTATGTGACTATTAATGTACAAACTTATACTTGCATATGTATATTGAATCTTATTGACTGTCGACTAGACCTCGAAGTATTTTAGCTGCCAAGCAATTATTGATGTAATTGATCCTTATAAACGAATCTATGAAACAGTAAAAAAATGACTACAAAATCTAATAAGGAGACCTTCCAATATGTTTAGAAAATCAAAGCTTAACTCATCTCAAATATTAAATGACTATAGTTTCCACAAACTCCTGCTCAGAGGTGACATATATAAATAGTTTGAAATAATAGTGTGTATGATGTGTTTTGTGGACCTTCCACAACCGGTTTTCAATACAAACCAATTGCCATGGTCACCTAAGCTGCTACTTTAGCCAACCAAACCTTTGGTGTACTAAGCCATTGAACTAGTGTGTCACCTAAGGTACGTATTACAACTAATGGCAATGCAAGCCGCGGCCATATACACCCCGAGCCCATGGGGTGACTTTTTCCTCCATCACATCCCATGCACTCTATCACAGGTTTATGCTCCTTGCTAAGACGTTTTGGCTTTTCTAAAAAAAAATAGATAATGGAACTAAGTTCCAGCCTCTACCATCTGAGGATGGTACATAGCTAAGCCTAAGAGTCAAACACAATCCAAAGTCATAAGGCTCACACTCGTACATCCAAGAACGAGGAAATAAAAGCAACATGTTCAACCCAACGGGGACGATCAACTACTATAGATTGTAAAAGAAGTAGGACTAATAAACTTCAATTCGATTCCAAAAGCTCCACCCTAACTTTTTGAAAACCGCCATAATCAATGTCTCTCAAAGTTTCTCCATCCCCATTTGAATGTTAGTCTCTCATCCTCCTTATGCAATATGGACCACTATCAGATCTAGTATGTCAACCTGCGTGTAGATATATATCTAGCAAACTAGCCTTGTTAAAAAATCATGTCATTCTATTCAACCATAAAGCTCAACAAAGACAGCGGCCCTTTGTAGGAGTAAAGAGGGGGAAAAGGTCAATGAGATGGAATCATCTCAATTTGTGTGGCAACTCCTACAATGGTCCTATCCAACTGCTGACACATAACTTTGTGGATAGGCTTGTGTGGGAACTCAGGGAGGGCATGCAAGGGCGGCGGCCCCAAGCTGGAACGCACGTATATATCTAATATGGCATATCCTTGCAATTTTACTGAATTTTACTGCTTTACTTCTTTCTATTTTTTTCTCCTCTCCACTATGGCATAAATTTTGCTTTACAAACATATCCCTCTTGAGTCTTTTTTTTATAACAGAGCGCTTTTCATTACTCTGTCATAGCTGAATCACTGGACACAATACCCTCCATTGTTTGAGGTACAGACACCCAGGAGGTGCATTCCCCTCCAGGCAATTTACATCCATATGAGGCTAAAGGATGAGCTAACGATTACAAGAGCGTGAGCAAACTGGAAATAGACACCGAGAGAAAATCGTTGGCCATCCCATGCTTAATTTCGGTGACTAGACCACTCATCGCTGATAGCCGGAATTCGTCGCTCTCCAGTTCCGTTTTAACCAGGGTTGCTTCCGTCTCCAAGGTTATTGTGTCGATGCCCATCGTGGCTGCCATTTTCAGACCCGCACGCCAAGCCAAGAGCTTGGCATGAAAGGGGTCTTGGGTGAGCTAAGCTTTCGGCTCCGGCCCGCCAGACTACCCCTTGATCATCTCGATCACGTAGCCCCCCCCTCCAAAGTGCTCGATTTCTGAAAAAGGCGCCATCAATGTTCATCTTCAGAGTCCCCTCGCCCCGCTTATTCCATCTCTTAGACTGAATATTTTCCAACAATACAGGTTGCCGACTCAAGCCGCACCTTGTCGATTTGGCCCGCAGTGTTATATGCAACTTCCCTCGCCGTTCTTGTTTTACCCCCTCATGTCGGCGGTTCCTCTCATTCCACCATAGCCAAAGTAAAGTAACTACCGTGGATTGGTGTCGGGGTTGTATCTTGAAAATCTTCTGCATCATGTCCATCGGGGAAATTGCTTCAACTAGCTGATTCCTCTTCCAAGTTCAATTCTCGCCAAACCTCTCTAACTTCTTTGCATTTGAGCAACAGATGTCCTCCATCCTCATCGAATTTGTCACATACACAGTAGTTCGTGTCAATTTGCATCCGTCTTCTCTTTAGCACTGCTCTGACTACCAAAGTGTTATGGCTAAGACGCCATGAAATGCTTGATTTTTGGAGGGCAATCTAGGTTCCACAATTTCTTCCAGTAGTCATCAGGGCCTCGGCTCCCCCCAGCACCTCCGGGCTTGCACGACTCGCGTTCTCAGCACCATTGCCCCGTGTACTTTGTATGCCGACTTGACTGAGAATTGGCCCTTGCTATCGTAGTGCCATCCCAGGACGTCGTGCATGTCTCTATGGATAGGTAGTGCTTTTATGAGCTTTACATCTTCCTCCCAGAAGGTATCATCCAGCAGCTGCTCGTCCCACTCATCGGTGTGCGGATCCATGAGCTCTGAAACCCTTCGCAACAAAATACGGCCTCTCGGAGTAAGTGGTCTTCAGGTGATGCCCCTTGGCAGCAAGGGATCAACCCAGATGTTTACATCGACACCCGACCCCACTCTCCAGATCACACCCTCCTTTAACACCTCGACACCCTTCATCACGCTGTGCCAAGTGTAGGAGCAGCGCTCTTTCACCTTAGTCTGTAGCAGTGTGGAATTCGGGAAGTACTTTGCTTTCAGGATTTTAGCACAGAGTGAGTTAGGTGATTGGATGAGACTCCATCATGTTTGGCCAGCATTGCCATGTTAAAAGAATGTAGGTCCCTGAATCCAATTCCTCCTTCCTCCTTGGTAAGATAAGTCGATCCCAACTGACCCAATGAATGCTATGCTCCTTATCTTGATTGTTCCACCAATATTTGGCGATCATCGAGCTGATTTGATCACAAATCTCCTTTGGGTGTGCCCGTTTCTCATCAGGTCAGATCACTACAGCTTAAAATATATCCTAGATCAGTGCTTGTAAACCATACCACAACACCGATGGGTTAGCAAATCATTGGGGTATGACTTCAAAGTTGAATATAAAACAGGCAAGAGCAATATAGTGGCAGATGCATTATCCCGCCAACACGGTTCTAACCCATCATTGATGGTCGTCTCGAAATTCAATTTGGATTATTTGATTAACTCAGGGATGAGATCCTCAATAGTGATGAAGTTATCCAACTTATTGACTCAATCATTAATGGAAAAGATTTGGCATAGCGAGTCCATGATGGACTGATATTATTTAACAAACAGGCCTTCTTCATCAAGAATGATAAGAGGATTATGCAACGATTTGTAAATGAATGATTAGTCTGCACAAAAGAACCAAACAGAGCACTTACATCCAGCAGGACTACTTCAGCCATTATCAATACCAGAATGGATCTGGAAAGACATCTCTATAGACTTCATTGAAGCACTGTCAAAGGTAGGAACTAAATCAGTAATACTAACAATGGTTGATCGTCTATCCAAGTATGCCCACTTTATTCCTCTTTCACATCCTTATTCTGCTGCATCAGTGGCTCAAAAGTTTTCTCTTAGAAATTGTGAAGTTATATGGACTCCTAGATCCATTGTTAGGGACAAGGATATCACCCCCTAAAAAAGAGCTTATCACTAGCCAATTCTGAAGTTACATCACTAGCCAATTGTCGTGGTCGAGTTTTTCTTAGAAATTGTGAAGTTACATCACTAGCCAATTCGACAAGAGCTTTTCAGACTATCGGATGTCACCTTGAAACCTACATCAGCTTATCACCCTCGGGCAGATGGTCAGTCGAAGTGGTCAATAAAATCATTACAATGTACCTATATTGCTTAACAGGTGATAGACCGAAGGATTGAGTAAGATGACTATCTTGGGCAGCATTTTGCTATAATTCTTCATACAACCCTTCGACCAAAACAACACCATTCAAACTAGTCTATGGGCGAGACCGACCAACCATCAAATGCTACATCCCAGGTGACACTACACTACCATTTGTTGATGCTATGCTATCTCAGTGTGATACTTTTCTTCAACAAACAAAGACTCGCCTACAATTGTCTCATGATTATTATCGTGAACACTTTGACGCTAAAACACGGGCGCCAATTCAAAGTTGGCGATTATTCTTGGCTGAAGTTACTATCTAGATCTGCGGCTACAATCTCCACAAACTACAAAGGAAAGTTATCTCCTAAATATTTTTAGACCCTTCAGAATCAGCAAGATCATTACCCCAGTGACATATGGGCTAGACTTTCCAATTGGCACTCGTATCCACAACGCCTTTCATATAAGTGCATTAAAACCTCACCGCGGACCAATATACCCACGGAACCACCGGAGCTACCACGCATACATGAAGGTACACCAGTCCCGAACCGAAATTAATTTTGAAATCTCGAGTTCGCCAAGGACAGCCGTAGGTCTTGATTAAATGCAGGAATCAAGTAGCAGGAGAGGCTTCATGGGAGGATACTGAGCTATTCCAACAGATCTATCTAGATTTCCAATTCGACGACGAGCTGAATCTCTAGGCGGGGAGAGATGTCACACTTAGCAGACGCGTTTCCAAAAATAGATTAAGTGGCTAATTATTTAATAGTTTATTAGTAATTGCGAGTACTTTATTTTTTAGTTTTTTTTTTTGAGGCAGGAAACCACTTTATTAAATCAAACTGAGTGGTTTACAAGGTTACAAACGCCAAACGGCGGCTCTAGGAACCAGACATATCTCCCTGGTTCAGACAAAATCAAACTCCTAGCGATATGATGAGCATCAAAATTAGAACATCTATTCTCATGGACAAACTCTACCTCTGAAAACTCACTCCTTCGCCCTTGAAGTTCTTTGACGATTTGACCATACACTCCCAAACCAGGACCCCTCAGGTTTCGAATCACATTTGCACAATCTGAGGCTATCCTGCATGATGATAGGTTCAAATCTCTGGCCAGATCCATGCCTTCTCGACAGGCTAAAATTTCAGCAATCTCTGGTTCAGAGATCCCCTCAAAAACTAGGCCCGAGGCGCCCATATACTTCCCATCTGCATCCCTTGCTATGGCCGCAACCACTGCTCGCCTGAGGTTCTTAGACAGAGCAGCATCAACATTAAGTTTTACCATTCCAGCCGGTGGAGGGATCCATCGTCGAGCTGGGATTTTCCCACTCATCTTTGGTGGCTTCTTTGACTGCAACTCTTGGAGTTCATCAAAATATTTGTAAATGAAACGATAGTGGGCTCTGGAAAATTAGAGAGAAAGAGAAAAGACTAATGGACTTGGTCCATTAGCAATTGTAAACCCCTCGTATAAATACGAGGGACAACTCTTGAGAACGATGAAGAAAGAATAATTTAGGGTTTATCCTTTGGCTTCTTTTCTCAACCGCCGCCATCGCAGCCGCCACCCAGGCCGTGCACGCCCGCGCCTCTCGCTACCGTTCGTGCCAGAGTCACGTCCCCTAAACCCTAAACCCTAAGACCGGTCAGACGAGGTGTGAAAGCAGTAGACTTCCGCTGTCGTGGTCGTCGTCGTGTAGCAGCAATGTCGCCGCCGAGAGAACAACACTCGTTGGAAATTCGCATAGCTCTGATCCTTCTCGTGGTCGTCGTCGCGTAGCAGCAGTGTCGCCGTCGAGAGAACGACACTCCTTGGAAATTTGCATAGCTCTGATCCTTCTGTACCTGGGCTTTCGCTGTCGTGGTCGTCGTCGCGTAGCAGCAATGTCGCGGTCGAGAGAACGGCACTCATTGGAAATTCGCATAGCTCTGATCCTGCTTCTGTAGTGGAGGCGACCGTAGGGGGTGTTACTGTTACTTCGACAGCGCCGAGGCCGCCGCGATGGCATACGACCAGGCGGCCGTGTCTGCTTAGGGCTCCGACGCGACTGGAACGGGACGACTTCCAATCCTCCGCCTCCCAATCATCCTTCCCCAACCTCCCTCCCAACCCGCAACATCTCCGCCATGAGCGCCTGCGGCGCTTCTGGACGCACGCACTAGGACCAGGACGGCAGGACGCACGCACACACTGCAGAAGGGCGACGATGGGCTCGGCCAGGACGGCACGAGGGATCGATCGGGCGGTGCTCAGAGGCGGCACTGTCCTGTGTTTCACTTTGGAGTAGATTTTCTGCAGTTTCTTCGATTTATAAGATTATTACTGGCACTTAGATGTTTTCCCCACAAAACTAATTTTCTAGGATATTGATACTTGTTTAATTCCACTGCAAATTGATCTCCACTTGACTTCCATTATTTGCAATTGTGATGATTACTGATGGTCATAGTTTCTAGAAATTAGGGGCTGTTTTATGTCTGCTTATGAGCTGTGATCGGGGCTTCCGCTGTCGTGGTCGTCATCGCGTAGCAGCAATGTCGCCGTGTCGAGAGAACGACCCTCGTTGGAAATTCGCATAGCTCCGATCGATGCTGTTGCTGTCGCTTGAATGAATATACTAATATTGATAGAGATACGAGGTACCTATAACTCTGATGCTCCCGCTGGAAATTCGAATGCAAGATCGACCCAGGAGCGCAACGGAACAAATACTGCTCAATCTATCGGTGCGTGCTCTGAAGCAGCACCTGTCCGTCGTCGTCGACGACGACGACGCAGCAGTAGAAACTTCAATTCACTCCTATCCGGCCGCATTGTCTTGTCTGTCCACACACAAGAGAGATACATACAGAGGACATGGGATGTGAATGAAGAAAACAAGCTGTATGTATCTTTGGCATGTATTCGCAAAACGATCGCTTCATGAACCATGATGAATCCAGGAGCAGGAAGATACAGAGGCATGCATGACCATCTCTGCCTCACCAAATCTCGACGCGCCTAAACTATACGGCGGCGTGAAGGCCTCCATGGCCGGAGATCGGAGATGACGGCTTCGTTCAGCAGACGTGCGCGAAGGAGATCAGGTGTGGCGGCGAGTGCTTCGACTCAAGTTCGCGCGCGGTGAAGGAAAAAGGTCGTGGCGGCGCTCGCGGGAAGGCTTCGTCCCACGCGTGAAGGAGAAGTTTTCGCGCGATGCTAACTTGCTAAGTCGCGGAGTGCGCACATATTTGCGCGTGGAGTGGATGTTTTTGCCAACTTGGCAAAATTTGCTAAGTTGGATACTAAACTGTTGGAGGACTCTTTTCTGACTTTTGCCTAAAACCAAATATGTTAATCTATTTTGCCAAATTGCGGGAGATGCTCTATAAAACTTAGTAATAATACTAAATTATCCAAACTTGTCTGATGTCGATGAGCTACAAAAGGATTTGTTTTTGTCGTGTAAAAAGCATGAATCCAAAGGTCCCAAATCACTTGGTACTTGGTAGCGCCATCATGACATTAATCCTAGCTAAATGGAACCCGTTAGTTCAGCCATCAATCTGGTACTTACAACAATTAGCATTTGTTGACCATGTTAGATTGCCGCCGCCGGCTCATGTAATCCAGTCGAAAATATATGCTTGGGAAAAGGCTCCCCCCCCCGCCGCCGCCAGCACCCCCACGGGCGAAGTCTCCCCGGCGGCGGCCAGCTGTGTGCCACCCCATAAAGGGGCGGAGTTGGTGCCCGGGGAAGCGGATCCTCGCCATCCTAGACCAGATCCACCTACTCCATCCCCGGATCCGGTGGCTGGTGGTCTGCTGCGCGTTCATCGGAGCCTGGGCAGCGAGTCCCGGCAACGGTGCGAGTCATGGCCGTGGGGCTGCGTGCGGCGCGTCGCATGGACACGGGGAGCCGATGCCGATGTTCCAGGTCGGCCTGCTATGGTGCTACGACGGATGAGTGCTGGAGCACCGGACTCCGGTCGCCGTGGCCAGATCCAGAGCCGGTCCCTCCCCAACACCACCACCACCACCACCCAGCCGGGCGCTTGGTGGTGCGAGGCTGCTGGCCACAGCCAGTGAATCTGCGCAGTTCCTCTTGGCGGTTTTTGGTCATTGGGGCCCAATCTGCCTCCTCGTCGACCACCCTTTCGCCCCCGTCGTCATCAGCTCCCTCCGGTGCTGCGAGGTTCGGTCTGTTGGTCTCTAAATCGATGAACCTTGGTCCACGAGTTTGGGAGCCCAGGCGAAAGCCGTGCAAGACCCTGTCTATGTGATTGGCGACGACACCATTGGCGCCATTCACCCCCTTGGGGGCATTGATTTTCCCAACTCTATGACCGCGGTCCTGTCGATCTTCTTCTGGCAAAAGCCTAGCTCTAGTTTTTCTGGAGCCGGTGGCGGCGACGTCGTTGACATTGTGACCCTCTTGAGAGCGCCTTTGTGGAAGAGTAGGGTCCAGCTCGTGTCGTGATCTTGTGCTCTCCTCTTTGCCCTCTGCATGTTGTTGCCCTCTTGAGTGAGTCTAGCCATGGTTGTTGGGCGTCGTCGACATCAATGAGTGTCCTCCGTTGGCGTCTCTGATCCGTCGGCGGTCTCCTTGGTGGTGCCAGAATATCAAATGTCGGGTGGTGTTTCCACCGCTGCCACCATTCCCCTCCATGAATTCCTCCCTGTGGGCGGCGTTGGATGGTGATACGTGGGCCTGGTTGTACTGAAGGGTGTCACCATCAGCTGAAGGGAGGTCGTCGTTTCCGTTGATCCTACTCTTGTGTATCTGCCTTCACTCTTAGTCCCCATTCCACCTGTGGGTCCTCAGCAGGAGGATGACAGTAGAGCGGCGTAGCTACGAGGAGTGGTGGAGGGCACAATGGCCTTGGTGAAAACGGCGAGTATGCTGCTCGGCAAGGGCGCAAATCGGCGTTCGGTTGGCGTCTTGCGGCTTTATCTAGTGTTACTCTCGATTGTGCTAAGTTCTTTCTTTCTCTTTCTTTCGATGTATATGTGGTTAACCACCTCTCACTCCAATCTTTGGAGAGTTTGGAGAGTCCATGGTGTAGTTTTGATTAGTGGATATGCCACAATCTTGCCTCGGGCGAGGGCTGTTGTATGGCTTTAGTCCGGTTTTCTAAAATTAACTGGACGAACAGGAAACGAGGCTCTTGATTTCGTATCAATATATACTAGAGGATTCCCCCACGCGTTGCTGCGGGTATGCAAGAGAAAATGGAAATAAATTTGATTACATGCTAAATTAATTATAGAAGTGGAATAGAGGTGTTGGATGGACATGAGAGTTTAATTTAATATCACAGCCAAACCTTTAAAATTTTGAAATGGTAATGCTTAGTACTAAAGGAAATCATCGTATAGAAAATCTCTGCCTTGTCTTCAACACCGGAGGTGAAATGGCCTCACCTCGAGCGCATGCAAGATTGCGGAAGGAACGCCCGAGGCTTGTCATCGGCCGTGCGGGGTCACATCGCCATCGCTCGTGTGGGATCGTGGAAGGAGCGCCGCCTCTCTCTCTCTCGGAGTCGCCCCGAACCCCGCCGGCTCGAAGTCGCAGAAGCAGCGCCACCGCCGTTGCTCAGAATCATGGAAAGAGATTCGCCACCGCCGCCTGATGGATCGGATTAGCCTCAATGCTGAGATCCTGTGTGGAGGCCGGATGCAGGAGGCGGTGGAGTCAGTTCCTCGCGACATGATCGGTTGAGGAGCTGGATGCCGGAGGTGTCGTGCAGAATCGTTGGCGCTAGCGCCACTCATGGCTTGGAGCAACAGGACAGGGCGTGCCGTTGCCATGGCTTGGAGCGGCATGCAGGAGGGCAGTATATATTGGGCGGTAGGCAGGAAGCAACGACCTTTTATTTTCCTTCAATTTATTAACGTGGGTGGCTTGGCATTTGCGGCAGGCAGCAAACGATGCACGATGTAGTAGCCTGGAGCGTTTTCTTTTCAGAATGGGGACTCTTGATTTTTTTAACATTAATACATTGATGACCAACCTGATCTGATGAGGAGGATGATACTCTTGGATTTTCACATTAATACATTCATGAGTTTGCATCCATTGTTGACATATTTATTACTGTTTGGAAAATAATGGATCCGTGAGTGGAAACATGGCGATGGGATGGGAAGGGCAACAATCATGCATGGTTTCCTATTAATCGGAGAGGATGGATTTGTTTTTTTTTTTTTTTTTTGCTCTGCATGCAAGAGAATGGTGGGACCGCTGATGTGTCATAGCTGCATGTTGAGAGAACTCCCCTAGTGGGCTTCTCCCTTATAGGGGTTATAGATTCAGGTGGGGAATGCCTCCCCCGTGACACTTAAAAAAAAGATTATATTGCTGACGTAGATAGATTATATCGCTGATGATGTGTGCATGCATTGGCTAGCCTATATAAAGACAGGGATCTAGGCCGTCTTCTCCAACCAGCTGGGAGGTAGTAGGAGCCATCCTCTCCGATCCAGCGTCCAATCCAGAGCCATCAAGATATGAACACCAGCGCCCCCGTCCCTCTGGTCTCGCAGTCGCAGCGCAAACCAGCACAGACATACACCCCAAGCACATGGGGTGACTTCTTTCTCCATCACGTTCCATGCTCTCCATCGCAGGTACAAAAACAAGCCAGACACCATTGTTCCCTTTCTGCAAAGCGTGGACATGTCATCATTTTGCTAGCATCTACACATTGCTGCAGTAAAAAATTAATGTTGAAATCGTCGTTCTTCTTACATTGAATAATAAAAAATACAGGTAGGGTGCTCCCCTGCTTCCTTTTCAAAAAAATGTTGAAATCGTCGTCAAAATAAAAAAGGTTCTTGTGAAATAATCATCAAATTACGCATTGCAGTTCTTGTCAATGAAGGAGAGAGCACAGAGCAAGAAGGAAGAAGTGAGGCAGACTATACTAGAAACGGTTGCCTCCTCCAACCTGGTACTGAAGCTGGAGCTCGTCGACACGCTGCAACGGATCGGCGTGGACTACCACTACAAAAAGGAGATCGATGATTTGCTTTGCTCTGTCTTCGATGACAAGGATGGAGGCTCTGACAATCTCTACATCACCTCGCTGAGGTTCTATTTGCTCAGGAAACATGGGTACGGAGTCTCTTCAGGTATGTAAAAGATCGTCAACTAGAACCAGTATATGTTTCTTTTTTTTTTTTTTTTTTTGAGGAAAAGTATATGTTTCCTTTCCTAAATGTTTTTTAAAAATGGAAAAATTCCGGTCTCTACGACTACATACAGCCAACTCCTACAATATTGTCAGCTTATTTGCTGACTTCCTATTATGTTCGGCAACGTCTATCACCGCCGTCAACGTGGCTGACGGATTGGCCGGAGAAGATATCGGCATTAGTACAGTTATATGGAGTCTGTTACGAATAGCTATTGAGTCTTACTCCCTCCGTCCCTTTGAGAGTGTCGCCCGGGAAGCGTGTTTGTGAGGGGGACACGGTTTTCCAACGACACTTTCAAAGGGACGGAGGGAGTAGTCATTAAGATTTGGTTTGTTAGACAAAGTTGATTAGGTTTGCTAGGCAGTTGGTTGACATTGAGTTGTATAAGTACTTGAGTCCTATACGTAATGAAGTCAGCCAAGGATGAGATAAACTCTCCTTTTGGCCCTTTGGCTAATTATTTGCAATCTGCTCTCGCAACTCGTTTCCATCGCCTGCTCGCAGTCCAACAATAGCGCCTCCAAACCGATCCCTCGCAGCTCGCCGCCGGGAACTCAAATCCCGGCCGCCGACACGACATACATACGCCCTACAATCCCTAGGGCGTACCACTTCCTTTCATAGATGCTGATGCTAAATGTGTAATCGTGTTCAATTTTGAGCTCTGTTGATATATGCATGGATGAATGTTCAATTTTGTGTGCAGATGTGTTTGAGAAATTTAGGGATGAGCATGGGATCATTTCAAGTGATGATGTCAGCTGCTTACTAATGTTGTATGATGCTGCGCATCTGAGAACTCATGGGGAGGAGATACTTGACAGCATCATCACTTTCAACAAGAAGCACCTCCAGTCTCTAATGCTGGAAAATTTAGGGGCAGGGCTACAGGAGGAAATCCAGTGCACTTTGGAGACACCTCGGTTCAGGCGGGTCAAGAGAGTGGAGGCAAGGCGCTACATCTCAGTATATGAGAAGAAGGCTACACTGGACGCAACCATACTAGAGTTTGCAAAACTAGACTACAACATCTTGCAAGCTATCTACTGTGATGAGTTGAAAGAACTTACAGTGTAAGGAAACCCCACATTGGTATAATTTAATAGTAATAATTTACTTTTTAATCTATAAAATAATTTACTTAGTCGAGTTACTTACATAATTGACCAATATAATAATAATTGTGTAAGGAAACCAGATGTTGGTATATAAATTACTTAATTGAACTGCTTACATAATGTGAACCGATTATAGTGTGCATTGTGCTACAACACTAATAATACCCATGTATAGATGGTGGAAGGATTTCCAATCACGAACAGATCTGAGCTTTGCGCGCGGGACAGAATGGTGGAGCTACATTTTTGGATGCACGGAGCGGTTAACGATTCAAATTCACGGATAATAATGACAAAGTTCATCATGTTTGCATCCTTGTTCGATGATCTTTATGACAATTATAGCACCACAGAGGAGAGCAATACCTTCACCGCAGCCATGCAAAGGTTTGGCTGTATGTTCTTGAATTATTATGTTTTGGATCACACGTAACAGTATGAACAAAATCCATTCATCACCTAAATTTACCTTTGCTTTTAAAACTAATGACAGGTGGGACAAAGCAATCACAGAACAACTTCCAACATACTTGAAAGGACTCTTCATCAACATACTAAACACTACAAATGAGATCGAGAATGAGTTAAAACTTATGAAAAACAAGCATGCTGATTTTTTCAAAAGACTGGTAATTTGCTCCTCAAAAGATCACATTAAGGCAGGAAAGGTGATGAGTTTTTTTCAATTAATTTTAACTCCTGATATTAATCTATTTATAGGTGATTGACTTTGCCAAATGCTACCACGCTGAGGTTGAATGGCGCGATGAACACTACATACCAACTAACATTGAAGAACATCTACAAATTTCCATCCCTAGCAGTGGTTGTATGCAGCTAACAAACCTTGCGCTCATTTTGCTCGGAGATGTGACTACTAGAGATGATGTTGATTGGGCTCTCACCTTTCCAAACATCATCAGAGGTGTTTGTATCGTGGGGCGCATCGGCAATGATATCATGTCACATAAGGTTTACAAAATTTCCCATATATGTCCTTCATTGTAAAATAGTTTTATAAGTAGTGGAAATGCTATATATAATATATTTAATGCATTCGTACATTCACCATCTATTTATTATAACTATTTTCTACCTTTTGTCATCCCTTGAAGCGTGAACAATCTTCGAAGCATATGGTATCCACCGTGCAAACTTGCATGAAGCAATATGGGTTGACAGCAGAAGAAGCCAATGAAAAGCTTAGAGTTATAATCGAAGAAGCATGGATGGACATCGTCGAAGAATGCCTCGAACAAAAACGTCCCATGGAACTTTTAGAGACAGCGGTCAATGTTGCGAGATCAATGGATTTCATGTACAAGGATGCAGACAGATACACCCTCCCAGTCAGCCTCAAGGACGTTATAGCTTCAATGTATGTCAACTCCGTGTGAGGTTGTTGATCTGGCATTAGTAATAAGCAATACTTTTCAGTGTTTGTGTAATGGCTTAAGGTCTGTCGAGGGTACATATCTAACCCCCAAGATTATATTTATATAATTTATATAATTAATATGAAAATTCCACCTTTCTATGTACGTGTTTTTTGGTTCAAAATATAGTTTTTGTGGTTATTTCATTTACAAACTTATACATACATGCATGGTATAGTGAGTCTTGTTGTGTACTAGACCCCCCCTGCCCCCAACACACACACACACACACAAAGCATTACTTTAGCTCTCAATTAAGGAGTTATTACTACTATATTCCACATAAGTGGTTGTTCTCAATCGAGTTGACTCATATATTTGCTGCTAGTTTACTAGTGGAAAAGACAGTTGCGATGCCGAACATTCTATAGTGACGCAATGAGCCTATATCTCAATTAAAAGCTGGACGAAAAACTTCGAAGCTCATTAGCTCGCTCGGCTCGTGGCTGGCTCGACTCGAACTCGACTCGGCTCGTTGGGCTAACGAGCCGAGCCAAGCCAAGATTTAAGCTCGTTAGCTATAACGAGCCAACTCGAGCTTGCTTCGCGAGCCGCTCGCAAGCCAAACGAGCTATACATTTAGAAAAAAACAAGCAAAATCTATATTAGTTTTGTATTACTTTATGTCATGCATTATATATGTTAGCACATATTAAGTTTTTTTAATTTAATGTGACTAGATGTATACTTTTGCATTATTACTATTTTAAAACTTTAGATAAATACAAATATTATATTTTGTGTATTTTTTATACTTGGCTCATGAGCTTAACGAGCCAACTCGAGCTTTTAACGAAAGCCGAGCCGAGCTGGACTTTTGGCTCGTTAAGATAACGAGCGAAGCCGAGCTAGCTCGTTATCCTAACGAGCCGTAAGCGAGCCGAGTCGAGCCCGAGCCGAGCTGGCTCGTTATCCAGCTTTAATCTCAATAGTGAAGCTCTAAGTGAATTTGTCGATCTATACATCTTGAAATCTTTTAGAGGTATTTTTTTTTCACGACCGGGTCATTCACTCATTTTTTATTAAGAGGAAACAATGAAATTACAATGACGCATCCTTGATGGCAAGAAGGCATCACGGATGGCCAAGCTTAGCAACCTATCTACTGGATTTAAGCTAAAAGATTACATAGCAGCATAGTTTCATGACCAAATTAATTGGGTGGACACCGCTTCAGACCAGTCCTCAACCTCGCAGACCAACTTGCCAAACAGCTCCTCGACTGCTGCCAATTCATGCCTGAACACCCTCGCATTACGCTCTTTCCATAGTACCCCTTTCAGAGGTACTCATTGGTAGGTATTGTACGTGGATTCAAAGGGGTGAGTGTGGGATAGTATATTGAGCTTATACACTTGTTCAGTGTCAACAATCCCTAAGCATGCATAAAATCTCAAGATCATCCATAAAATCTCTATGTGTTCATAAAGGTATTATATCCACAATGGCGAGTAATGGCATCGAAGATAATGGGGAAGCATCAAAGACTAAATCATAAAGAAGATGTAATTCTAATTTTTACTAGACCAGCAGAACACAGCTCACGGGCCTCAGTGGAGCTCTACCCTAGGTGTGCTAACTTGTATGTTTACAAAGGTATAAGTGCAGGGCTAGTCCTGGGTGGTGGGCATCTTAGCCGTCCCTATGATGATGGGTCCAACTGCTCCCATGCCGGTGATGCAACCCAAGCTAACGGATCCCCCACCCCACCCACATCAGTGCCTCTGCCACTTAGCAAAGCCCGAAAAGCACTTGGCAATGTCTTTGCCGATTGCCGCCCGCTGCAAAGATCACTCGGCAAAGCCTCATTGAGTGTTTTTGTTGGGCACTCGCAAAGAAAAATACTTGGCCAAATTTGAATTGAAAAAAACACTCAAAATCAATACCAAAATATTTTTTCAATTGGGGGAGGACCCCACTCGGCAAAAGTCACAAGTTGCGACATTTTCCGCGAGTTACGAGGCCGGAAGGATTGAATTCAAATCAAAAGGTTGTCAACTACTGAGTTTCATAACTTTTTGAGATCTATAATTTTCATTTAGAAAGTTTCTCCATTCGAGGTCATTTACAAAATTTAAGAAATTCAAACGTAGTTTTGCACGATAAGATGATTTCAAATCAAAGGTTGTCAACTAGAAAGTTTCATAACTTTTTTTGAGATCTACAATTTTATTATGGTTGTTTTTCATCTGAGATCGTTTGGAAAAAAATCCAATTTAAAAATTTTGAAATTCAAACATAGCTTTGCATAACAAGATGATTTCAAATCAAAAGGTTGCCAAATACAAATTTGCATAACTTCTCCAAGATATATAAAGTTTATTTTGATCATTTGTTCGTCGTGGTAGTAAATTGTTCACAAAACTTATATATCTCTCTTCTAGTTTCATGAAACTATATGAGAGAGATGTAGATTTTGTGAACAACGTTACTATTGCTTTGTCAAATGAATACATGACCAAAATAAACTTTGTAGATCTTGAGAAGTTATGAAAATCTATAGTTGAAAACTTTTTCACTTGAATTAATTCAGTGCTTCAAAAAGTGTTTTGAAAAAGCTGATTGTTGAAGACCAAAAGTTTGGAGGCAAAATGCATCTTTGCCAAGTGCCAAAAAACACATGGCAAAATCCATCTTGTTCGAGAGAAAAACATTCGGCAAAGTGCATCTTTATCGAGAGCCAAAAAACACACAGCAAAATACATCTTTGTCGAATGCCAAAAAAAAAAAACACACGGCATAGCCAGCTTTTGCCGAAAGTGTACTTTTTACTGATGCGTTTTTATTGAGGCACACGACAAAACAGATCTTTATTTAGTGTAAGATTGCCCAGCCCTACCATGCTTTCGATGCCACGAGAAGGAGATTGTCACAGATCGGTTATATTCGGCGATCTGCGACACGTCGGCGGGCGCAGTTCGGCAGAGTAACGGCGTAGATGACGTGAGGGTCGGCGATGAACGGTGAGGTAGGAGATGACGATGATGACGAGCGGCAGCTCGGTGGTGGCGAGGGGCGGCAAGCGGCGGCGCCCTAGGGCGCAAGCGTCGCGTCGGCAGGGGGGCGTGGGCGTGGGGCGCGCGGCGGCGTGGCGAGAGAGATCTAGAGCTGGAGAAGTAATAGCTGTTTAGGGAGCTACCCTTTTAATTTCTTTATTATGTGCAAATGATTACACGCCTCAGATTTATAGTCAGAGAAGGCTAAGAAAAGAACTAGAGGTTTCCTTATAGAATCTATTTATTCCTTATTTATTCCTATTTTTATTCCATAAATATTCCTTACCTAATTGTGAAGCAATGACGTGGTGGGCTCACGGCGGACGGCGGTGGTCGGCCATGAGTCATACAAGACGCGACGGGCCTCCGCCCTAGGCGGCAGCGGTTCATGACAGAGATTGTTCATACTGTCGGGAGCAAGAAGATGGACACATACAAGGGTGAAATAGACATTTACTACCTTCTTAATTAATAATACATAGATCTATCAAATTTTTAATAAAATGATTACCGTGGTGTACTATAACAAACGTTCGGCAATTTATGATGGGCCGGCTAGCCATTTTTACCTTTATTCATTGCCCGTCAAAAAAAAAACTGTAAAAACAAGTTGTTGACAAAAATCACAGCACATGACATGATCTTGTGAAATTCACAGTTTTTTTTTAGAAACGTGAAAATTCACAGGTAGCTCTCCCCTTTTCTCACAACACCGGTAGGCGGTAGACACCTGACCGGGTAAAGCTGTCTCTGCTGCCCGGCCCATGGGCCATCGGCAGGCCGGCCTGCGGCGAGATGAATCGTGGACCCTCGGCAAACACGGCACAGAGCGGCCCGCGAAGTAGGTTGTTGCTCTGGGCCATCGCGTGTCATCCAGCCCATTTCATGCTAGTAGTCTAGGCAGTCAGAACCTCAAACTGGGCCTCTGAACCGGCCTGTGATTGATGCTCTGGACTGTGAGAATGGCTCGACGACACACGCACGAGCACAATATGTGAACTTATTCACTCTTCTGTCCCAAAAATAATTTAAATATATCATTTCTAAAAGTCAATCAGTTGTGAATTCAACTAATTATATAAAAACACTAATGTTTACAAGTGTAAAAAATATAATTAAAATAATCATCACATATATTTTATAATAAATCTATAGGAGAAATAAATATTATTTCGATAAATCTAGTTATTATATATAAAAATATGTTAAACTCATCAAAATGTTTTTTAGACACAGGCGGTATTAGTTGTTTCTGTTGTCACCGGTCGTAATGTTTAATTAATCAAGTCTAAAAAGACTATTAATATTCACAATGTCACACACACACACGATAAACTTGAGTATTTTCTATAATAAACTTAGTTAAATTCAAGAAAATTTATTGATTGATTTATTCAAAATATATATTTTGCATTTCTTTTAAATGAAAGAGTAGATTTTTTGGAAGAAATTTGAAGGGAAACGGCGGCACACACACACGCACGCACGCAGAGGCTGTGACTGACGGACTGTGACTGACAGGGAGCACACGCTGCACGCCTGCTGACTGAGACTGACTGACTGACTGACTGGTTTCTGACTGCGGGACCCACCACGCGGTCAAACTGTCGTTCAAAGTACACGCGGTAATCAACGAGGGAAGGAGCCAACGACCCGACCCGACCATTCGCCTATCTGGCTTGGCTCGTAGCCGTTGGGACAGCGACGCCGTCGCCGGCCGGCAGCGCCTCGGCTTCCGCGCGCCCTCCGCTCTCGCTTTCTTTCACCTTCACCTTCACCGTCACCGCGCGGTGGGTGAAACGGTCGTCAAGCATAGGAGACCCACAGTGCCTGCTGCACGTGGAGCCCAGGTCCCGCGGGTCCCGCTCGCCAGGAAACGGATAAGGCGCAGGCTCGGTGGGTGAAGTGAAGGTGAACCCGGCCGGGCCGGCAGGCGACGGTTGCCTACGCCGGGCGGTGACCCTACCTACTACTCTACCCAGTCCTACTAGTTTCTCTCTTCTC
Source organism: Hyparrhenia diplandra (assembly GCA_015847255.1). Taxonomy (NCBI): domain Eukaryota; kingdom Viridiplantae; phylum Streptophyta; class Magnoliopsida; order Poales; family Poaceae; genus Hyparrhenia; species Hyparrhenia diplandra. The sequence goes on from JADLZK010004727.1 coordinate 122,551, forward strand.
TAGTAGACCAGGCGTTCGGCTCACAACAAGTCACGAGTGCCTCTCTCTCCACACTCCTTGGCACCATGCACATGATACTAAGCACAATTGTTTGCGCGTGAGCTTGTCAACCAAGAGAAAACGAATTTTGACCCTGTTCGCTTGACTTATCGTACCCAGGCCATCATTATTTTCTCACAACGTCCAAATTTACCAAATACCAACCAAGAAAATTTCTTTCTCACAAAGATCACCAAACTAGGGCATACCAAATTTAGCAGGCTCTTTACCACCGTCTCTTGTCATTCATTACATAATATATATATTCATTATTAATTAATTCAATCCAATTCTACTTATTACAATGTTTAGGCCATAATCACAATACATACTACATCTTTATGAAACTTAGAAATTTGACAAGCCTTCTAGCCACTAAATTAACTTGGAAACGTCAATTTAGAAAGGGGGGTGCCTTTATGTTTTCGGCCATCAACACCCCCCCCCCAGTTATTCGACTAATCGTGATTAATTTGTCGATGAAAACTCACAGAAAACTTATCGACCTAATCGGATCATGGCCATTACTAAGTTGAGACCAAGGTTTAAGCACTGGAATAATACTTTCCTTTTCAAAACCACTAAGATTGGATATCTTTCATATTTATTTTCAGTCTTTAAAATATTTCATCGAAATTTTGGCTATATGCCTATATATCATGATGAATGATTTCACTAATTTACCTTTTGCCATATATATTGAACCTACATTTATATTCTATTATGTGACGGTTGACTAAACAAAGATTTTTCAAGCTTCTTTAATTAGTTGTTCTAAGTTGTTCTAGAAAGATTACGAAGTCCAACAAATGGACTTAAAGAGCAGAATAAATGGATTTCCATGATGGGATATTCCTTTGACGGATATTTGCAAGTGGTAATCTACAGTACATAGTTCCGTGACTCCGTCTCTGATGGCCATTTCAACCCAACAAAAGGCATCAAAGGGCCCCATCAAGTCCCAATCTTCCTAGCCCCCACAACAATCAACAATATTATTTTAAACCCTATTGCCATGCAAAGCACGCATGAAAGAAACACACGTCATGGCACAATAGCAAAAGAGCAAAAGTGCCCTGCTCCTAGTCCAAAATTTGGGGCATTGATTACATACTACAAAAACAGAACAACAATATGTCTTCATACATTAAGGTTGTGGCTTCTGTCCAACCAATTTTGGCACGAGGATCATGTATCTTTATCAGTAGCAATATCATTAGATTTAGTGTGCATCGTCTCAACTATTTCAACCATATCTTATCATTAAAGATTAAATCCTCCATCTAATTAATACTAACAAAAATATAAACGCTTTTGGTACTACAGAATACAAGCATTCATGGCTAAACTTTTACATAGCATTACACAATCCTTTGTGAACAACACCACAAGAGAAATGTTTTTGAATTATTCTCTTCGATGGTGTGGAATCGTGAAATTAGATAGTTTCAATGTTTGCTAATATAATTTATTTTAGAATTTGTTATTTCATTACGCTATATACAATACTTCATATATCGTAATGTCTTTTGACAATAGATAATGCAAGACAGTCACCACTCTACACTAATTAGTATGAAAATGGGTGAACGTATTGGCGTACAATTTCAAAAGACAAAGCTAGCTAACCGCTCTGCACTAGCGAGTACGTTAAAAGCTTCTTCACCAACTTTTAAATGAAAAATAGATACTGATAATATGGGAAGATAGCTATGGCTCCGCACTAACGAGTACTCCATCTGTCTTGTAATACAGTGCATTATAAAATTTTAAAGATATATCACGGGAGAACATAAAAAAGACACACATACCATTATTTTATTTTCTAATCAAACGTTATCATCGATGTGATTGATGATGATTGGTTGATAAATGGAAAGTATTTAATACAAAATTGGCTTTTGTCCTCTAGAATGTATTATATTTTAGGACAAAATTTGAATTCTAGAATACATTGTATTACAAGACGGAGGGAGTATGCTAAAGTTTCTTTGCCAACTTCAAAATAAAAATGAATACAAATAATATGAGAAGATAATCCCAGCTTTAGTATGAAAACAAGCGAAACACATTCCTTTCAAAAAAAAAAAAAAAAAAACACATTGAAACACATTTAGCGTGACTTGAAAAGACAAATTAAAGCCACAGCTTCATGCTAGCGTAGTATGTGAAAAGCTTCTTCGCCAACTTTAGAATGAAAACAGATGCAGATAATATGGGAAGCTATTCACGGCACCGCTATGAGTATGCTAGAACTGTCGTGTGAAAATGGATGAATGTATCTATGGACAATTTGGGAAAACAAAACCACGGTGAGTATGCTAAAAGCTCCTTTGCTAACTTTAAAATCAAAATAGATAATAGCGCTACAGCAATATGGACAAAATGAAAGATACACGCCAAAATTCATTGCACTTGAGACTTACATAGCGTATGTGAGAGACACTTAAGTCCACCGGGTGGTTTCTCCACTCACTCCCATAGGAACAAATTTCCGTCCACCGGGCGCGAGCCATTCTCCCTCTCGTTCCCCGTATTTATGTATTTATGCACAACTTGCAAAGGAAAAAAATAAAACCCGCGGCCTTGTGCTAGTGAGTATACTTAAAAAGCTTCTTTGCCAAACTCTAGAATGAAATACGGATAAATATGGGAAGATATTGAAAGCACCACTAATGAGTATGGTAGAAGTTTTGTTGTTACTAATTGCCGTGCGGAAAACGGAAGAACCAATCTATGGATGGGTGAACATATCTGTGGACAATTAGGAAAATAAAAACCACGGTTTTCTAAGTATTCTAGATGCTCCTTTGATAACTTTAAAACAAAAATCCATACATACAGAGAATATATACAACAGAAAGATAACCATAGCTCCACAACAACAAAATACATGCTAGAAGCTTCTTTACCAACTCTAAAATAAAAGGAGTTTGAATATATTTACGAAAAACTCTGGTGGACAAATCGAAAGATACACGCGGAATTCGTTGCTCGCGAGGCTTGCCTAGTGTGTGTGTGCGTGTGTGTGTGAGAGCACACTTAAAGGCCACCGGGTGGTCTCCCCACTCGGTTTTCCCCACGGCAGCGTTTCCGTCCACCGGAAGTGCCGGCCTTTCTTTCCCCACTCGCTCTCCTGACCTCCTCCTCCTCCTCTTCTTCTTCGTCGTCGTCGTCGTCTTCGCCTTGCTTCCTCCCTGTAGGAGGAGGACTGAGTCCCACACGCTTCCCATTCCGCTCGTCGCGTGAAGGCGCCGGCGCGGCGGATCCCGGCGCTCAAGAATGGAGGCGTGGCCGGACGATTTCCTGTGCCCCATCACGCTGGAGGTGATGACGGACCCGGTCATCCTCCCCTCCGGCCACACCTTCGAGCGCCGCAGCATCCAGCAGTGGCTCGACGGGGGGCACCTCACCTGCCCCGTCACCAACCTCCCGTTGCCGCCCTGCCCGCCGCTCATCCCCCAACCACGCGCTGCGCCGCCTCATAGCCGCCGTCACGGGTGGTGGAGGAGGAGGGCGATGCAAGCGGTGCCGCCGGCGTCGGTGCCACCTCGGTCCGTGTCGCCCGTGCCGGCGCTGCTGAGGCTGGCCAAGTCCGGCCCCGCCGGACGGAGGGGAGGTGCTGGAGTCCGGCAGCGCGGCGGTGCTACTGCGGCACGCCGAGGCCGGGGACGAGGCGGCGGCCCGGGCGCTGCTGCACCTCAGCCTGGACGGCGACGACACGCGCGTCGGGCTCGTGGCGGACGGCGCCGTGGACGCGCTCTCCGCCGCGGTGTCCCGCGGCGGCGCGGCCGCGGCGTCCGCGGCCACCGCGCTCACCAGCCTCGCCACCGTCGACGTCAACAAGTGCACCATCGGGGCGCACCCTTCCGCCATCCCGGCGCTGGCGGGTCTCCTCCGCCGCGGCGGGCCACGGGAGCGCCGCGAGGCCACGGCGGCGCTCTACGAGCTCTGCAAGCTGCCGGAGAACCGCCGCCGCGCGGTGCGCGAGGGCGCCGCGCCCGCGCTCGCCGACTTCGCCGCCGACGGCTCCGCGCGCGCCGTCGAGGTGCTCGGCCTCCTCGCCAGGTGCCGGGAGGGCCGCCAGGAGCTGTGCAGGATCCCTGGCCTCGTCTCCGTGCTCACGGGCGTCGCCAGGAGCGGCAACGCCCGTGCAATCGAGCAGGCCCTGCTCGTCCTCAACTGGATTTGTGCCGAGAGCAACGAGCTGGCACTGGAAGCAATCAAGCTGCAAGCTTTCGACCTCTGTGAGGCTCTGGTGAACGATGACAACTGCAAGATCGCCAAGAACGCGGTCGAATTGGTCCGGACGCTCGAGAAAGCCTAGAAATTGGATTGGATTTGAAATTTGTCATGGGTTTTGATTCTGCACCTGCTCGATTGATTGGGTGTTGGCCTCATTGTACAGAGGTAGCAACAGCAAAGGTGAACCTTTACTCTGTTTCATTTCCCTTCTCTTTCCATGTTGTAGCTGCGCCGCAACAAAGACAAAAAAAAACAGTAGAATTTAGCTTATGTTCATATCCTTAGAACCAAAAAAAAAAAAGAGAGAATTCGACTATGGTTGGTTCCTGAACTTGTCAGTCAGTTAGAACTGCTTCTGTGTTTCAGAGTCACCAGATCATCCATCCAGTGTGAGATGCTGCTGTTCACAATGATTCATCTGATGATCTAGTGAAAGTAACCAAATGCTTAGTAGCTCTGAAGTGGCTCAATCAAGTAGGATTTTCTTCCTTCCTTTGCTGTGCTCCGTAGTTTTACATGATTATTACATGAGGAGAATTGGATTGTGTGTGTAGCCTATCATCTCCTTGTGATCGACTTATGATAAGAAATGAAATTCACCACAAATACAGACTTCCTTTCTGCTCAGAAACTCTTCAGTGCTTGTTAACTTGATATGTACTACTTCATCAGCTACTTGCTCTACTAGGTTTGACATTTGGTGCTATATAAGCATTGTTTTTCATGTAGCGCATTGAAAGCTCGTGATTTGTACTAAGTTTTCCACGTTGGAATTAAATAGCTTAGGATGAGCCCATTTTATATAGCCAATAGAGATCCTGATGAAACTCGCGTAGGACCCTCAGGATCTCTTGCATCATCCTTGCTAGAGTCTTAATTACTCATCAGTAGATTGCGCAACTAGTCTCCCTTATTATTCAAATCTGGGTACGGCCATGGATTTGAGATAGGTTAACTTTTGCTCAATGAATTATACGATATTCTATCTGTCAGTCTGGAATAAACTTTCAAAGTGCTCTTATGTGGAAACATATTATACCAATAACAAGAAGAGGTGGTCCTGCAACCAAAGCCATGTGAATCACTCAATCCATTTTGCTTGTGTCACTTTTGTCCTTGAAGAGAGAGGTGAGTGATTATCTTATCGCGCAGCTTTGATTATCGTTTTGTTTGACAGGGACTTGATAGTTTTTAGATGGCCCAGTTTCCGCTACGTCAACTAACTTACAATCTCGACATCAAATTAATTATTATGGAGAGGTTTCATAATCTAAGCACGCCTTTTGTCTCATTAGTCGGCGGCAAAGCAGTGGGGATTCTTGAGCTCTGACCGGATCATCAGGAAACGCCCAAGAAATTAGGCGACTTTTTGCTTGTGGCTGATAACTTTTTCTTTTCACCCTCTACTTCATTAATTCAGGGAGGTGAGTGCTCATCCTCTGATGAATTTCTTTCCAAGCCCCGCTATGGGTTACGGAAAAGAAAAAGGATCTTAGTATTTTTTTTTTCACTTTGATTTGCCATAAGTGAAAGATGGCCAGCCAGCCTTTGATTAGTTATGTAATTAGCTTTGGTAAGTATGGCAGCATATAGTAGTACACAAGACCCTTAATGATGTGCATTATGCAGTGGTGACGTGGCAGTGATGTTGACAATGTCTGAATGGAAACCTAGCAACCGTAAGATAAGGGTTGACCTTGACCACAAGCTTTTGTTTTCCTGGGTGGGGAGGGGTCAGGGGTGGTTGGCCTGTCCATGTTGAACGCATGGCCTTGTTCTAAACCAACAAAAAGTCTGTTGGCGCCATTACTATATATATAAACAAAAAGGGTGAATGAAATACTTGGATCTAACTGGTGATCGCGTTTAGTGGACAGGATTAGCGATGATGCCGTGCCGAACCGCAATGATCGATCAGCTTGAATTCTCTGACTGGTGGTGAGTGGTGACCCTGACCCATCCATCCTGTGTCTGTCTGAAGTACTAGTTCTGAATCCTGATGAGCTCATGCGTGGATGCACACCTTTCTTATCATTGCAGTGATGATTCTGCTGTGAAGAAGGGTTTGGTGTCAAACACCTTTCAGAAAGCATTTTCCCGTTGTAGCACCGTTTTGGCATTGTGATAGATGGATGGAGCTCGGATTTGGGTTTTGATGCTGAAATAGTAATGATGCATGGGGACAGCACCTGTTTCCTGAAACGCTCCTTGTTTCTTTCTTCTGGTTCTGCTTCCTTTTGTTGTGGTGTGCGGCCGGCAGATCTATGCATGCATGTTTCCTGATATGAATACGAGATGCCTGTTGTTCAGAAAAAAGTTGTGGTATGGTAACACAACCTGCTGCTGATCTGATGAGTTGTTCATCGTCTGCTCCATGACTGTTGGTAACTAGTACAGTGCCTTTAACTAGTAATATCAATCATTGCCTGTTGGGATTGAACTCCCTGGAGAGCTGGAGCTTATGTAGGGATCACATCACATAGAATAAAATCATGCATCCATGGTTACGAGATGTGCGTTGATCACGATTGATGAAATCCAAAACGTATGACGGCATAAATCATGAGTTTACTGTCACTGACTAACACGTGGGCTGCTGCACTGCTTGAGCCGGCAAGTGGGCCCCTTGTGCCAGAGACTGTAAGCAGAGGATAAGCCTGACAAACAAGGAGGTAAGGTAGTATTATTAGATTAGATAAAAACATACTTATATAAATAAATGGAGGGTAGTACTAGAATAGTCAGTCCAATGGAAGGACGGCAGATGTTGTCAAAAGACGGGCGCTTGCTTAGGAAGAGAGAGTCAGCGTGTGCAGTGTCGTTGCCTGAATCGGTTTGTTTTAGAGGACCCCAGTTTGGCACATGTTGAGCAGATCGAGCAAGAGGGCAGCCGAATCAAATCCAACCAATGCCATATTGGCATTGCATATGTGTGTCTCTCTCTTACACACACAAACACACACATAGACAGAGGGGAAGAAGGAGCACAATCGTGGTGCATTGGAACTTGTTGGATTCACAACGTCTTTCAGTTCAGATGGCCAAACCAAACCCAAACCAAACCAAAGTTGCCATACATACCAAGCAAGGACAAGGAGTAAACGGAAGGAAGGTTCTAGATGTGTGGTTGGCCTGCCAAGAAGAAGAACAATGCAGGCAAGAAAGAACATGTAGTAGTGGTGCGTCTAGACGGACGGACGGACGGTGGGGGACTGGTGGCCCGGCCGGTGTGTGGGCTACCTACTTGTACTGTATTCCCTTGTACTCGGGGCCTGGCAAATCCTTGTGTGCTGGGCATCTTGATCGTTTGTGCCTACGGGCGCCACTTGTCCACTCGCCCTGGATCACCAGTGCTACGACACGGCCGGTGTGCAGCAGTGCCTAGTGGGCACGGCCGGGGTACCACTATGGCTAGTACCGTACCCGTGCATTGGATGTTTATATGGATTCATTGCATTGGATGCTTCTCATTCTTCCATCAGATTGCGACCTGTTTTTTGTCTTTGATTCATGTTCCGTGTGGCGCTCCATAGAAAAATATACTTATGGATTTGCCGGAAATTCGAAACGGGTCCATGGTGTGTCTATCGATGTATATACTCTGTCATAACAAAGAAAAGTTTTAAAAAGCCCAAGTGTTTTATCTAGTTTTTGCACTTGATTTCTTTTTAATTTTTGTTGCGGTATCTGGAGGGATAAGCATTGTGTTCACTAATTATATACTACTAAATCTGTTCCAAATTATAGTTTATTTGATTTTTTTTATACCAAAGTTGTTACACTGGCATATTTTAGTATCGTTTAGTAGCCGTGTTTCAAACAAGTTGATATGACATGACACCTAACTTGTCGAAGAGGGTAGTAGTATGACCAAAGTTTTGAGTTGGCCGATGGAGTGAGGGAGATTATATATTTTATTTCTACTATGACTTCATCACGAGCTTGTGAGAGTCATGTTTACCAGTCAGGACGGGTTAGGTGATCAATTATCAACAAAGTTCGGATAGGGATACAGACTAGAGAAGGAAAGAGGATGAAGCAAACGTCCACCGTTCATACAGGTTGATGACGCATAGTAGACAGATCGAGAAATGGGAAGCGGTGCATCAGACATCAGCGATATCTAGAGTCTTTAGTTTAGTTACGAGCTATGGAACAAACTGTTATAATCTATAAAAAAGGGTTAATGTTTGAACAACATAATTTCAAGAGCTACATTTACGTTTTACATTGTGTTAACTAAAATGGTTGGTTGCCTGCCAAGAACAAAACAAGAAATTAAAGAAGATGAACATCTTTTTTTTAGATCACGCCTAAGCGTGTTTTTGAAGAAGAAGAAGATGAACGTCTCAGACTGGGGGAAAGGGTGGTGGTGGGCTACTTCTACTTGGGCCCCAAATTCTCTTGTGTTGGGATCTTGATCTCTTCTTGTGCGTACCGCCGCGCCACCTGTCAATCATTGGCACCACCACTCATCATTTTGATCAGCGTACGTGCAGTGCCGTGTGAGTGGGCGCTCATTTTGTTTGGCCTCTTAAGCCATTGGGGTCAGGTGGGTCATTGGATGTTTCTCATTATTTCTCCATTCAGATGGCGACATGTCTTTCTCCTTTATTGCTAAGTTTCTCGCAAAGTATCTATAAATGTACAATTAAAGTTGAGATGAGCATGTATAATTCGGCAGGTTGACGGCAGGTTGATTCATTAGTGTTCGACTGACTGTTTGAATCGGGTGGTTTGAATAGTATTTTTGTGAGAGAGAATTCGTCGTTCAATAATATTCACTAGCTACATACACATATACTATACATGTTCGTCAAGGGGGTTCAGCGTGCAAATGAAAAAAATGCCATTGGTTGTGGGGCTCCCATCCGGGATTTTTCCTACGCTTACGTTTAAGACGTCCCCCCGCCGACAAATGGCGGGCGTCTGTGGTGACTTTGAACTTCAAGATTTGTCATTTTCAATCGCCGGAGGTGCTTCATAGGGGTAGGGTTTGCATACGTGTGTTCATAGGAGCGTCTGCGTTGTACTTTGTAATTTAAAAAAATACTATACATGTTCATTCGTGGTTTTGTTTCTAGGATTCATCCATGAGGCTATATATATTTGTTCCCGTTAAGTCACTGAGAGATTGAAGCAAGTATAGCGGCAGCAACTATAGTAGCGAAGATATGATATACATCCGCCTAATTTGTCGATCCAAGACGGTGTTCTCAAAAAAAAAAAAGTCGAAGAGGGTAGTTATGGCCAAAGCTAGGAGTTCACCGACGATGAAGGGAGATTATTTTATTTCTACTAGAACGTCATCACGAGCTTCGGATGAGACAGACTCATGTTTACCGGTCAGGGCGGGGTTAGGTGCTGAGATTAAGGTTGGATAGGATAGGTAGAGACAAGATAAGGAAAGAGGATGAAGCAAACGTCCACCGTTAGTTCAAACAAGTTGGGTGCATGGGAGAACGAGGAAAATTAGTCCATCGCCTGTGGACTATGGTGACTTTACTAAATTCAATATATATATTGGTTTGGTCTCGGTCGTTCAAAGATGCTTACAGATGTAAGGTTGTTTTTCCACTGCTCGATCCCGGTGTTTTTTCCACTAATTTCAAAGATGTTTGGTTTGTCATTATTGGTTTACCTTTGGAATTTCTAAGCTTGTTACCTGGTTTTAGAGTCTAAATCTAGTATAAAGGGTTTGGCGGGTGAAAAAGTTTTTTTTTAGAAATGGTAAAAATGACTGTTTTTTTTTTCGAAAGGAAACCTCTCTGGCCTATCATCTGGCCCGGCCCACTCACGATTGTACTAATGGGCCGGCTAAAACCCTCGGGGAAAAAATCTTCTCCATCCTGCCCTGTTCTTAAAAGCGCGCACGGACACTCCCTCCTCTTCTCTCTTCCTCTCCCACCTTATCCCCTTGCGGCAAAACCTCGCGCGCTCCCCTCCCATGGCCGCCTCGCTCCCGACCACCGCCGCCGCCGCGCCTCGCGGCGCAGGCCTTCGCCTTCCGTCGTTGAAGCCTTCCTCCGCCTCCGCCTTCTCCTCCTCCTCCCTCCCGCGTGCCGCCGCTGCCGCCTTCCCCGCAATCGCGGTCTCGGCGGCGCCCCTGCGGCGTCCACGCCGCGCGCGGGAGCCGAGGCCGACCGCGACCGGGGCCGCGGGCGACGAGAGGGAGACGATACTGCTCCCGGGTGCGACTACAACCACTGGCTCATCGTCATGGAGTTCCCCAAGGACCCCGCGCCTACTCGCGAGCAGATGATCGACACCTACCTCAACACCCTCGCCACCGTCCTCGGGAGGTACTACTCCACTGTCCACTGGTTCCCTCACCGATGCGATTGCAGTCCGCTCGTTTGTGCGACAATTGCTCGCTCACTGCTAAATTGTAAAGGCAGTATGGTTGGAAGAACAAAATGCTAGTACTATTTTTCTGTAGTGCCAGTGACGGGGGCAACATTGCTCACATGCTAAATTGCGAAGGCGGTATGACTGGGAACAAAATGCTACTACTGTATTTTTCTCTGTAGTATCAGTGATGGGGGTAAAGAGACGGAGTGGGCATTCTAGTTTTGATAGGCATGGGTATTGGAAACCGACAAACTCACACATTAATCATGTCGGTAGCAGATATATAAGATAAAAAAAACAAGCTACTGCCTGGCCAACAAGATTGACAAATGTCTAGCCAGTGGCTGTTAGATAGCACTTAGAGCCTTAGAGGTTAGAACATATACGACACAGTTTTGGTATCCATTGTTACCGCATATATTTGTGAAGGCTAGATAGCACTTAGTGGTTAGAACATACAGCACAGTTTCGTTATCCATCGTTACCGCACATATATGTGAAGAGGGACATTTTGCTGCCTGATGTAATTTGTTGTGTAGTTTAGCGCCCACATTTTGTGATGCCATCCGAAAGGCTCGTCCTCTAGTTCACCGACCTGATAAGATGGCCTTGACTTGATTTCTTTTTTGTTACATTAAATAATTGTGCGTGACTGCACATATGATTCCTAGACTGAATGTTTTGTTGCATTGGCACTTGGCAGCATGGAGGAAGCCAAGAAGAACATGTATGCCTTCAGCACAACCACCTACACTGGGTTCCAGTGCACTGTTGATGAGGAGACTTCAGAGAAGTTCAAGGGTAAATCCTCAATTGACTAAACCAACTAATCAATTGTTCAAAACATTTTTGGATCACCCTGGCTCAAGCTGTCATTCCGCTTCATGTAGGTTTGCCTGGGGTTCTGTGGGTGCTTCCTGATTCCTACATCGATGTGAAAAACAAGGACTACGGAGGTCAGTGCAACGCTATCAATATCTTCAGCAGCGCTCTTAGATGCTTCTGTCTTATTTCATCCATGTTGGTCAACCCTTTTGGCTTTCCTCCATTCAGGTGACAAGTACATCAACGGTGAGATAATTCCCTGCACGTACCCAACCTACCATCCAAAGGAGCGCGGAGAACATCCAAGTATGAGAGTAGACGGTATGAGAGGCGAAGAGATGGTCCCCCAGCCAGCAGGAAACCGAGGCAACAGGCGCCTCAAACTGAGTCAGCATCTTCATGATGAGGTAGAAAAATGGATCCAAATCTAACCATATATATGTTCAGATTGGTGTCTAAACTTAACCCAGTGCTACTTGTATCAATTTTGCAGGCATTTATCCACATACTTACTAAAACGAAAGTGCACGCCTAATTCTGTCACCTTGGCACTTTGGCGCCACATTCAGGCAGGACAGGCAGATCCATCATCGTCAGCCCAAATTGTCACGCAGTACTGTCCGAGCAGCCTGGGCAGCTTGTATCTGGATCACATGGTTGTGTGTGCTGATATTTTGAGCTAAGTGTAACAGAAACTGAAAACCCTACTATTCTCAGGACTCCTAGTGAAATGTGTGATGCCGACCGGTGTAGCTGTATTGCTGATTGTGCGAAATGTGTGGCTTTTCTCCTCAGGGCATGTTTAGTCTGAAGTTGGCATTTAGCCATGGGATCAGACTCGCATTGTTATGTTCTGATTTGCGTATTGGATCGTTGAATGAAGTGAGAATGCAGGTTCTTTGAATGTGACTTGTTTCTTGCGCTCTGGATTGTGTCATTTGTGAAATTCTGGCTAATGTTTTATCGTAAGGATATGAATCTCGACGTTCTCTCTCACTCCTGAACTCTAAACCGTTGATTGTTAATCTTTTCTATCTAAGATGGTTGGTTTGTAATTGAATGCTCTATCTGGCTAGCCATCAGAACTAACGAGGTCAACCGTTCGGTTCAATTTGGTGCAGAATTGTTCAACTTCTGCTTTTGTTGGAGAATTGATCATTCATCTGGTATTTGGCTGTGCTCGGCAGCACTTACTGAAAGAAATGTTAAACTTCTGTATTTGTTGAAGAATTATTCATTCATTTCGTATTTGGCTGTGCTCTGCTGCACTTTTTACAACGGTTGCTGCAGCCGTTGGTGCTTGGTAAAAAAAACAGTATAAAAAATATAAAAAACAATCAGAACTGCTGTAAATTTTGCTGAATTATCGTCACAGCCTGGCAACTAACAGTTGCATCAGCTTTTCAATAAGATCAGATGTTCTTGTAAAAAACGATCAGATGCTTAAATCTTTCGGAGTGAAATGCACACCTTAGATACGTGAACTTGTCTCATTTGTCCAAATAGGTCCATGGACTTAAAAAACCATCCCCGGCCCCTCGAACTTGCGAACCCGTTCACCCTGGGTCCATGGCGGTTTTGCATGGCTGTTTTTGCATGGCAGCATGGCGGTTTTGGCGTCGGCGATGCCATCGACACTTCTTTTAATTTACAAAATTAATATCTTTTTATTGAGCTCCAAATATAGCAAATAATATATCAATTTTGATCGTCTCGACGAGCTCTTTGCAATGGTGTACTCGTTTTGTTATTTGATATAGTTTTTATTTCGTGTAAAATTAAATATTTCTATAAAACGACTACGAAAGTGATATTTTATTGTCATGATTCAGAAAAAGAAAAGAAAGGTGCAATTTAAATTGATTAGGATTTAAGGCCCTAGCTTTACACCCACCCAAAAAATATATTATCCGGACGATGCATGCATGTGAAGATAATACCCATCCGAAGACGTCATCCGGACGATCCATCGGGCCATATATACACATCTCTTTGGCTGCACCTGCGCCGCATCTTGCGATCGATCGTCAGGTGCAATATATACATATTTAGGGTAGCATGTTTTGGCCTAAATATGTATATATTGCGTATTTAGCTTGTATACATATTTACGATAAACTTTCTATAAAAGCGAGTAGTAAATTTCGTGGCAATATAAACCCTATGTATATTTCTGGCCAAAACCCGGCAAATGTGTATATATCGGAACTAAATCACGGCCACATATATATCACATTGCAAGTGAGAATAAAATATCACTCGTAGTCGTTTTATAGAAATATATTTAATTTTACACAAATAAAATTATCTCAAATAATAAAACGGAGTGCGCCATTGCAATGAGCTCGTCGAGGCGATCAAAATTGATATATTATTTGCTATATTTGGAGCTCAGAATAAAAAGATATTAATTTCATAAATTTAAAAGAAATGCTTGATGTCATCACCGAAGTCAAAACCATCATCTTTGCCATGCAAAACAGCCATATTACAAAACCGCCATGGACGCAGGGGTGAGCCGGGTTGTTGAAGTTCAAAAATTTGGATGGTGGTTTGTCAAGTGGGACCTATTTGCAGACAACGAGACAAGTTCACGTACCTGGTGGGCATTTCACTCAATCTTTCGCGTGAATTTTATAGAAAGCCTCCAAACAGTCCTGGCAAGGACCTGAGATGTGAAGATCTCAGCCATTTAGCTGCTAATCCGACGGTCAGAGACATTGCTTGCGGAAAAGAGAAGCGAAACTAGAGGAGGGGTATTCTGGTCAATTTCAGAGTAAAACCCTGCCGCCGCCACGGTGTGGGGTAAAATGGTCATTTAACTCGGCGCCCTAGAAAGCTCTTAAACCCCGGGTCTATTAGTGGCGGCGTACCCCTAATTCCACTTCCAGTCTCTCGGCACCAAAATCCGGCGGCGGCGGCGATGGCGGCGGCTGTTGCGAGGTCAGGGTTCCGGCGCATGTTCTCTGTCTCTGCCTTCGCGCCGCCGAAGGCGCCCGCCCCGCGACCCCAGGCCGACCCCTCCCCCAACCTCTTCGTTTCCGGTGCGGCTCCTCCTCCCTTCGTTCCTGTTTCCCTTTGTAATGTTGATACCTATGGCGGCGATCTGCTCTGTTCGTTTAGCTCGATTAGGTTGGCTACTGAATCTCTGGCGTTGTTGGATGGTCATGTGGCCGTGATTTTACCTGTCCGTTAGGTTTGCTAGAGTTGGATCTCGTTGTGGTTAATGTATAGAAATGGTTCATTTGTTAGCTTGCTCCTCGGTATTGGGTAAAATTTTAGGTGTGTACTGATTGCGAATGAAGTCACGTCATATGCATCCACGGTGCTGGAGGATGACCATGTAGGTTTCCTTCATTCCAGCTTTAGGCCTTGTTTGGGCGTGCATGTATTCACCTCAATCCTCATGTCCAACTTAGGGTTTTATTATATACTCCTGGTGATTGGTTTAATTTCCATTTATTTATTGCATCTACGGTGGTGTTAACTACCAATACAAAAAATTTCCCACAAGCTTCTAGAGAATCAGATGTTCAGATCACATCAGAATGGGAGAGCCCAACAATTAAAACCCCTGACCATTTCCTTGTCATCCTATAGTTTCAATTGTCAGCACATCAATGGTGGTGTTGGCTACCAATAGAAAAATTTGCCAACAGGCTACTAGATAGAGGATCATATATTCAGATCACATGAGAATGGGGGCTTCAATAATTGAAATGTCTGACCATTTCTTTCCCATCCTATAGTTTCAATCATCTACAATTGGGGTTGGAGTTTTGGCGACCTTATTTTTTGATTGTGGACATATGAGGAAGTTCACACTTTCAAACTAGTGAAACTCGAAAATGACCTAAAAGCACAACTTGAACGCTGCATGGCTACACTTTGACTTCTGAGTTCACAAGAATTCAGTGACAGAAAATGGCATCTAATTGGTCTGGAATGTTTTACAGTCTTAACAAAATATAAAGATGCAGTAGTAAGCTCACTTCTATTGCTGTATTAGAATTAGGATATTCTGCCTATTCGTTTCCATCCAATTCTGATTTAAACATCTAACTTGCAGGCTTAAGCAAGCGTACCACAACTGATGGTCTTAGAGATGCCTTTGCGAAGTTCGGTGAAGTTGTACATGGTATGGTTTTCTCCTTCCTAAGCCATTCTCTTCGTGCCAAGGATTTGAAGCTTCTCATTTCTCTTTCAATTGCAGCTCGAGTTGTGACCGACCGTGTCAGTGGATTTTCTAAGGGATTTGGCTTTGTAAGGTATGCTACAACTGAAGAGGCAGCTAAAGGAATAGAAGGAATGGATGGAAAGGTATTGCTACTTTACACTTATATTGTCTTAAGTTGAAGGAGTTCTTCTGTTTTATAGTGCTTGCTGCTGTCAATTTCGGGACACAATGCAGCCTTCCTTCCTAAAAAGTCAGGGGCAAAATATTACAGCAAACTGTGCTCGGAACATAGATTTCTCGTGTTGGTTGTACACTGGACACAGTATGTAGCCTCTCTTTGATTTGACCCATTCGTTGGTTCCTGTCTGACTATTCTTTCCTCTTCACAAGTTCACATGCCTATAGCTTCTCTTCTGGTGATACTGACACACCAGGCAGACACGTCCAGCAACCCTAGGCACTTGTTCCATGTAGTCATGCCTTTTGATTGTTTCCCTGCAGTATGTTCTCTGCTGCCTGATGCATAGTGAGAACTGGTTAATGTGACCCTGATCTGATTGTACACCCAGCTAGTGGCAATTGGGAGGTATCCCAGGTTTTTGTGCCTACTTCATCTTTTATGTTATGAAATGGCAGTGAGGAGATCTGAAAGGCCGGTCTTACGGCTGCCTCCCAGTTTCCCAGATATGATGAGTCTCTTGTCTTCTAGGAGTGGGATGGTAGTAGCATGATGTGATTCGGCGAAAGGTTCTCTGAGCCAAATACTCAGTTCTATCATCTTTTAAAATGGATCTCTTCATATTTCACTTCTTCCCTTGAAAATGACTTAGCTTGGCTATCAAATTGGTCATTTAGCATTGTATGGGATGGAATATAGTTATTTACCTGCACCTTGTTTTGAAAATGGAACCTCAGACTTGTTCGGCCTGTGAATTGCAATTCCAATCTAGAGCAGGAACATTATTTGGTAGTGACAAATACAAAAGAAAGGTACTCCAAATCTTTGATGGAATAGAGTGTTCTGTTTCCCAATAGTGCAACGTCAATCCACTTTCTACAAGCTCCAAAAATTGATCTGGCCTGTAAGGCCCGGTGGCTGGGACTTGTTGCCATCAACATAATATTATTGTTGGCCCTAGAACCTTCACTATTCTTGCATAGTGGACCAGGTGATAGGCTGGGCCTTCCCATTTGCAACCTTGATAACAGGGCCTGTTAGACGCCAACTGTAGATTACCTACTAACTCCAATAATTTTATGGACATTTCTTGTTAGACTGACTTTGGTGCCAGTTTGGTTCCTCACGAGTATACAACTCTCACTATTTCTGTCGAACTTAGGAACTACTGTATCTGCTTAATCTTGCTTGCCCAAGGCACATGGCCCAGCACAGAAATGAAACTATGCTGTGATTGTAGTATAAAAAGGTGAAGTTAAAAGTTTGTGGGCTAAGTAACGCACTTGGGTTTCCATTTCTATGCATCTTGGTAATGCCCCTTTCTAGTTGCTACTGCTTTTGCATACAAATTCTAGTCCCTCTCTAGTTGTCAAGCCTGACTAGCGTGCAAGTTATCATATATTATCTTTTAGGTTTTGAGTAATTTTCCACCCCTGGTTTGCTGTGATGATCTGTACAAGGGCGGTATATGAGCGAGGTGGTTCTCAAAAGGCCATTCCTTGCAAGTTGCATCTATAACTGTGATTGAAAATCTGAACCAACTTTATATTGCAGTAAACCCCATATGCTCATTGTTATTGTTCTGTTCCACGTAGTTTCGTCAAAGCTTTTTGTTGCCTTTTGTTTTTATATGCTCCTTGTACTAAAGTGTTTTGCAGCTATCTAGATCCTTTTAGTTTTTTTTTGTGTGTGTGTGTGTGAACATGAGCTATTTTCACAACAATTGTTTGCCTCGATGACTTATACAAGGAATGTATCCTCACTTATTATATTGAAAATCAAATGACTTTTCAACAAAACTATTTAGCTGGTCCTATCATTGTTTTTATCTTAATATTTTGCTGGTCCTCACTTGTCTATGGATGGTTGCTATGATGACTCCTATTAGGACGGTATCTGAAGGGGACTTGTGTTGCATCCCATCTGATTATACCAAAACTGAATATGGTTTCTGAGCAAATCCAGTTGTCCCACTGAAGAGGCCAGCCAATGATTTACCCTTTTCAATCAATCTGATTGATGTAATTACATTCTCGCTTTCCCAGTGCCAATGTTATTAATATTATTTGCATTGCCTTTATCTGTTTTGTAGCACAGTTTTATCTTCTTCTGTGTTCACTTCTGCCATACTTGTTCTGTATATTTGCCGTGATGACGCCTATTAGGACGGTATCTTAAGGGTGTGACTTTTTAAGTGCAGCTCTTGTGATTATACCAAAACTGAATATGGTTTCTGAGCAAATTCAACTATGCTATTTGTCCTTTTTTTGTCAACCTGACTGATCTGGTTATGTTTTCACTTTCCAATGCCAACTTATTATGGTGTTGGGATTGCCCTTTCCTGTCTTCGGGCACAGTTTTCTCCTGTCCATTTTTGGATCATGCTTGCTCTTAATATTTGCCATGAGGACTCCTATTAGGACGGTATCTGAAGGGTTACCTTTTAAGTGTGCCTCTTCTGATTATACCAAGACTGAATATGGTTTCTGAGCAAATCCAACCGCGCCTCTGAGGAACCCAGCAGATGATTTGGCCTTTTTATCAACCTGACTGATGTAGTTACATTCTTCACTTTCCAATGCCAACATTATTATGGCGTTGGGATTGCCCTTTCCTGTCTCCACGCACAAATTTCTTCTGTCTCCTTTCCTGGATCATGCTTTGTTCTTTATATTTGCTGTGAGGACTCCTATTAGGACGGTATCTTAAGGGTATGACTTTTAAGCTCAACCCTCCTGATTATACCAAAACTGAATTATGGTTTCTGAGCAAATCCAACCGAGCCTTGAGGAACCCAGCCAATGATTTGCCATTTTTTCAATCAACCTGACTCATGTAGTTACATTATTCACTTTCCAATGCAAGAATTATTATGGTGTTGGAACTGCCCTTTCCTGTCTCTTGGCACAGCTTTCTTCTGTATCCTTTTTTGGATCATATTTGTTCTTTATATTTGCACGAGGAATCAGGACGGTATCTGAAGTGGTTAGCTTTTAAGTGCCTCTTGTGATTATACCAATAATATTGAATATGGTTTTTGAGCAAAACTAAATCATACTATCATTTGTCTTGATCTCTATGAAAGATACTGATCAGCAGCAGATCAAAGTTTGTTTTCTTTTTTGTATAGCCATGCTGCAATGGCATCCAGATATGCAATTCTTTCTCTTCCTGCACCCCTCTGACAGCTCCTTTTATTTTTGTGCAGTTCCTTGATGGATGGGTTATTTTTGCGGAATATGCTAGACCCAGAGCACCGCCGGAGCAAGGACAGATGAATTCTCAGCCACAGCAATCATGGGGTGCTCCATCAAGTTCCTGGGGTGCACAGTAGATGAAGTAATATCATGAAGATACCCCATCCAGCCTGAGGCTCAGGTCTCTCAGTGGATTGAGACGCATTCAATTCAGCATCTAATTCATATAGATTATATTGTGTGGTGTCCCAGGTGTGAATGCCCTTGCCGATCCAATATTCCTACCGTGTTTGGGTGGTCGTTTGCTCGCGTCCATGTCTTCCATACGAAGTAGTAGTTGTAGTAGATTTGGATACGGACCAAAAACAAAAGGTATTACTGTCAATCTGCAACAGTTGAGGAAACAGTTGTAAACCTTTGCGAATAATGCCTATTATGCTTGTCATGCTGTGTGGAAAATGGAAATGTCGCTTTGTTTGAATGTTCGTTGCTCCTCAGCTTGTGACATGTGCATATGCTGTGGCTATGCTGGATAACGACTCAGTATCTCAGAGTCTATTCTGGGCTGATCTACGCAACACATTTCATCGTGATCTGATCGGCAGTGCCTGCATGATCATGTTTTGTTGTTGCGTGCTGCTGTTGTCTCGCCTCTGATTTGCCCACATGGTTTCCAGAAGTGGTTTGGATTCGTGTTGCCTGATACGGTTTGATTATGTTGATTTCACCATTGGCCCGGTTTGCCTGCTGATACCGCCGTTTCCACTGGTGTACCTGCAGCCAACCAGGTGGTGATGCACGACACTGCTGTGTGCTTTGCTGTCACATTGTCTCGTTTGTTCAGCCTCAATGGTGTGGCATCTGGTGCTCCTGTAGATGCTTCTACTGTTCCGTGGTCTGGCCAGGTTCGCCATTGGGAACCCTAGGCCGAGTGTGTCGTCCCTGTCGAATCCGATAATGGGCGCCACAAGCTTCGCCGTCGGCGACATCGACGACGAGATATCAAGGGGATCTGGTGTGAATTCAGGTAACCGAGAACCGAGTTCCGGGCACCTCAGGGGTGGTTTTCAGGGGGCCATGCGCGCGCTGAAGATATGAGATCCAAGTGACGGCGAGAGGTGCCCGGCGTCGCAGGCAAAAGCACCTCGTCCACACTCCAGCTGTTTTATCTATCCGGCTGTTTATATCCAAATCTTAAATGGGGTGGTGTTTGAATGTGTCGTCAACAGTGACTTGAACCAAACCAAAATGAGACTGACATAACACAGGTGTAGCTGAAGCTAATTCACACAGTAAGGAAAAGCCTGGCCTTCTTTTTTAATTTCGGGACATATCTGATTTTTTTTTTTTTATAAAAAACTACAAACCCCAAATAGGTGAGATTCTAGAAATCCCAAAATGCGGTTTTATATAAAAAAATCCAAGACAACCAAAATAATATAAGGGATACTGGATTCTAATAATCTCAAACCGCTCCAAACAGGACCTTAGTTGAGGTCTGAGGAAATGTGAATCGTGTGGATCAGATTGCCTTTGTCTAAATCCTGATTTTTATTTTTATTTTTATTTTTATTTCTGCAGTTTTAATTGTTATAAGTTAATTTTTACATAGTTACAACCATTTTTAATCTAATTTAACATGTGTCACAAACACTGCAACTTTTTGGACACCTTTTTTAGAAAAGGAACTTTTTTTCAGAACTAGCACGGTAGAATCACAATTGCCTCTTAAACTTCAGCTACGCGAAGTTCGGCATGACTAACATGGAGGATACTTGTATACGTCTTAGAGCAACTCCAACAATGATCCCCTAAAACAAAACCTCTACTTGGAATTTCAGAGCTTTCCTACTTTTAATGGCATTGATTAGTAGGCTCAACTCTAGCAACTGCTCTCAATTTTAGTTCTATGCTTTTTTGGACCTACTTATTAGTCATATTAGTCTTACTTTTATATAAGTAAAATATCTCTTATTTTTCCGCCTCCCCCCCCGACTAGTGGGACGATCGAGGTTGCCCATTGAGGGGGCTCCTCCGCTCCCGCCCCGCCTAGTGGGGCAAGGGGTTCACCGAGAGGAGCTAGGTTGGGAGACAAGTGGTTCGCTAGGGAGGGATCTTGACGGAAGGGGTGAGCTTGGACTCAATGGCAACGTGGAAGAGAGTCGACAAACAAAGGAAGCGTGGAAGAAAGTTGGTGTAGGGATTTTTTTTTTCATAAGAAGCGGGAAGCTTCGCTATGCACCTTATTAAGAAATAATGGCTAGGAAAAATTGAGAGCCTCTATAAAGTAGAGAATTGAGTTGGAATCCTGTAGAAATAATTTTTTAAAATTAAGGACCTACTCCCTCGATTCCAAATTATAAGTCGTTTGACTTTTAAACTTTAAGTTTGACCACTCGCCTTATTCAAAAAAATTTATGCAAACATCATCAAATTTAAGCTATTTTTAAAGATTTTATATTAATAAAACAACCCACGAAAAAAAATAAAAATTTGCACAAATTTTTAAATAAGACAATTGAAAATTTTAGTGACAAAAAAGTCAAACGACTTATAAATTGGGATGGAGGGAGTAGTTTTTAGATCCCTATTCGAGATGCTCTTAGAGATGTGCATATACATAAATAAAATAAGGTCAATTAGTTTCCCTCAAAATGTATTATAGCTTGCCCTGCCCTGCATGCGATCCATGACCATCGTTTTCGTCGTTACCACTCCATAAGATTTCACGATCCCAAAATGACCCGGACGGCCCCACAGGATCCGAGGGCATTTCGGTCATCTTAACCCCTTCAAGAACTCTATAAAGCAGCACCTGATCACGTGAAATCCCTCTCACACAAACACCCGCTCGGCTCGCTCGTCTCTCAGCTCTATTGGCCACTCATTGCCGGTTGGCAGTGGTTCGTTCCTCCGGCCGGTCAGTAGGCGCCGACGAGGTCTCGCCGCCGCCGCCACCGTAGTGTTCGATAGAGAAAAAATTAAACTGGCCAACAACGAGATATATCGAGCGAGAAAGAGAGCCAAGAGAGAGAGGGGATCGCCGGAAGGCCGGCCGGCCGGGGGAAGATAGAGGGGAGCGTTCGCAGGAAGCTGATGAGGCTCCTGTCGTTCGTGCCCTTTGGCTGCCGTGCTGGACCCGTCGACGACGCGCCGCCCGCGGACCACGAACACGCTGCCGGAGACGCCGCCGCCGCCGCCGCGAGGAGGCGCCGGAGGAGGATTGTTGCCAACAGGTCTGCCACCGTGGGTGCCGCCCAGTGGCGTCCCACGCTCGGGGACATCTACGAGGAGTACGACAGCACCGACGCCGCCAAGGCCGCCGCCCGGCGCCGCGGGCCGGCGACGGCCAGGAAGGCGGCGTCCTGGGACGTCGCCCGGGTGCTGCCCCGAACGCGCAGCGATGAATACAGGTAAATAATGCACTATACCATTTCCTATGAGTTTTTTTTTTTTGTTTTCAAATGAAAGAGGTAATTGTATATTTGTATATATACTAAAAACAAGAGCATAGTATATTCTCAAATTACACATGAAAAATCTGAAACAAATAAGGTATAATATTATATCTAGATTCTTCTATCGTCTTCTCTTCTCCCCTGGTGGCTTTCCTCGATGCAGTGAATTCTCTAGATGAACAGATTCTTGTCGTACGTCGAAGCCAGAGTGCAGTCCATATATGCGAATCCAAGGGGATTTACCCTAAAATATTGGACAAGTTGCAACATCTGATGTTCTGGAATCCGTCCAAAGCGATCGTGGGGCACATCATAGGATGGAGGAGATTCATCTCCGCAACCATTTTCTATGAGTTTCTCGACGCTATTTCTCCATGTTCGATCTCTCTGAATGACTCGATCTAATCTGAGAACACGATGCATGTTTGCTTCCACAGGCACCTCGACAGCGCGTCGTCCATGCCAGCGTTCGCGCCGACAGCGTACCTGTTCTGATCATGGCATCGGCATCGTCGGAGACGGTGGCCTGTCGTTGACGACGACGGCGATGAAGACAAAAACCAACCAAAACTACTGTGGGAAGCATATATACAGATTGCTATCAACGTATTGTAGAACCAAGGATCTATATCCATCCTTTGGACCGGAATAAAGCTCTCCCTCTCTTCACGAGAGAGATAGGGCGCACACGTATGTACTATATGCATGCATATATGCGTGTGGGTGTGTGACGTGTCTATAGATGTGGTGGTTTGGATGAGATAGAGTCGTGCACATATGTGTGGCATGCTTCACCATGCATGTGACGACCTAATTTGTAAAGCCTTCACATGTATGGCGGTGTAAATGTCATGTACATATATATATACAATAGAGAACTTGGTGTTTGTACACCTATTCTATAGTCCAATGGTGGTTTTATCCTTCCTTTTCAACTTTATGATTTTACCCCCGGGCTTTTTTTCAAACGGTTGTCGTCTACCCTTGCTTTCTAACACCCATATGAAAATGTTGGATTAAATGCCCAAAAAAGAAAGGACAACTACACCAAAGGACAATTGTATCCTTAGAAGCTTTCTCTCCTAACTCGCCTGGTTTTCGTCTTTGTTTCCTCCCGACTCATGAACCGAAGGGGAGACTCCATTAGGTTTGGCGATACCGACAAATGTATGTGGCTCCCTGCCGTCCTCCTCTATCACCCCCCGGCCCACAAATGATCGGGCACGACCTTAGATCTGCGACAACAAGCAATGGTAATCGGCCGCGGTGACCACTACTAGCTACAATGGCCTACTATAGGGCGCTCCAGATGCTCATTAGGGCGGTTTTTTTGGAGCCGCCCTAATTATGCGCTCCTAATGTGCTTCCACTTTAGGGCGGTTCCCTCACCGCTTCTAATGAGGCCACATCGGGCGACTTTGTGTACCGGCCCGCCTAATGTGAATTCCAGATTTCGCGTAAAAAAAAAAAAAAAAAAAAATAGCAAAAGATTTTTTTTTTCAAACGGGGGAGGACCCCAACCGCCACCCACCCACATCCCGTACACATGGTCATTTATTCAAACTCGCGACCTCAAGCTCACACGACGACCCTCCCCTCCATTGGCGCTACACACTTGCATGTGTCCATATCTCATTCGCGTCCTCACATATTATACAAATCCGAAAGTGTAAATTGACTATTTGAGGCCTTAAATGGATTCAAACTAAAAAGTGGTCAACTACAAAGTTTCATAATTTTTCGAGATCTACATTTCATAATTAGGAAGTTCTTCCGTCCGAGGTCATTTACTTAAATTTGAATTTCAAATTTAAGACATTTGAACACGCTTTTTGCATGACTAGATTTCAAACTAAAAAGTGGTCAACTAAAAAAAGTTTCATAACTTTTCAAGATCTACATTTCATATTTAGGAAGTTTTTCCGTCCGAGGTCGTTTATGAAATTTGAATTTCAAATTTGAGACATTTGAACATAGATTTTGCATGACTAGATGATTTCAAACTAAAAAGTGGTCAACTACAAAAGTTTCATAACTTTTCGAGATCTACATTTCATATTTAGAAAGTTTTTTCCATCTAAGGTCGTTTACAAAATTTTAAGTTTTAGTGCCTCATTTTAAAATTCGCGTTTTCCTAGGGGCGCCTAAATATAGAGCCGCCTATTGTGGACCACAGGAGGGAGTACAGGATTGAACCGCCTCGATAACGTAGGGGCGGCCGGTACACGAGCCACCCCTAATATGTCTTCACTAGGGCGATTTGTTCCCCGTCGGGATTTTCAGATACTATAGGGGCGGTACCAGTATGAGCCGCCCCTAATCAAAATTGTAGTCGCTCCCTTAGTAGCCTTTTTGTAGTAGTGGATGCGGATCGGGCACATGGGGTGGGTGGGGGGGCTCGGTGGGTGCCGCGGACCATGAGCAGGCTCCCCGGCGCAGCCCCCGTTGGCCTATATTCCTCCCCGGTCCGCCATGATCCCCCCTCACCTACGGGGTGCGATTGAGTGCTTCATGAAACGCCCGACGATTTTTGAGTGTCAAGATCTTTAGTGCTTAATTCATATTTGAGTCGGGTAATTGCTCTTCGTATGTGGTCATGGATTGGATTCTCGATCTAATGTCAAGAGTGATTCATCTCGTTGACCCAACTCACCAATTGAATAGTAATTGGAGTATATTTCTTTTGTGTTTCAACTTTAAATATAAGTTATAAGTTATAGTTCATTCCTTATGCTCAACCAAATTTTCACATAAGTTTTAAGTTATAATGTTATACAATTATGTAACGCAGCTTAGTTTTCTTCATGTCGCCGCATAGAAAACATGTACTCCCTCCATCCCAAATGTTAGTCGTTTTTGGTTTTCGTACCACAACTTTGACTCGATTTATACAAAATACGTGGCAACATTTGTAAATAAATTTGTTAAAAACTAGGTTTAAAGATCTTTCCAATGATACTAATTATGTATGATAAATATTAATATTTATTAATGTATAATTTATTAAAGTTGTTTCTCAAGAAGAGCAAGCGACAAACATTTTGGGATCTGAGGGAGCACACATCCGTGCGGCATTTAATTGAAAATGCATACACCCTTTAGAACTATAACATTTAGAAATAATATTTTTACTTTTTTCTAGATTGTGTTACATGCATAGAAAAAGGAGAGAGAGCAGGAGAGGGGTGCGCTGGAATGGGTGCTTCCCAAAAAGAGAAAGATGTGGGATTTTTTTTTCTTTTTCAAAAAGGAAACTATTGCGTGCTTGGAAATTGTTGGTTGTTTTAAATTGGGTGAGCTCACCCCGTTGGCAATTGCTAAACAACAACATTCAGCTGTTTCATTGGCCTTTAATACGCGATTTCCTAGCCACATGATCTCGCTCGTGCCCATCCTCTATTGTTCAATCTATTAGTCCGGCCCCTTTCCTCTCCTTCCCTACTCCCTCGCATCGCTGCCCATCAAAAAGAGAGAGTATCGACACCTGGCCTCTCCCCTTCACCACCACCGTGATCCGCGCCCAAAAGATACATCCCTCCCCACTCCCCCCCTCAGCGGTGTAGTGCGGATTGCATAGGCGCCAACAGGTGGAAGGTGTGGATGGAAATTTGAGGGCAGGGGATGGGACAAGAGCTAGAGGGGGAGAAAGCGGACTTAGAGAGAGAAGGTGGAAAGGTGGTAAAGGATTGGTAAAGGATTGCGGCAAGACGCAGAGATCTAGTCCTAGTCAAGGATCGGGAAGTGATCGCAATTGAGGATTCAAGGAAGGTACGATGCAAATTGATACCACTTACTAGATCTAGCACACAATGATATGCACTTTTTTTCTCCGTGATATTTGTCTTGTGAAAATAATTTGATTCTCTTATGAACAATGTGCCATTTTTTGCCTCTATGATA
Organism: Hyparrhenia diplandra; assembly: GCA_015847255.1. NCBI lineage: Eukaryota > Viridiplantae > Streptophyta > Magnoliopsida > Poales > Poaceae > Hyparrhenia > Hyparrhenia diplandra. The sequence goes on from JADLZK010004727.1 coordinate 148,921, forward strand.
TGCGTTCCATAGAAAAAATGAAATATATGTGATATGCATTTTATAGAAAAAAGATTGAAATATATGTCTTTGTGATTCGCTACAAGGTTGCCATCCACTATTTACGTTGTCTTTTTATTAGATTTTACACTCATTTTGTCATTGTAATATAGTGTAAAGAGTGAGATAATTTTGGAGATGGCAACCGAAAGTGCCATGGCTTGCACTCAAAACATCTCGAATCCTATCTAAATGGATTCAAGTAATATGTGTAGATTTGATAATCCAGTTCTTTTGACCTGACCACATGGTAGTGGGGCCAACCAAACGTTGAAAAGTCAGCCATGTATATATATGTGGGTCTGTTTTTTCTACAAAGGAATTATATATAATAAAAATATGTAGGTCATCGATCGATGGGCTTTGGTTATTGAATTCGAAGTTTGTTGTGGTCTTGTTGCTGATTTAGAGTCATGTTTTTAGATGTAGTGTCAACGATCACGTTGTTTGTTTCCGCTCATTTCATGGAGCGAGACTCTTAATGGACTGTTTGTTAAATGATTCATGCTCATGTTGGTTGTTGGCACTAGTGTTGAAGAAATATGTTTAATTCAAAGAGGTGGCTAGAGTTTTGTCCGTCGCATGCAAACATCTTGACCCCGATACTTTTCCCGTGAATTAGTAGATTTTATTCGTTTACCCGCATATGTGGGAACAAAATTTCACTTCGTGCGACATCTCGACATCCGCTTTTAAGTGAATGCCCTTACAACTCTTTTGAGTATGTGTTTATCCGTTTGATATTGTAGATAGGTTTTGGGATTTATATAAGGATAGAATCGTATGGTTTGAATTGGTGAAATATATATTATTATGGTTTGGTTTTATGCACCAATTTGAATTGGTGAAATGTTGCCTTGTACTTCATTTCAAGTACGCAATGAATGCAACAACAATGTTATATATTGGGTATATTTTACACCTACTAGAACATTGTGACTTATTATGATGATTGCTCTTCTCTTTGTGCAATGAAAATTGGTAGAAAAGTTATTTAGATTGATGTTTCTTGTCATATAATAATAAAATAAATGTTCAACAATCACTACTTGCATATTCAATAGTTTGTATTGACCTTCTCCAATGACATGATGAGTTTTTCTTAGAGGAAACCAAGGGGGTGTCCCCTATTGTGTGTGTTTGTGTGCATGGAAAAACAAAACTCTTGTGATAACTGATATGTAACCAACTCTCTATGTTTGTAGACACCTTTTATAGCAAGAAGAGGAAATCATCTAAGGGCAATAGCAGAAGTATTTTGCACCCATAGCTGCAATGTATTCCAGTGGTGATGCACTTCCTAATGCAAATAGGAACCTCAGTTTGGTATTTGGCAAGATGAGCAAGGAGGATCTAAACAAAAATTCGCCACCGCAAGGTTCAATTGATCAACTTCCTTGCTAATCCGGACCATGGCTCGGGAAACTCGGACAACTAGCAAAAGCGAAGGTGGCAAATTGGCCGATCATCCCGAAAACCGGTGTAAAAGTCCACATGCAGACTTTCCTTGCTAGTTTGGAACATGACCCATGTTGTCATTTTATTTCTCCATCTTCTTTCATTGTCACCATGAACATGCGACATTAATAATCGGGTTTATCCCTGCTTAGGGCCTCAAAATTTTTTTGAATAATTCTGTGAAACCATAGACAATCAATGTGCCCATTTATTTGGATGACACCACATTGCGTGCACAGAGAATGCTTTTCCATTTCCTTTGTCGAAGCTGTATACTCATAATTATTACTACCTTTTAAAAGTGGTTTAAATTGCTTTGATTCTATTTTTGGTTTGGTTTGGTAGGTGGAATAGGTATACACATTCATGACCTGTACCAAACAGGCCCATAACACTCATAACCATTAGCCTTTTACATATGTTTAAATTGCTTTGATTCTATTTTTTGGTTTTTGCGGGCTGTGGACATTGATCTCACATGTCCCCTTTTGATTTCATTCATATAGCCCCCTAATCGCCTGCCTAGTCAAGTGCCTCTCTCCTTCCTTGTCTCTTCGCTAGTCTCTGGGCCCGCAAGATTGAACCCTACCGCACTCCCAACCTCCCTCGCGATTGTTGTGGTGGCGCGAATTCACCGGGGGCGTTGTCCCTCCACCGACGCCCACACACAGATCCCACACTCCCTGAGCCTGGAGCAGTTGTTTGTTCGCGGCTCACCTATTTTCGAGGGCGGCCATGGTCGGGGAAGGGAAGGAGATCGCTGATGGGCGCAGGGGAAGGAAGGAGGTCGCTCCTGGTCGCCGCCGCCAGGGTCATGTCAAAGTTCGGCGACCCAGGCCCGCATCCGTGACGCCCTATTCTTTCCTTCCCCGATGCGCCCACGCCATAGCCATGTTAGAGGTCCGGTGACCCGTGAGCCGCGCCCACGTTGACCACCTCCTTCCTTCCCCGGTGCACCGAGCCCATGGCCATGGTTGGAGCTATGGAGGACGAGGTGCACTCATTTTTTTCCTTTTGGTGCAGAAATCTTGATGCAGGAACACACAAGATAGATAGCCGGGTGGCCACAATGCCATGTGAAAACTCCACGTTGCATGCTATGGTCACCTAGCCTTTGCATCCGTGCCTTTGCATCGATTTTATTACGCAAAGATTATATCTATGAAATTTTATTTGGCCCTCGAATTGTTTTTTGTGTTTTTTTTAAAAATAAAGGATTTAAAAATTTATTCCAAAAGGTAGTTTTCTTTTTCTTCCCTCCTTGTTCTTCCTTCCTTGTTTATGCTCTTGGCTTATGCATCGCTAAGGCCGGTCCTAGCCGCCGGGCCCCTCCCTCCCCTCCCTCCTCCTTGAGCACCTTCTCCGCCTACCCATATATCGCACAGCTGCCCTGCCCAGTTAGTGCCTCTCTCCCAAGATCTAATAGAAAGGAGGTAGAAGGAGAATGGAGAGCATTTGGAAGACAAAGGTTCCTCCCAAAGTCAGCATTTTTCTATGGAGGTTGTCTAAATGCTCGCTCACTTCAGCTGATATTCTCCATCATAGAAATATGTCTGAAAGTGACAGATACACTATATGTGGAGCTCGGGACTCTTAGAAACATTCCTTGGTTGAGTGCCATTTTGTGAAGTGTGTGTGGGCTCTGGAAAGAGAGGAGATTGATGAGCACCTTTGTGGGCTACAGGAAGTAGACTCTCGGAGTTGGTTATCGAGAATTTTTGAAACTTTGCCCTTGGTGATGCTGTGAGAGTTTCTGTTTCACCGTGGGCAATTTGGTATGCGAGGAGAAAGGCAATTATGAGAATATTTTCCAAAGCCCTCTATCTACTCATGTTTTCATCAGCAAATATTGTGATGAATTGAAAGATATTACACCAAAGCAGGTGTAGAAGGCAAGTGGGGTTGGCCATGGAGATCAACCTTGCCGTAGGTGGATATCGCCTCCACTAGACTGTATAAAAATCAACGTTGATGCCGCCCTCTCCAAAAACTCTAAGAAGGCAGCAGTTGCAGCAGTTGCAAAAGAGATCATGACGACAACTTCTTGGGGGCCTCAGGTCAGGTCCTGTTGGGGATCACAGAGCCGGAGGTAGCTGAAGCGCTGGCGTGCAGAGAAGGTTTGGACCTTGCTAGTGATCTGAATATGTTGTCCATCAAATTGGCGTCTGACTGTGAAAATGTCATTAGGAGACTGTGAAAATGTCATTAGGAGTTTGCAAGGGCCGAGTTTGGGTCCTTACGGCCAGATTGTGAAAGTGATAATAGATAGAGCAAAAGACTTAGTTTTTGTTCATGAGAATAGAAGATCGAATGTCGATGCACATGTAATAGCTAGAAGTTTAATTTTGGCTAAACCAGGCAGTGGCAGATCCGGTTCATAGCGCCACCTTTAGGGGGTTTGTAATTCAAGAACCAAAGCACATGGGATCCGTTCATAGCGCCACCCTTCGGGGTTTGTAATTCAAAGAAACCACCCGATATGAATAAAGTGTTTTTCGCCTTAAAAAAAAAGTCAGTGCCTCTCTCCTTCCTTTTTGTCTCTGCCACTCCCGGCCCGCGAGACAGACCCTCCTTTCTTTCGCCGCCGAATCGGACCGAAGCTGTCCCGTGGCCCTTCTCCTTTCCTTGGGAGGTAGGTAGGTCAGCGCCATTGGGGCTTCACGGTGCAACGGCAGCCATCGGCCAGTTCTGACCCGCGCTCAAACTCGGCACACTTTATCCCCACCCGCGCTCAAACTCACACACCTTATAGCTGGTGACTTCGAACTTTAAGATTTGCCGGGCAGGCTACAGACGCGGCTCATAGCGCGAAATAAAGCGCTGGAAATTGGCCCCAATTGTGATCCTGTGAATCTAAAA
>JADLZK010004728.1:0-31112 GCA_015847255.1 Hyparrhenia diplandra
ACCAACCTGTTTTGGTTAGGATCAAATATATACTCATGCGCAGGATCGGGGCGATAACCTAGGTGGTTGGCTTCCCAGGTGTGGAAGCAAACCGGCTCCTAAGTTTGATCCCCATTCCGGACGGATTTTGCCTTCATCTTTCTTCTTAATGAAATACCACCTACCTCTCCTGCAAAGGCCCTCATTTCTTTAATATATATATTGATAGAACCACATGTGAATGGCTCCATCTAGTTTCATTTTTGAAGTTTTCTATGCGGGAAGTTGTCAATCGATCGAGCACCAAAGCTTTATGGAAATCTTCGTGCATGCACAAGTACAAATTACATCTCTACATAACTTACGTATTTTTTGCCTTCAAACCTGTCAATTCTTGCACCCTCTGACTAAGAGGATCTTAGCTAAGTTTTTTGCGGCCCCGCTTCTAAGCGTTTTCACAAGTAAAAGAAAGTTTTTTATACAAGGAATGAGGTGACACAGTAACCCACGCTTGATTGGCTCCACTCGACAACAACTCGCACGCGGGTTGTGAGTACAAAGAAATAATTACTTACTCATGTATACACTATAGAGCTTCTAACCCTCGGCCCCTCTAGCCCCTCACAAGTCCGCACTCCAAGGCGGATACGCCGACACGCCCTCTTCAAAACAAAGTCCTGAAAAGCCGCTCCCTTCCGCTCCGACTCAAGTCGGCACATCACGGAAGGCGGCATTGAATTTGCTCTCGTGACCACCGAATCAAGAGTGTCCCCCTCAACCTCCTCGCCTAGCTTCCTCAACAAAGACGATCTCGGGGCTCGCCTCAAGGCCCGCCGCCCAGCTGCATGACAAAGAATGCAGCCCACTTCGGCCAGCAGCTGACTCAGACAGTGCTCTAGCGCCCCCGGGTGCGGGCGCGAATCGCAGCCTCTCGAGGAGAGGTGTCCGCAACGCGCATACCCTCGCTCTAACTCCCTCCCCCGAGCCGCCGAGAAGAGTAGCCCACACACTGCCTGGCCTACATCCTGTGGTTGCCAACAGCTGGGGAAGTCACAGAGCAACCGACCGAACCTCGAACACTTCCCCGGGCTCGTAACAACGGAACAACCACATCAGCAGCAGTGAGACCGCCGACACGCCTCCCCGAACCACCAATGGGTCCTCCGCCAAGATCCCGCACTCATCATGCCCATCATCTTGGCACACAGCAAAGGCAGAGCTCGAATCAAGAACAAGCCCGGGCCGATGGAGCTCATGAAGCGGGCCTTGCAAGGAACAAAGCAGGGAGCTCCTCCAACATGGGGTCAACCCACGCAGGAGGCTCCTTGCACACGCGCAACTCGACCGCCAGAGGGTCCCGCGACCGGGAGCTAGCTGACCTCAGCAAAGCATATGTCGTGGGTGATGTCAACGTGGACCCCCATCGCCTTTCCGGAGACGCCGCCTTTGCATCGGGGCAGTATGTCGTCGACGCCGCCCGCGAAGTCGACGCTCACCGAGGCTTGGCAGTGCCCGTTGGGTTTTCTTGTTTTGTTCAGGCGATCAACAAACCAATGCTTCTTCCCTTCCTGATCCATATTGTCATCGTTGCATCTAAATCTAACGTTAGCTAAGTGTCCCTGAACATAATTAATATTTGAAGTACCTGAAATTAATATCGTTCCTTGCTGGCGAAGAAGAAGGGTACATAATTTGCGGTTGGAGCTTGTTTCTGGCATTTTATTTTTGGGCAAAAATTTTAAACGTGTGTGAAGAAAAAGAAAAATTGTTAAAGTATCCATCCACCATGATTAGTTGATCGCCCTCCGATGGAGCAGTGGACAGTGTCAAGGAACAAAACTGGTGCGAGCGAGGGAGGGCCAGCACTACAGTCCGTGCCTGTAGATAGATCAACAAGACCGCTCCCCAAGCTCCCAACAGTGCAGAGTCCCCACTCACCAGCGCCGCGCGGAAGAAGAACGTACGGGCGCGATCGCTCTCAATCACGCGTTACGGGATCAGCTAGGCGATCCGTCGTCTGCAGACTGCAGTGATGCGTCCGTTGCCGTGCTGTACCGTGTACGTACGACCAGTCCGCTACGCAACGCGTTCACTGTACCCAGATGCATCCAAGCACATCCGATCCGTCCGCCGTCGTTGGGTAATCTTGATCTCCCTCCCTCCCTTGCGCGGCGGCACAGCGTCCCGGTCCGGTCTTAATTGTCGACGGGTTTGGACACACCACACACCACGAGGGGTCCATGCCAATGATACGCAGGACCGGTAGCTCTCGGCTCCATGAATGGCGAGCGTGGCCCGCGTGCATACATATGGTACGGGTACGGCCAGCCAAGCCAGCTGCATGCCTCCGCAAGATCTGCAGCCGATCTGGCCGGGACAGGGACGTTGCGATCCGGAGCCGTACGGCGTACGTGGCGTGGTCAAGCGCCCCTGCCTGAGCCTGGGATCGACCTGACCCCGCCGCGACGAAGGAGGGGCGCTCGCTGGCGCGTCGCTTTCGCCGGGGCGCACGTCGGGTCAGGGTCGCCGCGCCTGTTCATTCGCTGGCGTCGTCCGTCCTGCTGGGCTGGACGACGCCGCCTGGCTTGGACCCGCGCTGGCGGACACCCCGCATGCTGCCGCGCGACACCCGCATGCTTCGCCGCGCTCCCCCGCCGAGGCGCCGATCGAATGATGGATGGATCCCTCGCGCGGCGCGAAGATTTTGGCCTGGCCAGGGACGCAACGCGCGCGCACGGTTGGGCAGGGACAGGTACGCGAGGCGCGCCGGCGTGTCCGAACGATCCATCTCGCCTCACTCACGTGCGTCACCGAGTGCGTGCGCGCGTGACGGCGACGCGCCCCCGCCGGGCCGGAGAGCGACGTGGGGATATGGGGAGCCCGCCCATGCGACCGACGCATAGCGGCGGCAACGTCAAGCACTGTGCTGCTCCACCTCGCGCGCGCGCAACTTGCGTTGGCCGCACCTGCACCATCAGCTACCTCTCCCGGGTCCCTCGGGATGTGGTCGTGGAGGGAGCAGTAATGGTTGGTTACTTGGTTAGGCTGGCTGGTGCAGTGGTGTGTGCTAGAGCTAGACCAGAGGATGCACCCGCACGCATCATGGGGGCGAGTGATCGAGGAAGCCACCAAGAGGAACGAACTCCTACTCCTAGCGTGAACTCTCTGGGTGTGCTGTTGACTTGCACACCCTCATCATTGAGCGTTTCCATGCTCACAGAGTCATGACACCAAGCCAAAGCCGATCAGAACAACTGTACCGAGCACCAAGTTAGCACCAAGTTGCCTCCTGCTACACCTGCATGCGGCTGCCGCCCGCGTGCAGAGAGAGGAGCAGCTAGCGATCGATCGCCATGGCAAGGGGTAAAATTGCGTGCGTGAAATACTGACGCAATGCCCATCACAGCTCACGAGTCACGACTCACACAGTACTAGTTCGGAGTTGTATATTGTTGACCAGGCAAGGATGTGTGCATCCTTCCCTGCTGCAAGATTCGCCAATAGCTGCTCTGAAATCATGTCAGTGCACATCTGCTCCGCCGTCGTCCTGGACTGCGAGTGGACCTGGTTCCGGGATGCCCTGCAGTTTAGCGTGCTGATGGCAGGGGAAGGACCACACCACTAGAACGTCTTTTAATAACCTCTTCCAAATTTGGAGTCTCCACCTTACCTCAAAATGGCCGCTTTTGGTTGCCACAATGATGCTGTCAAATATCATTATTTCACCCCTTTTGATTAATTCTACGAGCTCAAACAAAAAAAAGAACACAAGGAACCACAACTTGTAATAAGACCCTGATCTCCAATACTCTTAGGCCTCAATTTTAGATGCACATGTATCTAACTTAAATTTAATTGTGCTTGAGAGTGGATTGACTGTAAATACATCCAACCCACCTCAACACATGTAGATGAGACAAATACATGTACATTCAAACAAGCTCTTAGAGTTTGTGGGGCCCAAACAAGCTCTTAGAGTTTGTGGGGCATTCAGATTACATGGATATTGATCCTACAACATTAAAATTACTATATATCTCGCTGAAATATAGGTTGGTGATTTCACAATCCATATCATACCCATGAGTTGTCAAGAAAAATGTCGGTAGTTTAAACGATGTGTATCATCATTATCATTTCCATTATTAATTATTCATAAATAAAAGTTTTAGATTGCTTTTGTTCTTCGTGGATACAATAATGTCAAGTATTTCACTTTTTTATATTGATCTAGAATCAGATAGAGAATAATTATAAAATTATTATATTTGAATACATCCATTTTAAAAAATTAGATTCAAATACCAATATCCATATTGACACTAAAACGAATATTAAAGAACTTTCATATTTGTAGACATCTAGAATCAGATAGAGAATATTATAAAATTATTATATTTGAATACATCCATTTTAAAAATCAGATTCAAATATCAATATCCATATTGACACTAATTAAACGAATACCACAGATCTTTCATATTTGTAGACATCTAGATTCATTCCCAATCTTTACAAAGAATGAACAAGTGTCGACTCACACGAGAGCCCGAGATAAACGGAGTGGTTGAAATTTAATTATTATTTAGCTTTATTATTATAATTATTAGATTAAATTAAAGAGAGTTAGAAAAGACTAATGGGCCTAATTCGCTAGCAATTGTAAACCCTCATATAAATATGGGGCAACTATCGCGGAGACAATCAAGAAGAAAATACTCAGGTTTTACCCTACCCCCTGCCCTATTAAAGCCGCCAGCCTCTCCAGCCGCCGCCAACCTCTGTGCCGCCGCACCGCCGCCGCCGGCCAGGGCGCCGCGCTGCCGCTACCGTTCAAGGCCGCCATCTTAGTCGCAACTCCTCGATTCTCGCCACGCCACGCCTCTCGTTCTTCTCGCCGACTGGATCGAAAACGGGTTATGACAGACGGTATCCGAGACCAGACGATCCAATGGCCTGTAACGGGGACGCATCCATCGCAGAGAAGGTCAACAGATCATCGACGAAAGTACATCGTACCATGGAGGCCAAAGCCATGGAGGCTAATTCAGCCCCATCATCGCCCTAAAGTACATCCCGCCCTCCAAGCGCCTCTTCGCCCTGTAGACACAGATGAGCCCCCATCCGCCGTGCACCTCCCGATTCCTCAATCCCGCAGCAGCCAGCAGACAGTCCAAATTTTCACCTCGAATTTGATTTAAATTCCCCAAGAAATTACTCCCGAATCTCCACCTAAATTCTTGCCGTAAAAATCCCGTGACGTGCCAACAATAATATTAAATTATTTTTTCCGGAGTATGATGGCAAGGGTGACCCTTTCATTGGTTTTTCTTCGTACAAATGCGATAAATTTTTTCTCGCTCAAGGGAATTATTAATACAGATCAGATGCAGCCGCTTCAGCTTCATCTCCAAGGGAACGCATTATCTTGGTTTATTCGCTGGAAAATGAAGTGGGTCAACCAATCTTGGCCGTATTTTTCAGCCTATTACTAGGCGTTTTGGAACACCACTACACAATCATCTTGGTGATCTCGACAAAGATCACGCCAGCATGGGAGATTTGGACAGGTGCACACTAATACGCTCACAACAACGCCAACAAGGTACAACACCTCTCCCCCAAACAAAGAAGTTATGCTTTTACATCGCCGGGTTAGCACTCTAACTCAGATCGACGTCCAACTACATCAACCACTGATATCGAGACCCATAGCACCGGCTAGACGCCTCTATACGCCTTCACGCCAATGTAATTCAAAGGTACGCACAAAAGGATATTCGTGATATTAAAATATCAGTTCATGGGTTAACCGCATATTCACTTGTCCTACCATGCAATTACTCATCAATATATAAATGGCACCAATTTATTGGCCTTATTCGATCTCGTTCAACACATAATTTTCTCGACTCGATTTGGCTATGAAACCGGGCCTACAAAATTTTTCTCCTTACACCGTCGCCAAAGTTGCCGCCGCTAATGGACAACATATAACAAATGTGGAAGGTATGATGATATTGAATTTTCTATTGCTACTGAAAGTTTTAAGGCGTATTTTCAAAGATCAAACCGGGAGGCTATGATGTTGTTTTTTGGGTGTGGATCGGCCGAAGTTCTTTGGGAAATATTGTTTGAAATTTTAATAAACTTATTATGAAGTTCTCGCGAAAGGACAAATGATCACATGGCACAGCCTCTAAAGAGACAGATTCTCCACCGTGTATTCATATACTTTTCCCGATGTGCCAATGAATCCTCTCGCTATGCAAATTCCAACAGCTTTTCAGAGCCTTCTGGCCCCTCCTCAACGGGCGTTATGATCATAGAATTCATCTTAAGGATCCCACTCACCCGATCGTCGCTCGGGCCTCATCGCTACCCTCGATACGTAAAAATGAACTGAACGACACAATGTTCGACATGCTTCATCAAGGTATCATCCGGATAGCACTTCGCCATTTTCATCCCCTCGCCCTTCTTGTCAAGAAACATGATCAGATTTGGCGCTTTTTGTGTTGATTATCGGGCTCAATAGTAATACCTTTTTGAAAGACAAATTTCCAATACCGGTTATTATCAATTATCGGATGAACTAGAAGGTGCTAAATTCTTCACCAAACTAGATCTTCGCCAGCTATCACCGTGTACGCATGCATCCTCCTGACATCTAAAAAGACAGTTTTCGTGACACATCATGGGCATTTTGAATTTTGGTCATGCCATTTGGTTTATGCAATGCACCTTCAACCTTTCAAGCTTTGATGAATGATATATTGGGACCGCTCGCAAGAAATTTTAGCCGGTTTTTTCTTTGATGATATCCCTGATATTTAGGAAATCCTGGTCCGAAAGCATCTCCACCATGTGGAAGAGGTTTTCAAGGTACTAGCATCTCATAATATCTTCTTTAAAGAAATCTAAATGCCTTTTGGTCAATCACAATTGAGTTATTTGGGACATATTATATCGGATGCCGAGTGGTTGTTGACCAAGAAAAATGAGGCCGCTACCGCTGGGCTACACCCCCACAACTCTCCTCGCGGAATTACGAGGTTTTCGACTCGCCGTTACTACAGTAAAGTTTATAATGGATTATGGCACAATTGCACGCCCCTTGACTGATCTTCTTAAGAAGGACTCATTCTGTTGACACCCCTTGGCAACAAAATTTTGAGCACCTTTTAAGAGGACTTTTATCATCAGCACCGGCTCTCCAACTTCCAGACTTTAATAAATCATTTGTGGTGGAATGTGATGCATCCGTATGTGTATGGGTGCCGCTTTACATCAGGTAATGGTCCAATTGCTTACTTTAGCAAACGTATGCCCGGATAAGTACAAAAGTTGGCCGCTTATGAAAGAGAACTCATAGGACGGGTCACAAAGAATAAAACATTGGCGACCTTATCTTTGGGGCCGCCCATTTATTATAAGATCAGATCATTACAGTCTTTAAGTACATTTTAGATCAACGCTTGTCCACAGTTCCGCTAAAGATTAATGGGTTAGCAAATTACTTGGCTATGATTTTACCGCGGAATACAAACCGGTAAATCAAATGTGGTGGCTGACGATTATCTCGTCAGTAACACAGATGAATCTTCAATCATGGCTATTTCTAGAAATTCAATTGGGGTTATTTGACCAAAGCTACGGGAAGAAATTGCATTCAATGATGAAGCTATAACCCTTATTGATTCTATAATCAACTGTAAGGACTCGCATGGGAAGTTCGCGAATGGATTGATCTTGTTCAATAAAAAGGTATGGCTTTCCAAATCATCCAAACATCTTCGCACCATTCTCCATGAATTCATGATTCCGCATTATGAGGGTATACAGAAAACATTGCATCGATTCCTCGACCTTCTTGTCAAACATGATAAACGATTGTCACCGATTTTGTGAATGATTGTTTGGTTTGCCAACGCAAAAAAACTGAACACCTTCATCCAGCTGGCCTCCTTCAAATTTTTTTACCAATTCCAGAGCAGATATCCGAAGGATATCTCAATGGATTTCATCGAAGCTCTTCAAAAGTTGATCCAAATCGTAATCTTAACAAAGGGTTGATCGCCTCCAAGTATGCTCACTTTATACCCCTTTTCATCCGCATAACAAAGAACTTCAGCCGCTTAGAATTTTTTCGTGAGATTGTTCGACTACATGGCTTGCCAAGATCGGTGGTTAGTGATCGATGATGTCATCTTCATGAGTCAATTCGCAAGAAATTTTCCGCCTCTCCAACATTATTTTATCACCAACATCGGCTTATCATCCTCGCTGTATGGACAAGCCGAGGTGGTCAACAAAAATTATTACGTATGTATCTCAAGCGTTTTGGATGGGTGACAAACCAAAGGATTGGGTAAGATGGTTACCTTTGGGCTGAATATTGCTATAATACTTCATACCATGCATCGACCAAAACAACGCCTGCTCAAACTTGTGTACGGGCGTGACCCCCCTACTATCCGTGGTTATCATCCGGTGAGACAACATTACTAGTTGTGGATGACTTCCTAACTCAGCGGGATATTTTTCTCAATCGCATAAAGGTTCGCTTTGCGCTTGTCTCGTGATTATTATCGCAAATATTTTGACGCCAAACATACGTATTGAGAATTTAAAGTGGGTGATTATGTTTGGCTCAAACTTTTATCCCGACTGCGGGCAACAATATCTGATTTTACACAAAGGCAAACTCTCTCCTAAATATTTTGGACCCTTCAGCGCCGCGAAGAAGATCATTACACCAAGAACTTATGCATTGAATCACCGGGACCTCAGATACACAATGTCTTTCATGTCAAGATGCTCAAACCACACCGGGGGAGATACCTACAGATATTCCTGCACTACCTCGATTCATGATGGCACACCGGCCCCCTCGAGCCTGAATTAATGCTCAAATCAAGAGTCCGCCATGGTCAGCTTCAAGTGCTCATCAAATGGAAGAACAAACATGCCGCAGATGCTTCATGGGAAGATGCTGAATTATTCAACAAAATCTATCCGACTTCCAAATCGAGGACGAGCTGAATCTCCAGGCAGTGGGAGAGATGTCAGACTCACAAATGAAGTCGCCTCGAGATAAGTGGAGTGGCTAAATATTTAATTATTATTTAGCTTTATTATTATAATTATTAGATTAAATTAAAGAGAGTTAGAAAAGACTAATGGCCTGGCCCGCTAGTAATTGTAAACCCCTCATATAAATATGGGGGCAAATATCGTGAGACAATCAAGAAGAAAAATAATTAGGTTTTTACCCTCGCTTCCCTAGTTCCTTATGCCGCCGGGCTGCCAGTTCTCCCCCGCCAAGGCCGCCCCTAGCTGCCCGCTAAGCGCCGCGACCGGGCCGCCGTTAAGGGCGCCGGGCGCTGCCGCGCTGCTGCACAAGACACGCCCCTCACGCCGCTCCTCGCCGCCATCTTAGTCGCAACTCCCTCGATTCTCGCCACGCCACGCCTCTCTTCCTTCCTCGCTGACAACAAGCTTTCAACAAGTAGTGAGTCATAAGACGATGGACAAAAAATTACATCATTACAGTTTAGTCTTTGGGTCATTTTGTGTCAATGTAGGTTGATAAGTCTTTTATTAATAAATCCAAGCTCTCTTTTAAAAAAGAAAACGAAAAAGTGTTGGGCGATTGACCACACTTTTTTTTCTTTTATTTTCCAACACAATTGATGTCAGAGTCAACCAAACAATAAACCCCTTATCAACCTACATTGTTTTATAAGTACATCTTTAGTGTCAAATCTATACCTATTTTCTATTAAAAAAAAAAGGTTTTTCCAAATTTTGGTCCATCGTAATTCATCCTAGTTTGCCTATCCTCGATCCACTCCCCTAGCCTTGAGCATAAGAGCCTCATCCTAGTTTCTAGGTCCATGACTGTTGAACTCGCGATATATGGTGGTACAAGTTAGAATATAAAGTTCGATTTGAAGATGCATTCGAATTAATGACACAGTTATATGGTCCGTTGCAACCCATGAATATATTTTTGATGTAATCACTATAAACGAGAGAAGGGTTAGTGAGTAGTTGGACATCGTAATTACAGGAAACAACATGCTACAATATGAATTATATGTGTCTTAACTTGAATAAACCAACGTTGTAAACCTACCTCCAAATTATTGGCTAGTTTACTTAAATTGAATATATAGTTTTTTTTTTTTTTTTTGTTAATGGCAAAAGCTAGCACATTCCAGGACAGGAAAAAGTTTGGCCCAACGCTGACGAGAGAGGGACTGTTGAGGCCGTTTTCAACTGTAGGCACGCACACGGCCTAGCAACGCCAGCGCTTTCCGACACAACATGGCCGGAACCGATAGATTTCGAGCTCGTCGTGTTGCAACCGCCCACGTAAACGAATAGACGCCCCAGCTTTTCCAACTGATCGACGAGCAGCTGCCCACTACCCTTATCTGATACGGAGCCGATCGAGACGCGGCCGGCCCCGTATCTGCATGGAACGTGAAGCCGTGGTTGAGCCAGCAGGTACACACTCGCGGCGGTGCTGATGCTCGCCGGCGGCCATGGTAGCTAGTCCATGGACAAGGAAACGATCGACGAGGACAGCGAGAGATAGACAACACACTAGAAGCCATATATATCTCCACCATGTGTGAAAGATCCGACTGACGACTGTCCGAGGCCGAGGCGTCGACGTCGTCGCTAGATATGGTATTCTATGTCTTGCATGCACACGGCGTCTCTTTCAGTCTGGGAGGGTTGTTGTCTGCGCCAGGAGATGGCTCCATCCAAGGCATGTTTTGTTTGTATATACCACCAGCCCGTGCATGCGACTAGTAAGGAGCAGTGGCGAACCGAGAAACGTAATAGTGTCATCCATATATGCGTTGTTGAACGGCCGGCTCATATCATCCACTCGTCCTGCAGTCTCTGCAAGTACGCGGCCGCTTCAATTTGTTCCTGTGCAAGATAAGCACGCATGTTTCGATAAGGAAAAGGACCAAGACGTACGCATGAGAAGATATTTCAGAACCTGTCTGCCTCAAGTTGTGGGTAATCGTCCATTCTTTCTCGATTTAATGGAATCACTCCATTTTGTTCGTGGCCACAATTTGCCACAATTTGGAGGCAAATAAATTTCCAATGGCTAGCCTCAGGTATGCAGGCTGCCGGCGCGTGTTCCATTTCCGTGAATTCCATGAATCGAACTCTCGCCTTTTTTTTTTTAAAGATCCAAGAACAGGTTGTTCTGGCTTTTGATTAATAAGAAGAAGAGAATTGACCCAGCTTTTATGAGAAAAATCGGGCCCAAAAATCGAACTCACGCCAAGACAAATGTAGAGAGAACAACAACCCAAAACAGATAGAATCTCGAAGTTCTTGAGAGGCCAATCAGGTTATCGCGTTCGGCACAAGCAAAACGCAAGTTTAACCCCGACTTCCGACCATGGCCTCACACTCATCACCCAGCCTAGTCGAATTCCACAGCGACGCCTTCGTGAAGGTTACGGCGCTCGAAGCGCTTGTCGCCGCCGCCCAAGACGGACCGAATCATCACCCGCGGGAAAAACTAGGGACGCCGACGCCCCTAAGAGGAAAAACGGCGCCGCAGCGCCACCGCCGCCAGAGCTGCCCCAAGGTAACCCCCTACCGCACGCCGCCCGCATTCCAGATCCATCCATGTCGCAACCGCTGTTGCTGCTACCGCCCCGCAGAAAAACTCGCCGCAGGGGCTGCCGCTGCCGCCGCCGCATCACCACAGCCGCAGAAAGCCGCTAGCCACTCGCTAGCTAGCCGCCATGCCGAAACCAACAATCGCTT
The DNA here is from genome assembly GCA_015847255.1 of Hyparrhenia diplandra. Lineage (NCBI taxonomy): Eukaryota > Viridiplantae > Streptophyta > Magnoliopsida > Poales > Poaceae > Hyparrhenia > Hyparrhenia diplandra. Next base: position 11,791 of record JADLZK010004728.1, read on the forward strand.
CCCCGCCGCGACGCCCACCTGCCGCGACGCCAATGCTGAAGCCTTTCTATCTTGACTCACCATGGTCGCCGCGCCATCGAGGCCATCGTGGGAGGGACAAATGAGGAAAACCGCCCCCAATGCTCGCAGACGCAGGCCTCAGCCGCTAAGCACGCGTACCGCCGCCATCACTCACCACGCTGCTGGCCAAGAGAAGGCCGAGGATCCGCGAGGGAGGGACCTCGCCACCAACCCGACGCTGACGCCGCTTCTAGCCCTAAAGGGTTCCGGATCCGCCGCCAGGGCCGAGGGATCTAGAGCCCCCGCCTGCGGTCGCCCCGACGAGCCTCAACACCTTCGGGCGCCGCTTCGACCTGAGGCCGCTGCGGGATCAGGCCTCCTGTGCACCGGATCTCCGCTGTCCGTGCTCGAAGGGAGAGGACAACGCTGACGGATGGGGAAGGAAGCGCCAGGGAAGCCGCGACGTAAGGGGGACGGCGAGATTTCGCCACCGCTGCCGCTGCCCATCGACTCGCCGCCGCTCATGCAGCGGCGCCGCTGCGGGACATGGCCGATGAGCACGCTGAGCCCCCACGGGCCTCGCAGGCTGCGCTGCACTCTAGCCGTATTGCACCACCACACCACCGGAGAGAGAGCGGGCCTCGCCGCCGCCATCCCGCCGGTAGTCGGCTTCGGGCGCGGCGCCGACGAGAGAGCTTTGAGGAGAAGGGGGTGGCGCGCTAGCCGCCTTTGGGTTAGTGACCTGCGCCACCCGCGCGAGTGGCGCGACGCGGGCCTCACCGCCTCCGTATGTCCGACCTTGATCGTGACGCATTCAACATGCCCTTGAACTCTCGCCTCTAACGCTTCCCGTGGTTCAAATCCTCGTGTGACACTTTATCCTGATTTATTTCAGGATTTTCCGCGCCAGGTATTATGGTAGGCGACGCCCCCGGCCGATATGGTGGGGCGCCAATGGTGACTTCGAACTTCAAGATTTGCCGCTTGGGTCCTTCAAGGTGCCCTTCATAGGGTTAGGGTTTGGCGACGGTGTTCATAGGGTGAGTGTTAAGTTGAGCGCCTACGTTGTACCGGTAATCTCAAAAATTTATAGTCTCTCAAGCGTGGAGCCACAATAGTATGGTGAGACGTCCGTCGCCTATGGAGCTTTTATGGAAATGGTCTCGTGAATCGGTGATCTTTAGAAAGACCCGCCCTCTGATCTATAGGTAATTGTAGGTCATACCTAGACACATGAGGTGTGCATGTGTAGTGTGTTCTCATGTGAGAGGCTTAAAAAAACTAGCTATTTAGCTGGATATGACCGGCGGAAGATACTCCCTCCGTCCCTTTTAGATGTCGTTATGGGTGCGCTGGCCAAACTTTCTCAACTTTTTGACTAGGTTTGTAGAAAATACGTGCAACATTTATATTTCTTAAATAAATTTATTAAAAACTAGACTTAAAGATCTTTTTTCAATGATACTAATTACTTAGCATAAATATTTATATATTTTAATATATAATTTTCGGCAGTTTGAAAACGTTGACTTCTCGGAAGCTAGAATGACATCTATTTAGGGACGGAGGAGTACTGGCAGTCGGATCTCACCGAGAGAGATGATGAGGCTCGCCCACTAGGTCGGTGCCTGTTTTTGGCGGTGGAAGGTGTCGTTTGCTGACTCGAGGCTCACGCCAGACTGCGCTCGTGGATACACCGCCTTTCAACCTTGCTACGCGGATGGCGTGGAGGAGGGGCTAGGGTTTTCCACAGTGAGTGAGGAAAGGAATGACGGGCAAAGGTTGAGTTCCCAAGAGAATATCTTTTCGATTGACGGCCATGGAAAACGCCACCGAACTTCTCTCATACGCCCCCGTCCGCCCCGATTTATAGCCTCCGTCGGTATTTCATCATCAGTTACATATCGTGACAAGGCGTGTTTGCCACTTATGTCTAGGGCCCGTGCAGGGGTAATTGGTACAAACCCTTTAGTAAAAGGTAAAACATAAGTCCCACCGCGCCCCAAGGCTTCATTAGGTCCTATCCTACTAGCCGCCGCCTGTGCCCCGGGCCCGCGCAGGCTCCATCGCCTTTTGTGTCATGGAGGTGTCGCTAAGCTCCGCCCTCGCGCCCGGGGTGTGCAACTTGGCCTCGCAGCCCCAAGGCCCGCTGGGTGTCGGCCGACTCGCGCCTCCTGCGCCATGGGGGGGTGGGTCTTGCCTTCGGGCTGTCCTCACGCCGCTGGCGCGTTGGTCGCTGCCGCTTCAAGGCTCAAGGGTGTCGCTTTTTGCTCTTCGCCTGCGCTCGCTGGGGTGTCGCGTTAGCTTCGCTGCTTCTCAGCGCCAAGGGGTGTGCGTAACTTTGCTCGGGCTGTCCCCTCAAGCGCCAAGCGGTGCGTGGCCTCGCTTCGCTCGCCAAGGGTGTCGCCTTTGGTCTCGCGCTCCCCGCGCCTGCGGTGTTAGCGCTGGCTCGCCGCCTCGCGCTCGCGAGGTGTCGCCTTTGGCCCGTCCCTCGCGCCCGCTGGGTGTCGTGTTGGCCCGGCCGCCCCCCGCTAGGGGTGTGTAGCTTTGGGCCCGTGAACAACGGGGGGGTCCTCCGGGGCGAGGGTCCCTCCCCAACAAGAGCCCCCGGGGGTTTGGTCCGGTGCAGTCCGCCAGAGCAACGAACCCCAGGAGGGGGCCCGCGGGCGGCCTCGGTGTTTATGGGCTATCCGCGCCGGGACGCCCTAGTTGTCGGGCCTGCCAGGGATTCGTTTTTGACACGTTAGGTTTTGCCGCGGGGTGAGGCGTTGAGTTTTGAGCTGAACTGAGACGTTGACACGAACTGCCGGTGTACGCGGGCAACAGATCCTCGCTGCCCGGGTCCGTTCCCGGCGAGTTCTTGGCCCCTATAAATAGCCGGGCCGCCGGGCCGCGGTAAATTTTCTCATGGGCCTCAAGTTTCAAAATTCTCCCCGCGATTCACCCGCTCCCTGCTCACTTTGTCTCCCCGCGCTTGCCATTGTTCTCGCTCGACGCTGGACGCGGGTGTCGGGGTTTGCCTTTGCGGGGTTTCTTCGTCTGCTTCCTCCGCGGTGGAGGATGGCGGTAAGGTTGAGATGCGGTGAAGGGCAAGCCTGCTAAGGAGACCTCCCCGACGCTGATGTTCTCCCCCCGCCAAGGTGGGGAAACCGAGCTCAAGGAGTACGCGGAGCTGGGTTATCTTGAAGAGGCGGCGCCCGGCCGCCCCTGTGGGATCGTATCCCAAACCTCTCATGACAACGAGGTTGTGGTGGTGTTCGCGGAGTTCTTCACCGGCCGGCCGCGCTCTCAAGGGCGGAGTTCTCATGGGTGTGATGAGGCGTCTTGACTCGCCTTCCACCAACTGAACCTCGGCGTGCTTCACTTAAGCTGTGCATCTTCGTCGGGCTGCCGCCGCAGGGCCTCGTTCCGGACGTGGAGGCCTTCCTGCGCCCATCGCGGCATCCCCGCCGCCCGGGGAACGTGGCGTGGGCCGCGCAGCTGGCGCAAGACGCTGCCTACACCTTCGCGTACCGCCTTCGCCGTTTGCCGCCGGCGCAGGCCCAGAAGAGAAGCGGTCTTGGGACTGGTTGTCGAAGTGGTTTTAGTATGAGTCGCCGGAGTATGATGGATCCAGGCGTGGCTCACGCACCTTGGCTTAATCGGGCCGAAGGGCAAGTGGAGAGACCAATGCCCTGGCGGAGCAAAGAGCGGCGTTGACTAACATGTCCAGATACCGGACGGGGCGGGATCTGGCGGAGGAATTCGTGGCAGCGCAGGGTGTTGCCGCCGTCGGCACCCGGCAGTGGGCCGGAGGTGGGAGGATGTCGATAAGCCGCGGAGTTTGGGTCCGCCTCCGAAGGTGGAGTTCGAGGTCTGCGGGTTGCATCGATCCAGCAGGGCGAAGCTCGTAAGTCGGGCATCACCGGGTCCTTTGTTGAGGTCGAGGGGCGGACCGAGGAGCTGAGCCGAAAGTGCGAGGACGCTGAGTGGCGCTAAGCGATCCGCTGGCCCCTCGGGAGTCATCGGTTGGGGAATCCGGTGTTTGACCGTTCGCATTTTGTAATCCGACCGCCCAAACTGGAGGAGGTGGGAGCAGGGGCGACGAGCAAGTAGCGGAAGAAGAGGGCCAAAGACGGGCCCTGATGGCCCTCCACGTGCAGATTGCCAGGGGCGTGGTGGGGGCAAAGGTGTGAAGGCGCCCTCGCTTGGACACGGGGGGCTGCCACGCCCCGCGGATTTCGGTGTGCGCCTGCCGCTCGTCGCTGGTCGCCTCCTCTTGTGGCGGGGCGGGTTCGCTTATTCATGACATCGCCAGCCCAAATGGTGAGCGAGGATGGCCCACTGTTCTGGGGACCGGGTTCTTTCCTCGTTGTCGCGGGACTCCGCCGCGCGAGGAGGGAGGTGGACCTCCGCGAGGTTGGAGGGATGTCCCCGGGCGGAGGAGGTGCCGGCGCCACGCCGTGAGGTGGCCGATGCCATTGTTCACCACGCCGCGGGTTGACCCCGGAAGACAACATGGTCGAGGTGTCGCCCGGGAGCGCTTTGCGTTCGGAAGTGTACCTCCGCGGCCCCCTTCATGTGGCGCTTCTCGTCCCCGCCGCCCCGCCGACCGGGTCTGGTGCCATATCCCGGTGGGGGTCGGGAGGTTGAGGGGAACTTGATGACGCCGGATATTGGCGGAAGCGGGGGGCATGGTCGGTGCTCACGACGCCCCTCGGTTCGCGAAAGAGGTTTCCCGGCGGACCCGGAGTCTACCTGCACAACCGCCCCGACATCGAGAGAATGCCAATTCAATCGAACGGTAGCGTAGAGGCGCTTTGGCTTGGCACGGGGCGCAGGAATCCCGAGGTCGGGCAATCGCCGCCCTTCCGCCCCTGCCGGAGCTAGAAGAAGACACCGCGTGAAGGCCGCCGGATCCTGGTCCCCGCGCGCAGCGGGCATAGCCAGCGCGCCGCGACGCCTGGGCGCGACGACTGAGGTCTCGCAGGGGGCCCGCGAGGTGGAACGCCAGGGGGAGGTGGGGCCCGGATGCGGAGTTGAAGAAAAAATGCGCTGGCGCCTCCTTTGCAGGAGAAGTTCCAGAAGGCGCATGACGGAAACCTTCCTGCACCAACGCGACCCTGGTCACCGGAGGCGCCGCGCGAGGCTAGGTCAGGAGAGGAGGCCGCACTGAAGAAGGTGGCGGAGTTGAGCAACGGCCGTCCTCGCCGCACGCGACGCGCCGGGTCGGGCGGAATGCTTTCGGTGAAGGAGACCTCGACATAAGTTCGGTGGACGCCGGGGAGTAAAGTTTCTGCCCCTCTGCCTGGGCCGGTGGAGCTCGGTGCCATCGCCGAAAGTGGCTGAAGTCGACGCCGCCCGGACTGGCCGGGTTCACGCGCGGCGGACTTCGAGGGTATGTGGGGCATATGGCTTTTGGTCACACTTTTGCGCAACGCGGGGTGCCCACATCTCAATGAGCCCCGCAAGCTCAAGTTTCCGAAGAGGGAGGAGATGGATGCGCGCTGGAGTGACGAGGGCCTCCGCCACCGGCGGGAGATTTCAAGAAGTTCTTATGGATGTTGGACATGACGTGGCCATGGAGGAGGTCCAGGCCGCGACCGCACGGTACAGGTTTTTTTCCTTTTCGTGATGCTTGTTGTCCTGGGTTGGAATGTCCTTTGGTGCTTTTTGCTGACCCTATCTTCGTGCAGGCTTTGGCGGCCGTATCGAGGTCGGGACGACAGGGCAGGTTGTCGGGACCGCTGGGCCCCGAGGATGCCGCTTCGCCGCTGCCGAGGCGAGAGAGTTGGCCAAGATGGCGGGCTACCCGTGAAGGTGCCTCTCCGCGAAAGGTGACGACAATGCTGCCCCCGGTCGTCGGTCTCCCTTGACGGCTCAGCGCCGCTCGCTCAGGTTGAGACCTCGCGGAGTGATGTCCTATGACATGTGTGTAGTTAGGGCTCGCTGGAGGTTCTCAGAATGTACTTGGTGCACTCGTAGAAGTCCAGGTGTGGTTGAAGGTTAACTGTGTTTTGATTGCGGGCCGCTTATTTTGTTAGTCAACTGCGTTGTTTAGCATTTTACTTAATCTGCGGTCGGGTGTTGAACTTTACGAGGTGTGTTTTTTCGACCCTTGGTTTCGCTGAGAAGGCAGGGGCCTTCGGGGCCTGGGAGGGGTGTGCTCAATGTCATCCCCTTATGATGAATTATCAGACATTTTCATCTCGGGGAGACCTCGGGCTCACGCTGATGATGAAGTACCCCCGATCGCCTTCGCTTTTTTGGTGGGTCCCGCATTTCAGGGAGGTATGATGTGAAGAACCAGGCCGCGGGGGCTTTCTTGGCGTGAATATGACCCGTCGGATCGCCAAGTGGAACGATGGTATTCGGGGCCGGGCCCGGGGGGTCGGTGTTGGACGAGGACCTCGGGATGAGGAGGTCATGTTATTGGGCGCTGGTAAGGTTGAGTTTGAGGTGGACCGTGGGAGGGTGCGGTGATTTTGCCGGAACCGACGGAGCTAGATGCGTGACCTGCGGCGTGTCTTTGGCGGAGAGTGCCCCGGGCCACTCCCCTCGCTGTTAGGGGCTGCTCCCTTTGTTGTGGGGCCGCCGAGTTTGGCCGAGGGAACGCTGGGCGAGGGGGTTGGTCGGGAGGAGTAGGGTGGAGGTTCGTTTCTGACGTCGAGGTGGTTGACGTGGCGGAGTTCGTGGAGCGAGTCGCGCAGCGATCCTCGTGGAAGAAGTGTTGGAGAGGCTGGTTGAGGAGGTGGCTATCGTGACTGCTATCGAGGGCTTTTTGGCTCGAGATGCCCTTTCGAGGTTGTTGTATGGTTGACTCTCCGCGCAGTGGTTGTTGAAATTGTCCCTCTTCGGGGTGTTGTAAAATTTGTCCCCCGTCGCGGGGTTGATGTACACGTCCCCTTCGCGGGGTTGTTGTAAAATTTGTTCCCCGCCGCGTTGATGTAAAGTTGTCCCCTTCGCGGGGTTGTTGTCAACTTGTCCCCTTCGCAGGGTTTTGTAAAATGTTGGCGCTTTTGGGCGTTGTGGCAGCGACGTTTTACTTGTTGTTGGCGAGGGATGCCGCTTTGGCGGGTTGTGAATGGTTGATGAAATTGCAACAGGGCCCTTCTTCTTTTGCGAGGCTCGCCGCTTGGAGTATTTAGCTGCACAAGCACGCCCTCACCTTTAGCGGGGCTCGCTACCTTGCGGAGTGTTGGTTGCGCAGTTTACGCTTGTTTCTTTTAGCGCGGCCTCTCGGCTATCTTACGGGTATTAGCATGCCAGCCGATGCCCCTCCGTTTTTAGCGCGAGGCTCGCCTGCCTCAAGGGGGTTGTTAGTTGCGCAGCGACGCCTCCGCTCTTTTAGCGAGGCTCGCCATTCTTGCTAGTATTGTCAGCAGCGGCGCCCCTGCTTCTTTAGCTGCAGGCTCGCCTATGGGTGTTGGGCCATGCCAGCCGACGCCCGCTTTAGCTTGTAGAGGCTCGCTATCTTGCGTGAGTATTGGCTGCACACACCAGCGGCGCCCGTCTTTTTAGTGAGGCTCGTCGTTCCCGTGTAGGCTGCGCAGCCGACCCTCTTCTTTAGCGAGGCTCGCTATCTTGAGGAGTATTGTTGCACAATGTGCTTACCTCATTCTTTAGTGAGGCTCGCCGTCTTTATGCGGGTGTTAGCTGCGTGTAGCGACGCCCCTGGTTCTTTTAGCGGAGGCTCGCTATCTTGCGGAGTATTGCCAGCAGCGGCGCCTCGCTTCTTTAGCGAGGCTCGCTGCCTTGGCGGGTGTTAGTTGCGCAGCGACGCCCTCTCGGCTTCTTTTTAGCGAGGCCTCGCTATTTTGCGGAGTATTGGCTGCGCAGCGCCCGTCCTCGCTTCTTTTAGCGAGGCTCGCTGTCTGGCGGGTATTGCCAGCGCTAGCCGGGCGCCTCTCGGCTTCTTTTTAGCGAGGCTCGGGCCGCCTTGCGGGGTGTTAGTTGCGAATGGACGACGCCTCTCGGCTTTTAGCGCAGGCTTGCTATCTTGCAGTATTGGCACAGCAGCGGCGCCTCTCGCTTCTTTTAGCGAGGCTCGCTGTCTTGCGGGGTGTTAGTTGTAGGGTTTTTTGTTATTTGTGAGGACGAGACTACGCTTTTTCCATTGCCTCGACCGCTGGTACATGTTTTATGGGGGCGCATTGGCTATCCGCAATGCTTTCCTTGCTTGCGGAGAGAGGAAACGATCAGCTGCTTACTAGGTTGCCCAAGGTTACCTGGGTTTCTAAGTTAAGGGTTGCCCCGCTAGGCGTGCTTTTTCCCGAGGCCTCCTATTCCTACCCGCAGGCGCTGGGGTTTCTTTGTCCGCTCCGCGCCGAGGGTTCTCCGTTGGTCGATGTGGTGTCGGGGTGATGGTTCGAAACTTGCGCCGAATGCCCTTCTCTGCAAAAGGCGAAGTTGGTGCGGGGTCCCGCTGCCGCCGTCAGGCCGCGGCGCTGGGTTCGGGTTTGCGCTTCGCAGCCATAAGCAGCGCTGGGTCTTTTAATAGGTGGACCCGCGCCGCTGCCGGAACTTGATTCCTTTTGGCGCTTTGCCACGGAGGATGTTGGCATTCTCCATTGCGTGCCTCGCCTCGGGCTAAGCTTCCGGCCGAAGCGATGGATTCAAGCGCTGGGCCGCTGGTCGGCTCGTGATTGTGCGCTGGGAGCCTCGTTGCACCGCGAAGTTGCTGCCGCTTTACATTCTCCATTATGTGTCCGTGTGATTGCGTGCTGCGCTGATTATTGCGAGGTTTGTGGCTGCTCGCGACCGTGAGGAGCGTGGGCTTGCTAGTTCGGGGGCATTGCTTTGCTGCCGTGCCTCTTCTTGGCTTGTGGGTTTTGTGGTGTGGCCTGGTGCGGTGGTGGTGCGAGTTTTATAGTGGTGCGGGGTTGTACGGTGGTGGGTATCCCTTTAATTGACTTGATGGGGTTAGGTGGGTGTCCTTGGCGCGCGAGGGTAGTGAAGTGGCGGTCCTTTGTTGGTGGATTATTTAATGCTGCCGGACGAGTGGTCTACCTGGTGGTGTCCCTGGTGCTCATTTTGGCGTGGAGTGGAACTTTTTGGCGTTAGCGGCAGCCCCTGGCGCGCTTTTGCCAGTGGTGCGCTGTTTTTGCACTCTCTCCGCTGCCCGCACTGGGTCCGCGCCGGGGTTGGTTTTTAGGCCTCGGGCGCTGCTTTTGCCAGTGGTGCGCGCGCTTTTTTTGTACCTCCGCGCGGCCCATACTCGGGGTCCGCGCGGGTTGGTTTTTATGAGCCCCCGGCGCTTTTTGCTGGTGGTGCGCGTTTGTACCTCTCCGCGCGCCCATACTCGGGTCCAAGGCCGGGGGTTGGTTTTTGCGAAAGTGTAGGGTCGAGATGGGGACTAGAGGGGGGTGAATAGTCCTTTCTAAAACTAATTGCACCGGCTAAACAAATATAACGCGGAATTGAAACTATTCGCTTAGCCAAGACTTCACCCCTCTAGCTAAGACTCTAAATCACCTCACAAAAAGATTCTACACAAAGCAAATGAGGTGATAAGCCTAGCTTGAGCTCCTAACCGCTTCTATTGAGTAAAAGCACAAAGCCAATCCTAAGCTCACTAGATGCACTAAGGACAAGGCGACACACGCCTAACCCAAAGGCTCAAATTACTTAGCTACATAAACTAAGCAAAAAGCAACTAACAAGCTACACAAGCTAGTAATTGCAAGAGCTACTCCACAAGCACAAGCACAAGGTAAATATGAATGTAAATACGAAGCTTGTGATTTGAAGAATGCAAACCACCGAGAAGAGTAGACAAGTTGACACCGGTGATTTTTTACCGAGGTATCGGGAAGTTTTTGCCAACTTCCCTACCCTCGTTGTGTCGACCAACACCTTTTGGGTGGTTCCTTTGGTGTTTCACCCAGATGGTTCTTCGTGATTCTCCCCGATCACTTGCCCCTCAAGGCACGCCCCGCAAGGCATCGCAAGACACCACTCTCGCGAGCCTCCTCAAGGCACCGCAAGACACCACACGCACAAGGGAGGTACTCTCACCGACACGCCTAGTAGTGATGCTCTTCACGATCCCCCCGCGAGGTGAGCTCGAACCTCTTACAAATCCTCCTTCTGAGCACCGCACAATCTTCGCTAATGCTTCACGGTCTCTTGCCACTGCCGCCTAGGAGGTGGCAACCTCCAAGAGTAACAAGCACACCGGCTTGCAACACGATCACCTAGTGCCACAAATGCTCCTCAACGCTAATGTACTAGAATCACTCCTCACTTTGATTTGATGAACACTATCAATCACAAGTGAGTGGAGGGCTCTCAAGCACCACAACACAAGCCACCAAGGCCCAGGTGCTCAAGACGAAACAAGTCGGTATGCGGTGTATAAATAGCCCCCAAGTCAAATAGAGCCGCTTGGGAGGTGAAAGAGCACTTTCGCCGACCGACCGGAGACCGACCGGACTCATTGGCCAGTCCGTAGTGAGTCCGGCCACAGAGTTCGGTCACAACCGGCAAGGTTCCCCGCCCATACCGACAACGCTTTCCACGCGTCCGGCCACGGTTCCGCCGAGCACCGAAGTATCCGGAAAGCGTCCTGGCCGACGCTGCCCCGCTAAAAACCCCAAAACATGCCTCCGCCAGACGCACCCACCGGAGTTGCCCGGCGACAGGCCGCGGCTTCCGGTCACCACGTCCGTCGGATTTCAGCCAAGGCCCCGGCCGCCCTTTCCCGCGAAACTGTCGCCTTTTGTTTCGACATGCTATCCAACAAGTATACCCAACTTGAGCACGAGGAATAGCATGTTTACACCACCAACTTGCATCCCGCGCAATAGAAAATAAGCCTCTCATTTTCAAAGCGCCGAATCCCGCCGAGCGGTTCCTAAACCCAACTCAACCTCGCAATCACTGCCGCCTTTGCAAATGTGCCAACACCACCAAGTGTACATCACCATGTGCATGTGTGTTAGCTTTTTCACAATCATTTCAAAGGCCCTTAGTTTCTTACCACGCCACTCGATCCTAACACATCGCAGTTAGATCGCCAAGTGGCACTAGATGACCGGATATGCAAACAAGTTTGCCCTCTTGATAGTACGGCCATCTATCCTAAACCCTCGGTCATAAACTTCTAAGCTCCTCATGACCGCTTAAAATGAAATGCCCTATAGGTTATACCTTTGCCTCATGCGATTGCCATTCCGGCCCATCTCCAAGTGCCGATGCAACACATGCACCAACACGATCACCAAATGATATGATCCACTTCATATCATCACGCGACACTATTGGTCCATCGATCTTGACCTCACTTTGCTCTTCACCGCTAAGCGCCGGGTCCGCCGGGCGCCAAGTCTTGCCAAGCTTCACCGGGCCGCCGGTCCATCGCTTCACTCGACTTACCCTTCACACTTGTAATCGGTCCATCAAGCCAAGCCTTGTCTTGATCTTCACCACCTTGGTCACACGAATTCATGTCATGTCTCATATGCAATAAGTTCTTCATCAGAACAACCCATGTGAACTAATCTCCTGTGTATTATCTCAATCACACATTATTAGTTCACCCACGTTGACACCAATTACCAAAACCATGGTGGACCTTTTCGCCGGCTCCCCTCGGCGCTGCTTTTGCCGTGGTGCGCTTTTTTTTGTACCTCGCATGGCCCATACTGGGTCCGGCGGCCGTTGTTTTGCTTATCTACCGGGCGCTGCTTTTGCTGTGGTGCGCTGTCTTTTGTAGGCTCCGCACGCCCATACTCGGTCCGCGCCTGGGGTTGTTGGGAAGCCCCCGGGCGCGCGTTTGCCGTGGTGCGCCGTTTTTTGTGTACCTCCGCTGCCCATACTGGGTCCGCTGCGGGTTTGCTATGACGACTCGGGCGCTGCTCTGCCGGTGCGCTGCTCTTTTTGTAAATCCTCACGCCCGATACTGGGTCCGCTGGGCCGGGGTTGGGCTTCGCGAGCCCCTCGCATGTTTGGCCTAGCTCGGGTGCCGGGCGGAGCCGAGCTACCGGGCGGGGCCAATCATCCTTGTCTGAGTCCGGGCCGATGAGGGCGGAGGGTCACCGCCGCCTCTTTCGCCGTGAGTTTTTGAAAACATGGCATGAGACAAGTTTTTCGAAAAAAATCTGCATATATTGATAACATGGGGTGTCGCTCGTTAAAAACTCGCGCTCTCTCAGTGAGGAAAAAGAGTGCGCACCGGTTACATGATAGAGTCTTGCGAGAAACTTGTAAAAAGGAAAACAAAATGAACAGGGAAATCCATACCGCTAAACGCCGGGTGTGGCGCCGCTTATGGGTAGTATTTGGCGAGGTCGTCTATGTTCCGGTGTGGTGGTAGGTCGCTTTCCCTCGAGGTCTTGCAGGTGTGGTACGAGCCGGGTCTTTATCGACCTTGTGACAAGGAGAGGTCCCCGACCACTTGGCTTACAAACTTCCCTCGCCATTTGAGCGCTTTTGCTTTCCGATGACAAGGAAGTCTCCGACCGCTGCAGGTCACGGGGCTTCACCTTCTTGTCACGCCATTTGCAAGTTTCTTTTGGCCGGGTATGAGTGGAGGTTGAGGACGGCCCGATTGGCGGACTTCTTCGACAAGGTCACCGGAGAGCGGGTTCTCTCTCGCCGGGCGCTGAGGGCTGTTCTTGGGAGCCATGGGTTAGTTCCTCTCGGGAGCACGGCCTTCCCGAAATGCCAGCCTTGAATGGGGTGAACTTTTGTTGCTCGCACTCGAGAGTGTTCAGGTGACCGCACCATCGGGCGTGGAGATGTCCCGCCTGTGTGCCCCTTGGCTTGCCCTCAATTTTTGAGCCGATGGCTTGCAGATTGTGCCATTGGCCTCTCCACGAGGCCGCTGGACCGGGATGTCCGACGGAGGCGGCGTATTCTTGGTTCCGATCCGAAGGTAATTGTTTGAAGGCCTCGCTAGCCGAATTGTGTGCCAAGACTCACCGGGATTTCTCTTGGGACCCCCGGCTGCATATGATTTGTTGCCAAAGAACTTCCGCACCGAACGCCAGGTTATCGCTAAGCGGGGGGCTTCGATCCATTTTTGTGAAGTACCACGGCTACAAATCGCGCAGCGGAGGCCCCGGCGCCGGCGGCATTGGTCCGACAAGGTCGATTCCCATCTTTGAGGGGCCATGTAGGGCGATTGGTGCGGTTGATGCCCTGAAGGTTTGGAGTGGTGGGCTGTTAGTTGGCATCCCTCGCAACACTTTACAAGGTTCTCGCGACGCTAGAGCGGTGAAATAATAGAAAACCCTGCCCTAACACTTTTCGACGAGCGCTGGGTCCGTTATGTGACAAGTAGATGCCCTTTCATGCACTTCTCGCGAGGATTGCTCTTCCCCTGAGAGGTCGGAGACACATTTGAGCCACTCTGCGGTCAGAACGATGCCTTGTATAGCTGTCGCCGATCATTTCAGATCCCCTACCTTCAAGGCTTATCCTATCCTCTTTTTTCTCTTTGACTCGTGTTCGAGGTGGCCTTTGATGTATGCGTACATCGGGGCCCTCCACCGCTGGTATGGTTTACAAACCTGGTGCCAAGGGAATCCTTCGACGGCCGGTCGAGCCAGATCTCAAACATCATCCCGGGTAGCGGTTCGCGCGTCGTCAAGCTTTGCTAGCTCACTACTCCCGCCATTGTCCTCCCTCGCTAAGTGGTTTTTGTTGTGATACCCGTAAAAGGCCTCCGCTTCTTCTTCCGGACCTCAGAAGGTATCGTAGCTCTGCTCGGGCCCCTACACCTTTTCTCGACATGGCCCGAGACGACTTCGAGTCTCGTTCTCATGATGGCCCTTCGCGATAGAGCTGGAGTTTGTCTCAGTGCAGCGATGATCGGCCTCGTATTCGCGCGCATGTTGTTGGTGCATGGGAACTCCAACCTCACAGCAGAGCGAGCTTTTACGCCGATGGTGAGATGAGGATGGCTGCAATCCCCGCCACCGCGAGCCCCAAGCTCCATCGCTGTACGCCGCCCATATTGGGTCCAACTTCGCGCCCCGATTATATATGCTCGGGGTCCACCGCCACTGAAACTCGCGCGAGGGCTTAGGATTTAATTGCCGCTCTCGCCCGACGGCTGATCGCGTGATCGCCAGCGCTCGCGTCCACGCGGCTATCCTTCCCAATCACTCGGGGTTTTGAAGATGTTCTCTAAGGGGAAGCAAGACGGCACCGTGATCTCGCGACCGGAAAGTAGTGTTTAAGCTTTCTTGCGCTTATGACTACGGCGTAGGCTACCTCTCTAGCTCGCGTAGTTGTCTTTGGGGGCCTTCGGGTGACTTCGATGCGTAGTAGATGGGGTAGCCGCCGCTGCCGATGTTGTTCTGCTGACTTGCTTAGCGAGGATCACGGCTATCGCAAGTGAGGGAGGCCGCCACATAGGCAGTAGGAGGCCCTCGCCGGTTCCGGTGTTGCGAGGGTTGTCAAGTTGAGGAGGTAATGCTTTGAGGTCACAAAGGCTCGCGTCTGCTGCACAGGGCCCCGCTTGAAAGGCTCGCATGCCCCCAAGATCTGAAAGAAAGGTAGGCTTCGCTCGCGACCTTGAGATGAATCTGCCGTGGAGGCCATGCGGCTCGCGAGGCGTTGTGCCAATTTCCTCGCTCGCTCGGGGTTCCATTTTAGTGATTGTGCTTGAATTTTGGTTGGGTTTAGCTTTCATGCTTGGCGAGACTAGGCACCCGAGTAATTTGCGCCGACCAAGACGACTTTTATGGGTTTAACTTGTGCCCCGGCCCCCGCGGAGTTTTCGTGGAATGCCCCTTCGAGGTCCCGCTATGTGGTCCTGCTCGAGCTTGCCTCGCACAACCATATCATCAACGTGAAGCGGAGATTGCCTTGTCGCTCAGCGAGGACTTCCCGCGCCATCTCGGCGGCGGTGGACCCTGATTCCCGAGGCCTTCTCGCCATCCTCCCTAAACAATATGTGCCGGTAAGTGTTATGAAGCCGGTTTTTCCTCGCCTTCTTTGCTCATCCAGATTTGGTGGTACCCCGAGAAGCGACGAGTAGTGATAGCACTGCACACCCCGCGGTCGCTCCTACGAGCGGCCGATGTGGGGTAGGGGGAAGTCGCCCCTGACATGCTTTGTTGGAGACTTGTGAAGTCCACACACATTCTCCATCTCGAAGGTTCGCCACTTCTTTGTCCTTTGAGAGGCTTGGCTTTTTGACCAGACCACGCTGGATAGCCAAAGCAGTTGATACTTTTGACCCGCCTTTATTACTTTGGCATCTAGGAGGCGGTTGACTCTCGACTTTGTGTCAGCTCGCTCTCTCTTCTGGACATTTGGCGGAGTTTCGCTTGCACGGGGTTGCTCCCTCCTCTGGATATTGAGCTTGTGCTCGACATTTGACTGGCCGACGCCTCGAGGTCCTCGGCCGACCGTGCAAAACACGCCGCAGCTGGGTCGCGCGGCGAAATGGGCGAGGTTCGGCCGGGCCGGGTCCAACGCTGTGCGAGATGGTCACTCACCTTAGTTTCATCGCTCGAAGAGCCCCGATTTGTTTGGTTTCCTCCACCGGGTTGGGCGGCTGGGGTTTGTAGCGGTCCTCCCTCGCGGGTCCCCTTTTTCTTTCTTTTTCGCTCTCCTCTCGCCTTTCCCCCCGCCTTGTTCGAGGGCGTGCACGCTACGCCTCGGCAACCGGCCTCTCGGGCGGTCCTTGCAGGTCCTCGTCCCCTGAAAAACCGCTATGACCCCGTAATCGATGGCATTTTCATGCAAAGATAGCCCCGGTGGATTATCTGCCCCAAACGCTGATGATGCCCCTTCCGAAAAATCGCGATTAGTAGTGTAGTGCATGTCAACCACGCCGAAGTTAGGTGTTTTTCGTCCGAGGGTTGGGCCGGTCTCCGAAAGTGATCGGGCAGGTAATCTTCCCTATTGCTCGACTTGTCGACTCCAACCCAAAAGAGGGTTTCCTCGCTGGCTCCGGAGGTTACGACATCGAGTCTCATGCGGTCATAGGTGGAGGTGAATGTAATATTCGCTGAGCTCCTCAGACAACCAAGATTTTGTGCTTTTACGATCCAACCTCGGCGACGCTGTCTTGATTACCATCGCGCCGGTGGGGGTAAATCCTGAGCCTCGCGCTCACGCAGCCGAACGTGGATCGGGAATATGGACCATTGATTGCTTCTTGTGGGGGCCCTCCTCGCGGCCACGCGGATGGACCCCCGCGACAGTACCTTTCTCTCGCTCTTTGTTGCCGTGGGTCTCGCTGATCCTCGAGATGGCCAAGATCTCACCATGCGGAGGTTGTTTAGCGTGGTAGTGCATTTCTGCTTTTACCGGTGGTGGCAGGGGCGGGCGGTGGTGGTAAGGTTGGAATTGGCGGGGGTGGTGGTAATGCGGGTCTGAGTGGAAACCGTTTGGGGTTTCGGGGGTGTGTAATCGTAGGTTTGCCGTGAGAAGGGCCGACATTGTGCGAGTGGTGGTGGTATGAGGGGTTGACCGAAAGCCGGATAACCAAGCTCGCGCACGTGAAGGAGTCCCATAGTTCGCGGGGTGTAGGAGTAATGGTTGTCGCCGGGTTGCGCCGGTCTTCTCGTGTGGTTGATCCGCGGTTGGCTTGCCGAAGCTAGCCGGTTGTCCATAAAACTCTTTTCCTTTGGCGGCTATGGACACGCCTTTGGTGTAGTGACCCTCATCTGACCCCCGCAATAGTGGCGTAGGGTTGTGCTTTCATGACGGCCCCTCTCGGCTGCCTGGCGGTCAGACTACGTTGGTCCCTTGGCTCGATAGGTGGGTCGACGGGTGGCTTTGATCTCTCGCCCGCGGGGGCAAGCTGAGTCAGCCGCTGACCTCGGGCGCGTCCGAGAAAGCTGGTTTTCTCACCCGCGAGTCTCTAAGGCGGGGTCTACGGCTGCCGTTGCGCCGCGCTCTCGAAGCTTTTGCTTTGTGGTCGGTGTCGGCTCGCACATGTTCTCCATTATCACATGAAGCTCCGCCGGTGGTCTTTGGCCGGCTCCTCCTCGATGTTTTGAATGGCAGCGGCCCCGGCCTTATGCGTGCCAAGACAGCCATGATGACGCTTTTGGTCGTGGGCCACGCCGGTCCTTGCCTTGGTTCGAGGAAACCTCCCGCCACCAATCTTCGTGAGGTTCGTTGGCTTTTGTATGACGCCGAGGAGCTCGGTGGAGCTGGGTCAAACGTAGCCGAGTCTACTTTGCAGTTCGCTTTGTAGTGCCGCCCCGAGCTCGACCACCGGCCGATGGAGGCGGTGGGCAAAGCTGAGTACCAGACCGCAGCGACATGTCCCTGCACTCAAGTGATGAAAAGACTTCGCCATAGTGGACTCTGTCTCCTCCTCGACCGCACGCCACGCAGTACCTCATATGACACGTGATGAACCTGGTCGTCCGGTCTCGCTCTCGTGATATCGCGTGTGTAGGTGCGAGTGGCCGTGACGAGGCGGGCTAAACTACCTCGCCACTGGAGGGCTTAACGAGGAGCTGGGATGCGGCGTCAGTGGAGGTTCGCGGGTGGCCGCTCGCTGACTCCTGCGGGCGGTTTCGTGGTCGTGGCGGGGTTTGGCATGGAGCATAACCACGCGGAGCGTGTGTGTTTTCAAATTTTCGCGCGGGTGCGTTTAGCGGCGGTGGGAGTGGGGTTGGGCATTGGCAAGCCGGGCGGTGGAGTGGGCTGGGCATCGCAAGCGGGCTGTGTGTGGTGGAGGTGGGTGTCGCAGGCGCTGGGCCGGCGCGCCCGCTTCGCGGCCAAGGTACGGGCCCCACGCGGGCCGCGGATCTCGCCAGCTCGCCAATTACGTTGCTCCGTGCCCGGGCCGAGCCGCATCCGTCAGCCGCTGCGGGTCTCGGCGGTGCGCAGCCAGCGCTCGCTTCCTGGCCGAGGGAGCCTAGCCGTCAGCGCTGGGCGATCTCGTGCTCAGAACGCCCAGCAGTCGCTCGCCGCTCAGCGCCGGCTTCCTCGCCTCATCAAATCGCCCTTCGGGTCGCCTCTCAAGAAACGCTCCGAAAGCGAGTGACGCTCGCTGCGCGTGGCCGGCGCGCGGGCTGCCGCAATCACCGGAAGCGGAGCGCGCGACCCAGCGCTGACGGGCGGCTCCTCGGAAAGCTCGTGGCCTCTGAGCTGACTGGGAGCCTCGCGGCCGCCCCCGCCATGCGAGGCAGCGGCTGGGCCCCCGCCTGGCAGGGCGAAGCGTAGGGCGCGGGCAAGGGCCTGGCCTCCTCGAGTGCTGGTCGAGTCCCGGGCGGGGCGTCCGGCTTCGCATGTGCGGCTCCTCGGGCGCGAGCGGATGGCCTCCGATCGGTCAAGGGTGCCCACCTCGTAGTGCTCCCGCCGCGTGTTCGCGCTGCATGGCTTTTCGCGTCTCCGGCACGGCCGGGCGCCAAATCGGTGGATACACACCTCGCCTTCTAACTCCTTTGCCACTGCGGATGGCAGAGGAGTGGGCTAGTGTGGGTCTCCACGAGTGAGCGAGGAAAGGAAATGACGCGGGCAAAGGTTGAGTTCCCAAGAGAATATCTTTTCATTGACCTGTCATGAAAACGCCTTACCGACTCTCTTCCTCTTCATACGCGGCCCGGCCCGCATTATATAGCGCCCGGCCGGTATTTTTACCGTAGTGTTGGGCATATCGTGATCAAGGCGTGTTTCTGCCACTTTACGCCTAGGGCCCGCTGCTAGGTAATACTGCGCTACAAACCCTCAAAGGGTAAAAAGGTAAAAACATAAGTCCCACCGCGCCCAAGGCTTCTATTAGGTCTCCATCTCCGCTAGCGCCAGCCGCGTGCCTCACGCCTCGCGAGGCTCATCGCGCTGTGCCGCGCGGAGGTGTCGCTGCTAGCTCTCGCCGCCCGCGCTACCTCGGGTGTGTGCATCTCTTTGGCTCTCGCAGCGGCGCCCTCGCTGGGTGTCGTGGTCGACCTCGGCCGCTCGCGCTCAAGTGTTGGAAACTGGCCTCCTCGCCCTGGCGCCGTGCGTGGCCGCGTGTCGCGCCGGTGCCTCGCCGCTTCGCTACCGGGCGGTGTGGCCTTCTGTCTTCCGCTTCCCCGCTACGCCGGGCGTGTCGCCGCAGTCGCCGCGCTCCGCGCCGCGGTGTGCAACTTTGCCTCGCTTGTCCCTCGCGCCGCGGGTCGTCGGGCGGCCGCGGCCGCGTCGCCGGGTAAGCGTGTCGGCCCGCGGCTGTCGCGTGCGGGGGTGCTCGCTGGCCTCGCCGCGCGCGCGCGTGTCGCCTTTGGCCTGCGCTTCTCCTCGCGCGCGTAGGGTGTCGTGTCGCCTCGGGCGCCCCGCTGCGCGTGCAGGTGTGTGTGTAGCTTTTGGGCCTGTGAACAACTGGGGGTCCTTCCTCGCGAGGGTCCCTCCCCAACAGTGCCCGCGCCGCCTCGGATTGATGGCATGCT
>JADLZK010004729.1:600000-793911 GCA_015847255.1 Hyparrhenia diplandra
TATGCTTGTGTTGATCATACTCGGTACTCACCGTATGCATCACTAGCTCTCTTCAACAAAAGCAGAGCTAATCCTATCCTCTAACGCTGACACGATAGCCGTTTTCCGTCGTGGCGTAGAACGCTAAGACGTCTATCGTCTCCCGAGGCGGTTCCACCCGAAGGAACACTTCTCCGTGACTCGAGAAAGTTCTTTGAGTTCTCTAAAACGCCGCTACCTGGGCTAACACGAGAACAATACAAGAACAATACGCCGCAGAGGCTTCTCCTCTAGGGTCCTTAGAGTAGACTCAAACTTACATGGGCGGCTCAAAAAGCAGGGATTCTCAAAGCTAAAACTGCTCCATTAAAGCAAACGAGCTTACATACGGCTTTCCCTTTCGGGAAACCCCAAGCACTTAGCACAAACCTTATTACCTTACAAGCGGGGAGAGGATCGGAGAACCTCCGTCACAAACTAATTTACAAGGATGGTATTGTACAAAGTGGTGGTAGTGGAGTACTACTACTATGTTATGGTGGATGATCTTCGGAGGGACTCGAGATCGGGGTCTTCATGAGAGTGATGGTGGGTGTTGGCGTGTGTCGAGTTCTGCGATGGTTTGCCGATCATGAATGCAGACGCTCTCCTTCTCGTTTTATAGAACGAGAGAAGTGCTCGTATATATATGGGTAAAATATCTTTGAAAGGCACTACAAGACCTTTCAAGATATACAAGAATACTTCTTAAAAATATATGAAGGAAAAGAAAGACATCCAGGAATTTATATTAAAGCAAATATCTTTCTGTGATCCATATTGATGATATAGTCATTATCAAGCCTCATCAAAGATTTCTAATATTTATGGTCGACATAGACTTGAAATACTTTCGAAATATACAACGAAGTAATAATGATGATATATCACTCCAAACCATTATAGATCATGGGCTAATCCATGATATTTATGGTACATTAGAAGAAATAAGTAAATCTGATCTTGGAAAGGCTATTAAAAAGCATGTAAAAGTTAATATGTATCCGAGGAAAATATAAGATCAATTTCATTTCCAATCCTCCAAAATTCACACAACCAATAAGACCGGCAACCCATGACATATATATAAAAAAGGGTCCATACTGATTTCCTAATATATGGACAATGGAGGAAGATTATAAAGAATTATTTGCCAAGAAAACGAATCATGATAAGCTGGAGAATATTCATTTGAAGCAAAAAGAATTAGGAGGTAACGTCATATTTTTTGCAACTATCATATGATGTATCAAAATAAGATAACAAAAATATTCTTCCAAGCATATTATAATGAATATATGCTAATACAAAGAGACGTTGGAAGATTGATTAAACACGAATATGGTGAAGATAGTCAACTAAGAAAGGAATACGAGAGAATTGTTGGATATCCATCTAATATGCCAACTCGAGGATATGGATTTTTGAAGATATTGATTAAATAAGCAAGATCAATATATTGTAAGTCCTACAAATATATATATTTGCATATGTTGATAAGGTGTTATCAACAATTTGTTCGGGGAATCATATCATACACATGCCGAGTTTTAATTTGATGTTTTGCAACATCAATCAATTGGCGTGGAAGACCATATCCATACTCGGTGAAGAATTTTCAAAAAATATGATTAAAGATAATTCATACGATTGAATAACATAAACATCGACTCTTTTTGCCGTCAACATCCAGATGACTCATCGGGCGTCTTACGACAATTGAAGAAAATATCGCCATCAGCGGCAGTGTATGCCAATTATCAAGGCTATGCACTCGAGATGATATAATCAAAGGCGATGCATGCGAGAACCATTTGCTTGCGGTCATGACAAGCGTCGCTATCACTACGGCGATTAAAGATCAAGGCGAGTCTTTATCCTTGAAGGGAGGACATCAATAATTGAAGACTACGCCCGCGAAGCCCTCTCTAGAAGATAACTTGATTAATGCCACCTCGAACTAAGGAGGGCGCGGATAAGCGAGAATTTGATAAGTTATCAAATGGCGGAACATATCCGAAGCTCGAGCACTTCTCTCGTTCTATAAAGCGCGAAGGAGAGCGTCTGCATTCATGATCGACAAACATCGCCTCTCACGACCGCCAAGATCGGCAAACATCGCCTCTCACGGCCCAAGATCGGCAAACCATCGAGAACTCGACACCGCCAACACCCACCATCACTCTCATGAAGACCCCGATCTCGAGTCCCTCGAAGATCATCCACCATAATAGTAGTAGTAGTACTCCACTACCACCACCTTTGTACAATACCATCCTTGTAAATTAGTTTGTGACGGAGGTCCTCGCGATCCTCTTACGCTTGTAAGGTAATAAGGTTTGTGCTAAGTGCTTGGGGTTTCTAGAAAAGGGAAAGCCGTATGTAAGCTTGTTTGCTTTAATGGAGCGATTTTAGCTTTGAAAATCCCTTCTTTTACGTAGCCGTCCATGTAAGTTTGAGTCTATGCTAGGGACCCTAGAGGAGAAGCCCTCGTGGCGTATTGTTCTTGTATTGTTTCGTGTTAGCCCGGTAGCGGCGTTTTAGAGAACTCTGAAAGAACTCGAGTCACAGAGAAGTGTTCCCGCCGGGTGGAACTTCTGGGGGAGGCGATAGGCGTCTTAGCGTTCGTCCACGACGGAAAAGCGGCTATCGGTCAGCGTTAGAGGGATAGGATTAGGCTCTTTGTTTTTGTTGAAGAGAGCTAGTGATGCATACGGTGAGTACAGAAAGTAGGATCAACACAAGCATAAGTACACATGCGTTAGGCGAGAATAATTTGTAGATTAGACTAGTATTTGTTTTTACGGTATAATATTGGGTAAAAATATGGGTAAAATATGTATATATATATATATATATATCATTATAGCATACACATACCAGTCTACTCACCGATATAATGGCATGTGTATGATATGATTCCCAAAAAACAAATACTAGTCTAATCTACAAATTATTCCGCCTAACGTGTGTACTTATGCTTGTGTTGATCCTACTCGGTACTCACCGTATGCATCACTATCTCTCTTCAACAAAAAAAAAGAAACTAATCCTATCCCCTCTAACGCCGACACGATAAGCCGTTTTCCGTCGTGGACGTAGAACGCTAAGACGTCTATCGTCTCCCCCGTGCAGTTCCACGAAGGGAACACTTCTCTGTGACTCGAGTTCTTTCGGAGAGTTCTCTAAAACGCCGCTACCGGGCTAACACGAGAACAATACAAGAACAATACGCCTGAGAGGCTTCTCCTCTAGGGTCCCTAGCATAGACTCAAACTTACATGGACGGCTACAGAAAAGCGAGGGATTCTCAAAGCTAAAAGCTGCTCCATTAAAGCAAACAAGCAACACGGCTTTCCTTTCGGAAACCCCAAGCACTTAGCACAAACCTTATTACCTTACAAGCGAAGAGGATCGCGAGGACCTCCGTCACAAGCTAATTTACAAGGATGGTATTGTACGTGTGGTGGTAGTGGAGTACTACTACTACTATTATGGTGGATGATCTTCGGAGGGACTCGAGATCGGGGTCTTCATGAGAGTGATGGTGGGTGTTGGCGGTGTCGAAGTTCTCGCGATGGTTTGCTGATCATGAATCAGACGCGCTCTCCTTTCGTTTTATAGAGCGAGAGAAGTGCTCTGGAGCTTACGGATATGTCCGCCTTGGATAACTCTTGACCTTCTCGCTTATCCGCTGTCCTTTAGTTCGAGGTGGCATTAAGCGTTATCTTCTAGAGTGGCTTCGCGGGCGAGTCTTCAATTATTGATGTCCTCCCTTACGAAGGATAAAGACTCGGCGTCTTGATCTTTTTGTCGTGTGATAGCGACGCTTGTCATGGCCGCAAGCAAATGGTTCCGCATGCATCGTCTTTGATTATATCATCCGAGTGCATAGCCTTGATAATTGGCATACTTCTTTGTTTGATGGCGACATTTTCTTCAATTGTCGTGAAGGCGTCGATGAGTCATCGGATGTTGACGACGATAACCCGATGTTTATGTTATTCAATCGTATGAATTATCTTTAATCATATTTTTGGAAATTCTTCTTTGGAGTATGGATATGGTCTTCCCGCCCAATTGATTGATGTTGCAAAACATCAAATCAAAAACTCGGCATGTGTATGATCCGATTCCCCGAACAAATTGTTGATAACACCTTATCAACATATGCAAATATATATATTTATAGAACTTGCAATATATTGAGCTTGCTTATTTAATTAATATCTTCAAAATCCGTATCCTCGGGTTTATTAATATTACGGTGGTTGCCCATGACCACGAATATCTAACATGTTCTCATCTATCATTTCATTATCTTCTTGCTCATTATTATCATAAATCGGATATATTTATATTCATTTTTGAATCATAATCTTTCTTTATATATTCCTCATAATCTTTCTTTATATTTTCTTCATATTCTTGGTATACGGAATGAAATTTTTCATTTATTTCATGTCTTGCTTCCTGTAGCACTTCTTCTTTTATATTTTTCTTTAATTGAGGAATTATAGCTTCTAACCTTTCTTTTATTTTTTTCTCAATAAGATCTTCATTCAATATATCTTTTTTTGTAATATCTTTATATGAGGGAACTCTTGATGAACCAGCTTTCGAGGTATTTGTACTTGGTCATGTTGATATTATTCTCATTTATTTTTATGCTTTTGAATATATTCTTTTGCATCCGGCTCTATGAAGTAATATATTCCTATCAAACTTCTTTTTCTCTTATAGCGAGGCCATTTGCTTATTCCATTAGTAAAGTATTCATTGGGAATATTCTTTATCTTTTGCTCATAATGCTTTATTTCATTATCTATATCTAAAATTTCTATAAATTCACATATACTATTTCTTCTATTTTCTCTTGATTTTACTTCGAACTAGATGTCTCTAAGTCATCTAGACTTTTATCTTCATAACCTACAAAACCTAATACTAGTTGAACCTTCTTTATTTTCATAGCTTATAAAATCTTTTTAGGTTGCTTTAAAATCTTCGGCTCTATAAGAGAACTTATATTCCATTCTTCACCTGCCCTTTCTTGAACCTATCTTTAGCGGGCTCATAAATTTTATTCCTTTATACACAAGGTATTTAAGCGTAATATACTTCCAATATTATTAACTTTGAACAAAATAAATATATATGGAATACCACTTGGGAATTATCCGAATCAAATTTTAAAATTCACGAGTTACTATTCACGGCACTATTCAAATTCAAGTATTACTATTCAAATTCGTGTCACTATTCAAAATATTGGACACTATTCAAATTCGAGAATATAAATAGTGTAAGAACACTCACTCATGAGTGACTCGGGCACTTTCGAGTGCTTTACTATTTGGAGCACTTGTGAATATTGGATGGATGCGGTATCGTGGTTGATTAATATAATCTTGATTAGTATATCTTTGGAATGTGTGAATATTCCTCTACTATTCAGCTACTATGCGCGAGCACTTGCCACTATTCAACGATAGCGATATGCGTGAATATTCGTGGAGTGCGTGATTATTAGTGAACTCAATTAGTGAATATTTCTCGTATGCGGGATGATATGCGGAATTAAAATTCACAGGATCTTTGCAAGGCTGATACCAGAAAACAAACACTACACTATTCTACAAATTATTCTACCTAACGTGTGTACTTATGCTTGTGTTGATCCTACTCGGTACTCACCGTATGCATCACTAGCTCTCTTCAACAAAAAACAAAGAACTAATCCTATCCCTCTAACTTGACATTGATAGCCGTTTTCCGTCGTGACGTAGAACGCTAAGACGTCTATCGTCTCCCTGTGTTCCACCGAAGGAACACTTCTCTGTGACTCGAGTTCTTTCGGGAGTTCTCTAAAACGCGCTGCACAGGCTAACACGAGAACAATACAAGAACAATATGCACAAAGAGGCTTCTCCTCTAGGGTCCCTAGCATAGACTCAAACTTACATGGACGGCTCTGAAGCGGGGGATTCTCAAAGCTAAAACTGCTCCATTAAAGCAAACAAGCTTACATACGGCTTTCCCTTTCGGAAACCCCAAGCACTTAGCACAAACCTTATTACCTTACAAGCGGGGAGAGGATCGCGAGGACCTCCGTCACAAGCTAATTTACAAGGATGGTATTGTGCGGTGGTGGTAGTGGAGTACTACTACTACTATTATGGTCGATGATCTTGGAGGGACTCGAGATCGGGGTCTTCATGAGAGTGATGGTGGGTGTTGGCGGTGTCGAAGTTCGCGATGGTTTTCGATCATGAATGCAGACGCTCTCCTTCTCGTTTTATAGAACGAGAGAAGTGCTCGAGCTTCGGATATATCCGCCTTGGATAACTCTTCGGCCTTCTCGCTTATCCGTTGTCCTTTAGTTCCGAGGTGGCATTAATCGTTATCTTCTAGAGTGGCTTCGTGGCGTAGTCTTCAATTATTGATGTCCTCCCTTACGAAGGATAAAGACTCGGCGTCTTGATCTTTTACCGCCGTGTGATAGCGGCGCTTGTCATGACTGCAAGCAAATGGTTCTGGCATGCATCGTCTTTGATTATATCATCTGAGTGCATAGCCTTGATAATTGGCATACACTGCTGTTTGATGGCGACATTTTCTTCAATTGTCGTAAAGACGCCCTCGATGAGTCATCGGATGTTGACGGCAAGAGCCGATGTTTATGTTATTCAATCGTATGAATTATCTTTAATCATATTTTTTGGAAATTCTTCACTGGAGTATGGATATGGTCTTCCACGCCCAATTGATTGATGTTGCAAAACATCGAATCAAAACTCTGGCATGTGTATGATATGATTCCCGTAAAACAAACACTACTAATCTATCCCGCCTAACGTGTGTACTTATGCTTGTGTTGATCCTACTTTTCGGTACTCACCGTATGCATCACTAGCTCTCTTCAACAAAAACAAGAGCTAATCCTATCCCTCTAACGCTGACCGATAGCCGTTTTTCCGTCGTGACGAGAACGCTAAGACGCCTATCGTCTCCCCTGTGCAGTTCCACCGAAGGAACACTTCTCTGTGACTCGAGTTCTTTTGAGTTCTCTAAAACGCCGCTACCGGGCTAACACGAGAACAATACAAGAACAATACGCTACTGCAGGCTTCTCCTCTAGGGTCCATAGCATAGACTCAAACTTACATGGACGGCTCTGTGAAGCGGGGATTCTCAAAACTAAAATCTGCTCCATTAAAGCAAACAAGTTACATACGGCTTTCCCTTTCGGAAACCCCAAGCACTTAGCACAAACCTTATTACCTTACAAGCGTGAGAGGATCGCGAGGACCTCCGTCACAAGCTAATTTACAAGGATGGTATTGTACAGTGGTGGTAGTGGAGTACTACTACTACTATTATGGTCGATGATCTTTAGAGGGACTCTGAGATCGGGGTCTTCATGAGAGTGATGGTGGGTGTTGGCGGTGTCGAGTTCTGCGATGGTTTGCTGATCATGAATGCAGACGCTCTCCTTCTCGTTTTATAGAACGAGAGAAGTGCTCTGGAGCTTCTGGATATGTCTGCCTTGGATAACTCTTGACCTTCTCGCTTATCCGCGTGCCCTTTAGTTCGAGGTGGCATTAATCGCTATCTTCTAGAGTGGCTTCGTGGCGAGTCTTCAATTATTGATGTCCTCCCTTCGGAAGGATAAAGACTCGGCGTCTTGATCTTTCTTTGTTGTGTGATAGCGACGCTTGTCATGATCGCAAGCAAATGGTTTCGCATGCATCGTCTTTTGATTATATCATCCGAGTGCATAGCCTTGATAATTGGCATACACGCCGTTTTGATGGCGACATTTTCTTCAATTGTCGTGAAGACGCCCGATGAGTCATCTGGATGTTGACGACAGTAGCCGATGTTTATGTTATTCAATCGTATGAATTATCTTTAATCATATTTTTTGGAAATTCTTCACTGGAGTATGGATATGGTCTTCCACGCCCAATTGATTGATGTTGCAAAACATCGAATCAAAACTCTGGCATGTGTATGATATGATTCCCCAGAAAACAAACACTACTAATCTATCCTGCCTAACGTGTGTACTTATGCTTGTGTTGATCCTACTCGGTACTCACCGTATGCATCACTAGCTCTCTTCAACAAAAACAGCAGCTAATCCTATCCCTCTAACGCTGACACGATAGCCGTTTTTCCGTCGCGGACGTAGAACGCTAAGACGTCTATCGTCTCCCCGTGCGGTTCCACCCGAAGGGAACACTTCTCTGTGACTCAGAGTTCTTTCAGAGTTCTCTAAAACGCCGCTACCTGGGCTAACACGAGAACAATACAAGAACAATATGCACAGAGGCTTCTCCTCTAGGGTCCCTAGCATAGACTCAAACTTACATGGACGGCTCACGTAGAAGCGCAGGGATTCTCAAAGCTAAAAGCGCTCCATTAAAGCAAACAAGCTTACATACGGCTTTCCCTTTCGGGAAACCCCAAGCACTTAGCACAAACCTTATTACCTTACAAGCAGGAGAGGATCGCGAGGACCTCCGTCACAAGCTAATTTACAAGGATGGTATTGTACAGTGGTGGTAGTGGAGTACTACTACTACTATTATGGTGGATGATCTTCGGAGGGACTCGAGATCGTGGTCTTCATGAGAGTGATGGTGGGTGTTGGCGGTGTCGAAGTTCGCGATGGTTTGCCGATCATGAATGCAGACGCTCTCTTTTCGTTTTATAGAACGAGAGAAGTGCTCTGGAGCTTCCGGATATGTCGCGCCTTGGATAACTCTTGACCTTCCTTCTCGCTTATCCGTTGTCCTTTAGTTCCGAGGTGGCATTAATCGTTATCTTCTAGAGTGGCTTCGCGGGCGAGTCTTCAATTATTGATGTCCTCCCTTCAAGGATAAAGACTTCGGCGTCTTGATCTTTACCGTCGTGTGATAGCGACGCTTTTTGTCATGATTTGCAAGCAAATGGTTCTCGCATGCATCGTTTTGATTATATCATCCGAGTGCATAGCCTTGATAATTGGCATACACTCGCCGTTTTGATGGCGACATTTTCTTCAATTGTCGTAAGACGCGTCGATGAGTCATCGGATGTTGACGGCGTGAGTCCGATGTTTATGTTATTCAATCGTATGAATTATCTTTAATCATATTTTTTGGAAATTCTTCATGGAGTATGGATATGGTCTTCCACGCCCAATTGATTAATGTTGCAAAACATCGAATCAAAACTCGCATGTGTATGATATGATTCCCGGAAAAACAAACACTACTAATCTATCCCGCCTAACGTGTGTACTTATGCTTGTGTTGATCCTACTCGGTACTCACCGTATGCATCACTAGCTCTCTTCAACAAAAAAAAGACTAATCCTATCCCTCTAACGCTGACACGATAGCCGTTTTCCGTCGTGACGTAGAACGCTAAGACGCCTATCGTCCCCGAGCGGTTCCACCCGAAGGGAACACTTCTCTGTGACTCGAGTTCTTTGAGTTCTCTAAAACGCCGCTACCCGGGCTAACAGGAGAACAATACAAGAACAATATGCACAGAGGCTTCTCCTCTAGGGTCCCTAGCATAGACTCAAACTTACATGGACGGCTCTGTAAAGCGAGGGGATTCTCAAAGCTAAAATCGCTCCATTAAAGCAAACAGCTTACATACGGCTTTCCTTTGGGGAAACCCCAAGCACTTAGCACAAACCTTATTACCTTACAAGCGGGAGAGGATCGCGAGGACCTCCGTCACAAGCTAATTTACAAGGATGGTATTGTGCAAGTGGTGGTAGTGGAGTACTACTACTACTATTATGGTCGATGATCTTGTGAGGGGACTCGAGATCGGGTCTTCATGAGAGTGATGGTGGGTGTTGGCGGTGTCGAGGTTGCGCGATGGTTTGGCGATCATGAATGCAGACGCTCTCCTTCGTTTTATAGAACGAGAGAAGTGCTCTGGAGCTTCGGATATGTCGCCTTGGATAACTCTTCACCTTCTCGCTTATCCGCGCTGTCCTTTAGTTCCGAGGTGGCATTAAGCATTTATCTTCTAGAGTGGCTTCGTGGGCGAGTCTTCAATTATTGATGTCCTCCCTTCGGGAAGGATAAAGACTCGGCGTCTTGATCTTTCTTGTTGTGTGATAGCGACGCTTGTCATGGCGCAAGCAAATGGTTACGGCATGCATCGTCTTTGATTATATCATCCGAGTGCATAGCCTTGATAATTGGCATACACCGGCCGTTTGATGGCGACATTTTCTTCAATTGTCGTGAAGGCGTCGATGAGTCATCCGGATGTTGACGGCGATAAAGCCGATGTTTATGTTATTCAATCGTATGAATTATCTTTAATCATATTTTTTGGAAATTCTTCCTTTGGAGTATGGATATGGTCTTCCACGCCCAATTGATTGATGTTGCAAAACATCGAATCAAAACTCTCGCATGTGTATGATATGATTCCCCGGAAAAACAAACACTACTAATCTATCCACGCCTAACATGTGTACTTATGCTTGTGTTGATCCTACTCGGTACTCACCGTATGCATCACTAGCTCTCTTCAACAAAAGCAGCAGACTAATCCTATCCCTCTAACGCTGACGATAGCCGTTTTTCCGTCGTGACGTAGAACGCTAAGGCGTCTATCGTCTCCCCAGCAGTTCCACCGAAGGGAACACTTCTCTCGTGACTCGAGTTCTTCGAGGAGTTCTCTAAAACGCCGCTACCGGGCTAACACGAGAATAATACAAGAACAATACGCCTGCAGGCTTCTCCTCTAGGGTCCCTAGCATAGACTCAAACTTACATGGACGGCTCTGAAGCGGGGATTCTCAAAGCTAAAGCGCTCCATTAAAGCAAACAAGCTTACATACGGCTTTCCCTTTCGGGAAACCCCAAGCACTTAGCACAAACCTTATTACCTTACAAGCAGGAGAGGATCGCGAGGACCTCCGTCACAAGCTAATTTACAAGGATGGTATTGTACGGTGGTGGTAGTGGAGTACTACTACTACTATTATGGTGGATGATCTTGAGGGACTACGAGATCGGGTCTTCATGAGAGTGATGGTGGGTGTTGGCGGTGTCGAAGTTCTGCGATGGTTTGTCGATCATGAATGCAGACGCTCTCCTTCTCGTTTTATAGAACGAGAGAAGTGCTCGAGCTTCCGGATATGTGCGCCTTGGATAACTCTTCGACCTTCTTGCTTATCCGCGCCGCCCTTTAGTTCGAGGTGGCATTAACTATTATCTTCTAGAGTGGCCGTGGCGAGTCTTCAATTATTGATGTCCTCCCTTCCGAAGGGATAAAGACTGGCGTCTTGATCTTTTTACCGCCGTGGATAGCGACGCTTGTCATGATTTGCAAGCAAATGGTTCTCGCATGCATCGTCTTTGATTATATCATCCGAGTGCATAGCCTTGATAATTGGCATACACCGCCGTTTGATGGCGACATTTTCTTCAATTGTCGAAGAGGCGTCGATGAGTCATCGGATGTTGACGACGATGAGTCGATGTTTATGTTATTCAATCGTATGAATTATCTTTAATCATATTTTTGGAAATTCTTCACTTTGGAGTATGGATATGGTCTTCCACGCCCAATTGATTGATGTTGCAAAACATCAAATCAAAACTCGCATGTGTATGATCGATTCCCCGAACAAATTGTTGATAACACCTTATCAACATATGCAAATATATATATTTATAGAACTTGCAATATATTGAGCTTGCTTATTTAATTAATATCTTCAAAATCCGTATCCTCGGGTTTATTAATATTCGGTGGTTGCCCATGACCACGAATATCTAACATGTTCTCATCTATCATTTCATTATCTTCTTGCTCATTATTATCATAATCGGATATATTTATATTCATTTTTTGAATCATAATCTTTCTTTATATATTCCTCATAATTTTTCTTTTTATATTTTCTTCATATTCTTGGTATACGGAATGAAATTTTTCATTTATTTCATGTCTTGCTTCTGTAGCACTTCTTCTTTTATATTTTTCTTTAATTGAGGAATTATAGCTTCTAACCTTTCTTTTTTTTTTTTCTCAATAAGATCTTCATTCAATATATCTTTTTTGCAATATCTTTATATGAGGGAACTCTTGATGAACCAGCTTTTCCGAGGTATTTGTACCGGTCTTGTTGATATTATTCTCATTTATTTTTTTTATGCTTTTGAATATATTCTTTTGCTTCATTTGAATATTCTCAGTTATCATGATTCGTTTTCTTGGCAAATAATTCTTTATAATCTTCCTCTATTGTCCATATATTAGGAAATCTGTATGGACCCTTTTTTATATATATGTCATGGGTTCGGGTCTTATTGGTTGTGTGAATTTTGAAGGATTGGAGCAGAAATTGATCTTATATTTTCCACGGATACATATTAACTTTTTTACATGCTTCTTTAATAGCCTTTCCAAGATCAGATTTACTTATTTCTTCTAATGTACCATAAATATCATGGATTAGCCCATGATCTATAATGGTTTGGAGTGATATATCATCATTATTACTTCGTTGTATATTTCGAAAGTATTTCAAGTCTATGTCACCATAAATATTAAAAAAATTTTGATGAGGCTTGATAATGACTATATCATCAATATGGATCACTGGGAAAGATATTTGCTTTAATATAAATTCTGGATGTCTTTCTTTTCCTTCATATATTTTTAAGAAGTATTCTTGTATATCTTGAAAGGTCTTGTAGTGCCTTTCAAAGATTTTTTACCCATATTAAATCTATAATATCTTGTGTAAAGTATGACAGATATGTTCGCTTTTAAAACTTAATGGGAATGAGAAATTTTTGTGGAATATTATTCTCATATTTGCATCTTTCTTTTCTAAGCCTATATCTTCTAATTTATTTTTCTCAAATTTTAAATTTGTTTGTTATGTTATTCTTTCTAACTTTTCGCTTGGTTGAGCATAGCATACATGCTTGTTTTAAACAAAGGCGCATGTAGCTCTTTCTTACGGATCTTGATAATATATGCAATACACACATCTTATATTCATTCCCGCAAAAGGAGATAAACATGTATCGGATAAAATATGATATTCTTCTTTTCTTATGCTTGGAAACTATTTGTTTCATCATTTCAATTTTTAATCCGGATAATTCATCAATTAAATCTAATTCTTCTTCACTTGATTCCTCGTTTCTTCATCATATTCTATCTCATCTGTTTCTATGATTGAATATATTGATTCATCATCCATTATTTCATCATCACATACTAGAATATTTTCATTTACACTATCTATTATTAGAACCTTTTCTTGTTCTTCTAGCTTATTAGAATATCTTTTCTTATCTTTATTAGGACAAGTTACGCTTAAGTGATCCGGAGAATTACAGATAAAACATCTGCAAGTACTATCATAATTCTTTCTAGGATTATATCTTCTTACATTTCTTTTATGTAAGAAAGGAGCTCTATTATCGGATCTTCGTAGAAAATATCTCTTCTTCCTTCTTATATTTTTCTTTTCTATAATTTTTAGGATATTTTTTATACTTGGATCTTTCTTCTCCATATGTCAATGGTATTTGGACTATATTATTACGTAAATTATAATCGATTGCTTCATTGATCTTTGGGCTTGTATATTAGTACATATCTTTCTTAATTGTTTAAAAACAAAAGTTATAGCATGAGAGATATTATATGCATTAGAACCTGTTTTTTTTTATATTCTTCAAATATCATAGATCCTAAAGGATCGGCAACTTATGAAAATATTTTTCAACTACTCCTGTATTATAACCTTGTTTAGCATTTGTAGCATTATATAGATAATGTTGAGAAAAGCGCTTTTATTTTCCTCTAATTAGTTAATGATAACTTTTCTAATTCTCTTAATCTTTCATTTTGTAGAACTCAGTAAATCCCAATTCGGGATCTTCTCCTATTACTATACTTGATATAATATTTGCAAAATTATGTGGATTACTACCAGCTTTTTTTAATTCTCCGTAATATATAGGGAAAGATTCTACCCATTGTTCCCATAAAACTTTAACTGATTCTCCTAAAAAGTTTCTAAATATGTAATCATATCTTCTACTCTATTTCCTATATTATGTTGATTCTATATATTTTTTTGGACTATTAGGTTTTTCCATATCTTTGAGTATATTTGGCCAATCTATAGGATCATGTGCTGCTAGATTTAATATGGCACCATCATTTTTATGATTTTAAAATTGAACTTTTTTTTCTCAAAATCTCTTCTTTTTTGAACCCATATGAGTATATTGGCCCGGTATATAATTATATGTAGAATCTTCTTTTTCTCGAGGCCATTTTTCTCGATTTCTAGTTGGTCTTTCTCTTTTCGTTTTTTGTTTCAACTTTTATTTCTCGGGCCTCTTTTTTCTTTTTTGATGGGGATGGATCTATGTCCATTGCTTCTATAGAATTATCTAATCTATATAATTCTTTATATACTAAAGAATTTGTAACCTCTACCAAGTTATTATTGTTTGGCTCAATTATATCTTCATCATCTTCTTCATAGCTTTCTAACAACAGCTTATTATTTATTTCCCATTGCTCATCTTCACTTATCTCTTTTTCTTCAAAGTTTTCTATTATATTTTCTAGTTCCTTTTGGGCCTTATTTTCATTTTGTTTAGACATAACTTCAGGTTTCTTTATTGGAACATTAAGCTTTCTATTATTTGATTCTTTTTACTTTAGTTGATTTAGTCTATAAATTTTCTTTTAAAATAAACTTCTTTTTCTCTTATAGCAGGCCATTTGCTTATTCCATTAGTAAAGTATTCATTAGGAATATTTTTTATCTTTTTTGCTCATAATGCTTTATTTCATTATCTATATCTAGGATTTCTATGAATTCACATATACTATTTCTTCTATTTTCTACTGATTTTACTTCGAACTAGATGTCTCTAAGTCATCTAGACTTTTTATCTTCATAACCTATAAACCTAATACTAGTTGAACCTTCTTTATTTTCATAGCTTATAAAATCTTTTAGGTTGCTTTAAAATCTTGACTCTATAAGAGAACTTATATTCCATTCTTCACCGCTTCTTTCTTCGGAACCTATCTTTTAGCGGGCTCATAAATTTTATTCCTTTATGCAAAAGGTATTTAAGCGTAATATACTTCTAATATTATTAACCTGAACAAAATAAATATATATGGAATACCACTTGGGAATTATCCGAATCAAATTTTAAAATTCACGAGTTACTATTCACAATACTATTCAAATTCAAGTATTACTATTCAAATTGTGTCACTATTCAAAATATTGGACACTATTCAAATTCAGAATATAAATAGTGTAAGAACACTCACTCGTGAGTGATTTCGTGCACTCGTGAGTGCTTTACTATTTGGAGCACTTGTGAATATTGGATGGATGCAGTATGCGTGGTTGATTAATATAATCTTGATTAGTATATCTTTGGAATGTGTGAATATTCCTCTACTATTCAGCTACTATGCGAGCACTTGCCACTATTCAACGATAGCGATATGCGTGAATATTCGTGAGTGCGTGATTATTAGTGAACTCAATTAGTGAATATCCTCTCATTATCTTGGGATGATATGCGGAATTAAAATTCACGAGGATCTTTGCAAGGCCGATACCGTAAAACAAATACTAGTCTAATCTACAAATTATTCGCTTTAACGTGTGTACTTATGCTTGTGTTGATCCTACTTTCGGTACTCACCGTATGCATCACTAGCTCTCTTCAACAAAAAAGCTAGACTAATCCTATCCCTCTAACGCTGAACCGATAGCCGTTTTCCGCCGTGACGTAGAACGCTAAGACGTCTATCGTCTCCCCGTGCAGTTCCACCCGAATGGGGAACACTTCTCCAGGACTCGAGGTTCTTTCGAGTTCTCTAAAACGCCGCTACCGGGCTAACACGAGAACAATACAAGAACAATACGCACGTAGGCTTCTCCTCTAGGGTCCCTAGCATAGACTCAAACTTACATGGACGATTCTAAAAGCGGGGATTCTCAAAGCTAAAATCGCTCCATTAAAGCAAACAAGCTTACATACGGCTTTCCTTTTCGAAAACCCCAAGCACTTAGCACAAACCTTATTACCTTACAAGCGAAGAGGATCGCGAGGACCTCCGTCACAAACTAATTTACAAGGATGGTATTGTACAGTGGTGGTAGTGGAGTACTACTACTACTATTATGGTGGATGATCTTCAGAGGGACTCTGAGATCGGGGTCTTCATGAGAGTGATGGTGGGTGTTGGCGGTGTCGAGTTCTGCGATGGTTTGCTGATCATAAATGCAGACGCTCTCCTTCTCGTTTTATAGAACGAGAGAAGTGCTCTGGAGCTTCTGGATATGTCTGCCTTGGATAACTCTTCAGCCTTCTCGCTTATCCGCGCTGTCCTTTAGTTCTGAGGTGGCATTAACTGTTATCTTCTAGAGTGGCTTCGTGGCAGAGTCTTCAATTATTGATGTCCTCCCTTCTGAAGGATAAAGACTCAGCGTCTTGATCTTTACTGTTGTGTGATAGCGACGCTTGTCATGACTGCAAGCAAATGGTTCTGGCATGCATCGTCTTTGATTATATCATCTGAGTGCATAGCCTTGATAATTGGCATACACTGCTGTTTGATGGCGACATTTTCTTCAATTGTCGTAAGACGTCTGATGAGTCATCGGATGTTGACGACAGTAGCCGATGTTTATGTTATTCAATCGTATGAATTATCTTTAATCATATTTTTTGGAAATTCTTCACTGGAGTATGGATATGGTCTTCCACGCCCAATTGATTGATGTTGCAAAACATCAAATCAAAACTCTGGCATGTGTATGATCTGATTTCCCGAAATAAATTGTTGATAACACCTTATCAACATATGCAAATATATATATTTGTAGGACTTGCAATATATTGATCTTGCTTATTTAATCAATGTCTTCAAAATATGTATATATGTATATATATATGTATGTATGTATATGTATATATATATGTATGTATATATATATATATATATATATATATATATATATATATATATATATAGGGTAAATTTTTCCTACACCCTAGGTGTAGTTACACCCTACTCCTAACAGGCTTGCCCACGCGCTTGCACACAGTCCAGCGTCATACGCGCATGCAAATACCATATATATCGGTTTGTTTATTTAGTAATTATATCTCTTCCATTAAATGTGTTTCTAATTCAGTTATTATCCCTCCGTTGGAATCGCTAGTGATAGGTACTACTTATAATAGAATTCATCGATCTACACGCCGCCAAATCTCCACCATATCTGCGTCGTTTTAATGGGTACGTCCATCATCGCTCGTCCTCACGGTTTAAAAAATAGAAGAAAAGTATACCGTGGCACTGCATCCGTCTGAAACTTTGGTATATAGTAATACTCAAATCTGAATCTTGTATGTGGTCATACTCACATCTCAAACTATTGGTATGTAGTGATACTTAAACTTGAATCTTGTTGTATGTGGTCATACTCACGTCTAAAACTTTTGGTATATAATGAAATTGTGTACACAGGTACTCTACTTCATTTAGATATACCGATACACTTCCTAATGAATAAAACTGTGCAAGTAAAAGTATGCTTTTACATACTACTCCTCCGTTTCGAAATTGTAGTTGACTTTTGAACTTTTCAGATCCATTTGTTTTACTTGTGTATTTAGACATAGTGTATAACCAGGTGCATAAAGAAAATTAATGTATCTAGAAAAGCCAAAAGTGAACTACAAACGAATCTGATGAAAGATTACGTTATACAAGTATCCACACATACTATCTCTTATAAAGTATGTGCACATACTATCTCTTATAAAGTATGCACACATACTTGCCTTTATTTTCTAAAAAAAGATTGTAGTATGCACGTATACCAGTTGGAAAGAATATACACATATATTTTATTTTCAAAGTAATATGGATATACTATACCTTTTAAAAGTACAAGCATGCACATATACACACGGGTCTACAGTATATAGAGATTGGAGACACGCAATTTTCAGAATCATGCATGCGACCGGCCACCTGCCCAACGAACCCGTGATTACTTGTAAAAAAAAAAAAACGAACCCGTGATTAACGCATGGGAATCATGCATGCGACCGGCCACCCGCCTAATTTCAGAATCATGCATGCGTAGGACTGGACGGACCTGTGGTATACTCTTGTGGGTGTAATTACCAGTGTAAAAAAAATGCACCCTATATATATATATACATATATATATATATAGGTATTATATATTACGCAGGTAGTGATTGTAGTGATAATAATCACTACCCGAGCAAGCCCACCACACCAATACGCGCGAGCGCTGGGCCGCTGGCCCCGTCTTCCGTTTCCCCGCCCGCACGCACCTCTTTTTTATTATTTTTTTCCATCACAATATTTCTATTTCGATATTTATTCATAGATCGTGGGAGGTAAAGAGGTGCCGGTTTCTTTCCATCATCGCACCATTCGCACGGACACAGCTCGCCGCCGCTCTGGCTGCCGCCCTAGCTGCACGCGCGCAGCTCGCGCGCCGGCGGCCCGTCTTCCACCACCAACGGCGGCGCGGCCCGTCCTTCCTCGGCCGGCGGGCCACACCCTTTCCCCGACTCGCGGCGGCGCCCTTCACCAACACGCAGCGGCGCGGCCTTTCTTCCCCCGACGCGCAGCGGCGACGGCGTCTTCTACCCCAGCTACTCCCAGCCAC
Organism: Hyparrhenia diplandra; assembly: GCA_015847255.1. Taxonomy (NCBI): domain Eukaryota; kingdom Viridiplantae; phylum Streptophyta; class Magnoliopsida; order Poales; family Poaceae; genus Hyparrhenia; species Hyparrhenia diplandra. The sequence goes on from JADLZK010004729.1 coordinate 618,776, forward strand.
GATCCATCTCCTCCCTCCGTCCAACTTCTCCTACGGCGGCGGTGAAGATCCCATCACTCCGTCCTCCTCTACGCCGCGCTGGATCGACGCCACCGGCACCTTTTCCTCTAACGCCGGCGGGCAGGGCTCTGGGACGGCGGCAGTGAAGATCCCATCACTCCGTCCTCCTCTACCCCGCGTTGGATCGACGCCGCCGGTACCTTTTCCTCTAACTCGCGTCCAATTCAGCGCCGTGGATCGACGCCGCCGGCTCCGTTTCCCCTACCTCAGGCGCGGGGAATCCTGACCCCGCCGACCTCCCCCGTCACGACACCAAGCCCAGGCGCCGCGCCGCTTCCGCCCAGGAGGTCTCGGTCCTCTACCTCACCGACGACGTCTCACACGGTGAGCAGAGCAGCCGCTGCATCATCCATTTTTTCGGAGATTTCTGGTGATGTGAATAACCTCTTCTCTCGCACGGTGAGCAGGGCAGCTGCTGCATCATCCAATTTTTTTCAGAGATTTCTGGTGAGGTGAATAACCTCTTCAATTTCATCCTATTGCCGGTGCTCTGAGTCGATTTGGCCACCACCATACTGTTGTTTCAGTAGTCCACATCAATTAGATTTATCCTGGAACAAACATGGAAATTATATTTAGTCACACTGTGAGCAGCCACCACCGTAATCCAATTTCTTAGATTCCTTGTGATCTCTCTGAGTCGAATTGGACACCAACCACGGCCTCGTTCTCGGGCACCCCACCAGTGGCATTGGATTTCTCAATAGAAGCCATCCCGTCAGATTTATCCTGCAAGAAACATGGAAATTATATTTAGTCGCACGGTGAGCAGAGCAGCCACTGCATAAGATCTCTGGTGATGTGAATAACCTGTTCAATTTCATCCTGTTCCAGGCGCTCGGAGTCGGTTCAACCACCACCCATGGCCGCGCCGCCTACGAGACCCTGCTCAGCCTCATCCAGCAGCAGCTTGGCGGCCAGCCCCTTGATGTCCTTGCCGGGGCTGCTGACGAGGTGCTCGCCACGGTCAAGAATGACAAGGTCAAGAACCCTGATAAGAAGGACTTCGAGCAGCTGCTCAACCCTATCCCCAGCTAGCTCTGAAGCATAAACACTTGGCGAGTCTGCCATCCCCTTGCTTTGAATACAAATTGTTCATACGTTCATGAATGATTGCGCTTCTACCTCTTCCATATTACTGACAGGTGTTGCAGCTTGGATCAAGATCAGTGGTAAATGGGTCATCACTGCTGTTATGGCCAAATGGATATTATAATAACAATCAGCATACTGTACTGGTCCTAGAGATAATATAGATATAATAACGCAGTTCTTTTCATGCTTGCTATGATGAGAGCTATGGTCATACATTGTGTCGGCATAATTTTGTAACTGAAATTCATAGTTTTTTTAAACCAAAATTACCCTTAACAGTAACTTGATATGTGTGTTGTTAAGCTATTCAAATGTGGCTTACGGTATACAAATGAAGTTTGCAGTGTAGAAATATTTCCTTCAAAATGCATGTGGACCTTATCATTTTCATTTTTCTATTTACAATCACGGCTATATGAACTTACCTATACTATACCTCAATTGGAGATGCTGAAAACTGAAGTTTTCTGTCTCTTTCCATGCTTTGCAGCAAGCTTTTAGGTATGGAGCTGAATGGTACTCTTGGTTACCAATTGTCAAGCCTACAGGCACTGAAAACAATGTATGAGCTACTTAAGATTATAGTCGTTCAGTTTTCCGTGTCCTTTTCATAATTTATCTCTCCCGTTTCTATATTTGCAGGGACTTAAGCAACAACTACTTGCATGATGCAATTCCTTCCCAGTTGCCATCAAACCTTACCTATCTGTAATGTTTCCCAACCTGTACATGTTTATTCATGCTTTTTGATTCTTGAAGTTTACGCAGGAATCTGGCGAAAAAAAATAACTTCACTGGTAATCTTCTGTACTCTATATCCAATTTGGTTTCACTTGAGTACCTATAAGTTGTTGTCCATTGCAAATATGTAATTCATTCTCTGTTGATCTTTTTTAGAAAACACAATCTAACTCCAATGAACCACTGCGTGCAGCAATCTCAGCCACAACTCATTTCAGGAAATTGGTGACCTATTTGGAAGCCTCAGTTCACTTTCAGAACTGTAAGGACTACTGAGCTGTTGTTTTCGTATGCATTGCAAGCCCAACTTGAGTATTGTGTGGTTGAAATTATTAGTCATGCATATATCGTTTCAGTATTGAATATCCTATTCATTAAATAATAAGTAGTTGTAATGCTACCAGAACAAAAATACTGGTACAACACTATAACTTTACTGAAAGAAACTAGGCTTTTGAATTGCAATGCAGCCATACTCCTGATTCATTGTGCTACTTACAGATCTTGCCTTGGATTACGCTTTTCATTCTTCTATAAGTATTAGAGATTTAGAGTCTCAGTCTTCAGGCTCCTTTGCAGGATATGGAATATGGATAATCTATAGATTCTAGATATACAGGAAATAAATTTTTATGGAAACAATTATGTTTTCATTTTGTGCTTTACCCAGCTCAAAGTTTGCACACCTGGTGTGTTTCTGTTGAAAAATTGTAAGTGAGCCAGTGATTGTAGTCAATGGCATTATGGTAAAATCATAGTCCCATGAGATCTTAAATGTTTAGAGCAACAATTACAATTTCTACTTGCAGAGTGCAGTTTGATTGAATGATTTCACCCGCAAATAATTGGCAATATATGATTTGTGTAATTTTTCTTATAAATATATTATGTATGGCTCTTAGAGCATGTTCAAGGTTAAAAAGAACAAATGGCTCCTAACTCAACCTCACAACACATGTTATTTCTTCCATTTTGCAGCAGCTCACAGACAAAAAGAAATCTTGATCTTAACCAGGTGGCTCCGATTGATACTCAAAGAAAACAACAAAAGACACAATGAGAGGTAATTCTGCTAATTTGCTTAGTTTGATGTATTCCCTATCGATTTCTGTATTTTAATTTCCTGAAAGAAAAACATGTTAGTTTATTGGAATTTGAGATATTACTCTGTGGTGTGATTCTGCTGCTTTTTTTTGGGAGAAATGATACACTGTTATTTTTGGGATGCATTGAGTATTTGCCATGATATGCTTCATCAGTCAATACTATCAGCAGTGACTACACCGATGCTCCAGGTCTCATTTCTACAGTTAGAGGAGTCACTAAAATTTGTTGCCAGGCCTAACAACGAAGTACATGTTCCATATTCTCCTACAAAGATGTTATTAAAAAGTGTTCCTTTGCATCTTTTTTTTTTTTTTTTTTTTTGATAAATGTTCCTTTGCTTTTTCATTTGGATGTTAATATCCTGTAAAATTCAAGATGGCTTTGCATGACGTAAATGATTTCAACCGTCATAGTTTCAAAGTTTTAATTGTTGAAATCATTTTGCAAGGGGCAATATATGTTCTCTGGCTATGATAGCACTTGAAGGGAAAATGATGTGAAATCATTGCATTTTTCTTAATTCCCGCAGCAGTAACGCGGTGGGTGAGGTTCCCTAGTTATATTAATTGTGTAGCCAATTTTTATACTAATACTACCTCTGGCCTATGTAATTGGATAAATAATGACATGCATACAGCTATCTTATCTTTGAGATTTGAGAGAATATTTTGAGGAGCAAACAATTTGATCATGATTTCCTTTCTAGCCACTGAAGTATGCTTTCTTGTGTGCCAATCTAGAGTATTGTTCAGCACCTAACCTGGCATGAGAAGCAAGTAGTAGCTGGGAGCATATGTTTGCTCTGCTGTTAACCAAAGCTGAAACTTAACATTTTCTAAATTGGACAAAAACCATTCAGTTTTCCGTAATTCAGTTTAATTTTCAGTATCCTAGCAGTGGTCTAGTGCACTTGCTTCAGTGATATGTACAAGGACTTGCTTTGGGCGAATTAATTATGTTTAAGGACTCTAGATGTTGTGTGTAACGTGTGCTGCATGTTTGGTGTACTTATGCATATTTCAGGTTGACCATGCTGAGTAGTGAGGACAGCACATACTATAGTGCTCTGTCATTTATATTGGGGTCAATAGTTGAATATTACGTACTAATAGTTCACTATGTCTTTTTTTCAGGACTTATCTCAAACACATCAAACATTTCTACAAGTAAGGACAGTCATAGGTTTGTGATCTACATACTCTTTGCTATGTTACTCATGCTAGGATTTTTTATCCAATAAATAACATAATTAACAGTGTATTGACAGCTTAATGGCGAAACATATGTTTCAGCTACATCTAATATAATTCTTTTCCTAAGTTCATTTCAAATAGTTAATCCCATCATGGCTTAATCAGTCACATATGACTTCAACTCTACTAAAGTCCTCGTACGTATTTTTTAAAATGATGTGTGTGTGTGCGCGCGCGTGTCAGAGTTTCTAAATTGCACTTAATGGTTGCCAATGCAATAATGACTGTGTTTACTCTGTCCCATTATCTTGTGCTCAAGGGAAGACCAAACCTGATTATTGTGGTTTGAGTTTTTCATAATGATCTGTCTGACAATGCAATGGCCAAATGAGATGGATCCTTGTGGGAATAGTATAAATGTATTGAAAATTTTGGAATCATATGATCATTCTCACATCTAGTGATGTAGCATAACTTTCTATCTATGAGTATATTTCAGCAAAACATCTAGTTCGCAATTTTAAATCTCGAAAGGCATGCAAATACAATAGTTAGCCTTCACTATTTTAGTGCTAAATGTCCTTTCCAATCTCTCCAATTCTGAACTTGGTAACCATCCTTGGGGCATGTATTTGGAAACATTGAAAAGGCTGTGTTTTTAATGGGGTTCGCCTGATGTGCTTTCCCATTCACAATTACGTAGAGAGGAAGCAAACCATGGTTTTGGTTGTTGGTGGTGCCTCCCAGCTTTAGTTGCTTTTCTATGCTTTCATACTTCCTTTTTTTCCCATTCAAAAATGTTGCTTCAGTGATGTTTATCCAGGTATTTGAGAAAGATCAAATTTGTACCTGAATTTTAGGAAAAAGTCTCTTTTTTGTCCACTATGGGCTACTGCAGAACTGAAAGCACTTAGTTTTGTGATGGCAAGTCCAGTAGATGCTCTAGAGTTATTTGTTGGCTATATATCCATTGTACGCTGATATATATAATGTATATATAGAGCCTGAAGATTAGTGGCAACTACAGGTGAAGTGCTTGCTTCACTTCCGAGCCAATGGGCACTCACCAGTCAACATTATTTATCACTGATTCAGGATGTTTCCTTGCAAGTTATGATCTTATGAGCCCTTTAGGCTTTAGTTTATACTACCTCTGCGTGTATTTTATTTTATTGTTCAAAAGTCTAGAAAAGATTTCTATGCTGATAATTGCAAATTATGCCTTCATCTTAATCGTGCCTAGCATTGTAGTATCCCCCATTGAGCTTTATGTGTCCACTCAGACCAAAAAATTCATCTTTGCAATCTATTTTTGTCATGTCTCACTGCTGAGTTTTATATTTCATTCTACATTCTGATAGACAACATGATGATCTAAATCAAATACATTCTCTTTGAACTTTGTTCAGGACGGAGGCCCTAGGGGTAAGGACAATAATTGACATTGATCATGTCAATAGAAAGCATATCTTTCTAAGGCATTCATAGGTGCTATATTTTATTCTTGAGTAATTGAAGATGAGGTATCAAAGGATACATTCTATGCTTCTGGCAAATGGATGTGGTGCACAAAAACCATTGCGTGGTTCAGTTGGCTATATACGGAGTTTTATTAAAAATGGATCAATACTGAAATGGAAGAAGTATGTGAAGTTGACCGGCACGAAAAGCATCAAAGGAGAGTGATGTCTTATTTTTTTTCTTTCACATAAGAACTCAAAATAATCTGGCGTCAGTGGTGGCGACGGCAATATTTATGATCCCAGTGAAGTTTACTTAGCTGCCATAAGTTGTATTGTGATTTTCTGGACCTATTCATGTTGCAAAGTGTCTCACGTTGACTCACCTATTTCAATATAAAATCTACCTTTTGAAAATAAATAATACCCGTTCAAACTAGAAACTATGTTTCTTAGACACTCACCCGTCGTAAAAACTAGCAAGCTTAAAAAGAAAACCGAATGAAAAAAATCTGACGCAAGATTCGATCCTTGGACGTTTGCCATAAAAAATGCTATCAGGCCAAAATAAAATCTACCACGAGAGAAAAAAAACACAAAAAAAAACTGCCCAAGAAAAATAGAACCGACCTGGTGACGTGTGGGCAGAGGGCAAGCGAATCGGCAGGCTTGGCTGCGGTTGTTCGCTTGGGCTGGCGCGCGGTCGGTCTGCGGGTGGGCTCGGGTAGTGATTAATAATCACTACCCGCGCGCACAGAACAACATTATAAAAATCAGGCTGCTACCTACTACTTAACATCCGACTGTAGTGGTGGTTCGAGATGTGTGTGGCCTCACTTTGCTAGTTGGCTAAATGCCTATATATACTCGTGAACCACAGCTAGGCATATGCAAGCCTGTGTAGTACAAACCGCATCTCTAGACTAGCTAGAGAGCAAGATATTACTTGGCACACAGCTAGCCATGGCGGACGCTGTCGTCTTGCTTCTCATCTGCTTCCTTGTGCTTAGCCTTAGCTTGTCCGGTTCTTCACTCTCCCCTACTAGAGTCCCCGGCGGTGATGCCGCGGAACACGACTACACATTCATGGCGATCAGTTCGATGAAGCCCAAAGCTGCTTGCACCGGACACAGGGGTACGTGTATATGTAGGATCAGGTCGAAAACACGGATACACTCACAGATGAAAAAAAAATTGATCGATCTAAAGAGATACTACTGAACGAACTGAATGATGTTGGTTTGTTGCAGTGTCTCCACCCCATGGTGACCAGAACGCCACGTGGCTACGCCTCAGCCTCTCTCATGGCCCGTGCTCGCCGACGTCGTCGTCGCGCGGCCGCAAGGAGAAGAAGGAACCGCCGTCCTTAGCCGAGCTGCTCTGGCAGGACCAGCTCCGCGTCGACAACATCCAGATGATGCTGTCAGACCCCGACGATGACAATGCCGGCGCCGATGATGAGAAGAAGGTCAAGAGGATACGGGCGGAATGCAAGACGACGGACATGACGACACGCGACCCCTACATTAAGCCCAACCTGGGCAGTGCTCTTAACCCTTCGACGGTATGAAACACATAGTACCATTTGATTTCTTCCGATGGGCAGATAGTAATTTTTCACCAAGATTCGTTTTTTTTTTCTGGTTTCAATTCATTTCCGCTCGATCCATATTGCAATATAGGATATATAATTATCTCCCTGCTGCATTCCAGTCTAGCATTGATCCGATGGCCACTGGCGGCAGGAGACGGCGGAGGATGCCGGGGACAGTGCTGACGATGATGCTGGACATCACCAGCGACGTGCCGTGGGTGCAGTGCCACCCGCCACCAGCGCCGACGGGCAGCAGTATGAGTTTCTTCGACCCGACCAGGTCGCCCACCTACGCCGCCTTTCCCTGCGGCTCGCCGGCGTGCGCGCGGCTCGGCCTCTACAGCAACGGCTGCATCAACGGACAGTGCCAGTACCGCGTCACCTATCCCGATGGGTCGTCGACGCTGGGCACGCTCAGCTCCGACGTGCTCACCATCACCCGCACCACCGCCGTCAGCAGCTTCCAGTTCGGGTGCAGCCAGGCCGAGCAGGGCCTGAGCCAGAGCAGCACCACATCCGGGATCATGTCGCTCGGCAGCGGCTCCCAGTCGCTAGTGTCCCAGACGGCGGCTACCCACGGCAACGCCTTCTCGTACTGCGTCCCACCAACACCCAGCGACGCCGGATTCTTCGTCCTCGGCCTGCCATCTTCCTCATCCAGGACAGCGTTCGTGTCAACGCCGACGCTCAGGTTCCCCCAGGCTCCCACGTTATACGGCGTCGTCCTCCGGGACATCACAGTCGGTGGCCAGCCGCTCGGCGTACCGGCAGTGGTCTTCGCCGCCGGCTCCGTGATGGACTCCCGCACGGCCATCACCCGCCTACCACCGACGGCGTACCAGGCTCTGCGCGCCGCGTTCCGGAGCAGGATGGGCGCGTACCGTCTGGCGCAGCCGAAAGGGAGCCTCGACACCTGCTACGACTTCGCCGGCGTCTTGGTCGTCAGGGTGCCGAGGGTCGCGCTGGTGTTCGTCCCGAACGCCGTCGTGGAGCTGGACGTCTCGGGGATCCTGATCGATGACTGCCTCGCGTTCGCGGCCAACGGCGGCGACGGCGTACCGGGGATCATTGGCAACGTGCAGCAGCAGACCATCGAGGTGCTCTATGACGTCGGAGGTGGATCCGTGGGCTTCCGCACCGGCGCGTGCTGATCGAGCTCAACTATGTGCCGGCGGCCACGCGTACACCATGCATGATGGCCCGCTGGTGAATAAACTCTAGGCATGTTGTTAGTTTGTTCGGTTCAGTTAGCTGATTAGGCAGCTTATTAGAAGTGTAGCTATGTGGTGTGCAAGTGCAGTTGAGTTAGTGGACATGATGCGACTCTGACATTTGGTGATGGTAAGGCATGGCACGACTCTCGCGCGCGTCATTTGTGTCTGATTCATGTATGAAATTGCTACTCTAATTTGTTCGTGTAGATCTACTCTTTCCTACTATTTTTTATTTTGTGTTTTTTCTTCTGTTTATAGGAATTAAGTCATCAAATATATCATGCATATACGGCAACATGACAAAGCAAAAACATGTCCAGGTCTCACTTAATCACTTACCAACATATAACACGTACCACGATCCATTTCGCATGCCAACATGTTCAATAAAAATCAACAGCTGGCTGATAGTGATGTCCACGGGCAAAAACATCACATTCATCGTCGACCGCCGCATCACGCACGAGGTGCTCGTCGACCACGTCGCGGCGCTGGCGGACCGCCCGACGCTTCGCGGTGGTCAAGTTCTCGGCGAGAGCGACAATTCCATCACCTGCGCCAACTACGGGCCCGTGTGGCGCCTCCCGCCGCCGCAACCTCCGAGACGACGCTGCACCCATCGTGGGTGAAGCTCTTCGCGCCGCCTGTGCAGGTGCACCGCGTGCTCCTCGAGAAGCTCGGGGAGCCCGGCCCGATGCCGAGCCGCCCCACGCCGTGGAGATGTTCCAGTATGCCATGTTCTGCCTCCTCGTGCTCATGTGCTTCGGCATGCGCCTCAACGAGCCCGCCAGGGCGCCATCGCTTCAAGCCGCAGCGGGAGGGGCTGATCTACCGCTCCAAGAACATGTAGGTCTTCGATGGTTGTCCAGCTCCGGCGTGGCGACATTCTTGACCGTGGCCGCGGTGTTATGATCCGCACCGGGATTCACAGCGATAATCGGAGTTTGGGGTAAGCGGGAGGAATCGAGGCTAGGGTTAGAGAACAGGGGATGGCGAGGGAAGAATTGGGGATTCGAGTTCAAGTTTTACGTTCTTCGATACCGACCACGATGGCCATTTACATGGCTTATAGCGGACTCCCAGCCACAAGCGCCGCCGACTCACGAAATGACAACGGCCCATGGCCCACTACGACTCAAAGAAACCAGCCCAATACGGCTTGAATGCCAGAAGCCCGCCTTCAAGCCACCTAACCACGCCGTGTTGCCAGACGACCAATAGTGACACCCCTCGGGCGCCTTCACGGATCGACATTGCCCCTCCTCGAAAACCAGCTTGACCCCAAGCTAGGTCATCGAGGGAAAGCGACGATACAAATCATTTACCTCCTCCCATGTCTTCGAGAGATGCGAGACAAGGAGCTCCGGGATACCTGAACTTGCGCCAATCACCGACCGACCTTTCTGAATCATCCGAGAGTCATGAAACTGAGGCTGGGTGAACTGCAGTTTCTGGTTCGGATGGTCTTGTCAAGATATCATCCTCCACCTGAACATCTGATGGGATATGCTTCTTAAGGAGAGAAACATGCACCACGTCATGAATTTTTGCACCAGCGGCAATGACAAACCGATATGCCACATTCCCAATACTGGCCGGAGGATAGTATAGGGGCCATAGTACTTGTACCTCAGTTTATGATTAGTCCGAGGAGCAATAGAAGACTGCACATAAGGTTGCAATTTGAGGAACACAGAATCACCAACTTGGAATTCCCTTTCACTGCGGTTCTTATCAGCCTGCACTTTCATACGTTGCTGTGCACGATGCAAATGATGTCGAATGCAATCATTTAACAGGTTCCTCTCCCCAATCCACTGTTCTAACTCAGGAGAATGAAATGCAGCTGAGTCTAGAATCCCAAAATGCTTGGGTGGGTAGCCATACAGTACCTCAAATGGGGATCTACCCAATGCTGAATGATAGTTAGTGTTGTACCAATACTCGAGAATGGACATCCACTTGCTCCCAAGCCGAGAGGTGTAGCCTGACCGCACATCTCAAGAATGTTTCAAGACATTGATTGAGCCTTTCTGTTTGTCCATCTGTTTCTGGATGGTATGAAGAACTCATCATCAGTTGTGTGTCTGCTAAATCAAACAACTCTTTCCATACATTACTGGTGAAAACACTGCCCCTATCAGAGACTATCTTCATTGGAAACCCATGCAGCTTATAAACTGAATCCAGGTAGGCCTGAGCTACTTGTAATGCAGTGAAAGGATGTGACAGAGGAACAAAATGAGCATACTTAGTGAATTTATCAATGACCACCATGATGGAGTCAAACCAATTTGATTTAGGCAACCCTTCAATGAAGTCCATGCAAACAACTTGCCGGGCTTGATCGGGAATGGTAATGGTTGTAACAACCCCGGGAGTTTCTTGTGCTCCACCTTAGCTTGTCGACGGACTTGACACTCTTGAACAAACTTATGAATAGCCTTCTTCATACCGAGGTGTTGACACCTACTAAAGCATAAAAATACAAGTTTAAAAACATGAATTAAGGGCTAAAGTCAAAGACCAAGCATAAGTCTAGGGGTCTAACTAACACAATTCCATGAGTTTTGGTATTCTATGACTTTGCGGGGACCTAATAGATAATTGCGAGAGAATAATGGAGAAAGTTCCGAATATACAAGGCCTATGAAGACCAAACTTGTCCGTGAATCAACTCAACCCGAAAAGTGAACTAAAACATTCTAGAAGATGCGGAGGGGACGGGAGAAAAGACGGGGAAGCCGAGGTGGCAAGCCGACTGGCGCCCGCCCGACCCTCCTGCTGGCGGCCGCCCGGTGGGCCACCCCTATCGGCCTCCCCTTTCTAGGTCGGTTTACTACCGTCATTGAGGTTGTATCTACACCGTTGCCAAGGTCGGTTTGATCCAAGGGTTGGCGTTCATCGCCAAGTACTACATAAGAAGACCGGTGACCACGAGGCTCATAACAATTTCATTATCATACTCATACCAATCAAGTCTAGCCAAGTCTAGACCTAAGCCCTAGTTCATACTAGAAGTAATTAGCTACATAACTAGTTCTAGTTGAAGATCAAGTTAATCTTGAGTTCTGATTAGTCAAGTAGCAAGGATCGTTCTTGAGACTTCTCTCTTGTATTTAATCTGTAAAGTACTCTTATATCTAGAATACAATTGTTATGGCTTTGATCTTTATATTTATCATATTCTTATTGATATGTGTTTATGCTTGCTATGATTATATATTTAGTTTAGTAAGATTGCTTTATATTTTATGCATGGAATTGTGTAGCATCCATATAGATGATCACTATGTGGGTGATAAGCAATGTGTAAAGCGTGGTGTTTATACAGCGTTTATGCGCAATAGCACCCTACATTCGGGCGTGTGGTAGATCTTGGGGTGACAGCCCCATTGAGTCCTTTGGAATCCACCCTCAGAATGTAGGACACGTCGAGCCTATAATTATGGTAATGACTAAGTTTAGGTCCTTGGTTGTTATTGATAATGCTTGCCATGTGTAGAAGTAATCCAACCTTGCCATGATAGCTAGATGTATTGCACTAATTGTAGTATTCATTGACATATATGATTAGGAGTAACTTAGGAATATTCATTCTATTCTAATTTATTACATGTTAATAGCTCGTATGATTCTAGTAGCTTATGATGATCTTAGACTTGGGTATTTATCAATTATATTATTATCTTTATCTTGTGACTTATCCTGTTGAGTTATGATACTTAAGGTTACTCTTGCATTATATTCTTGTGAAGAGGATGATCTCATAATTAAATCACAATATATAAATCTTTAGATATCCTTTCTCTCTACCTTTCCATAGACTCCTTCCCTGTGGTAAAATATAAATCACGATACGGATTACTCGGTGAAGTGCTACAATTGGTATTTCTATCGTAAACTGCGGATATCATGTTCATTCTTTTATCAAGGCCAATCAAGAATACCATACCCCGCATTTCTTAGCGTTATTGCTAGGGTGTGAGACTAGTGTATAGGTAATGCCTAGAAATGAGTGGTACACCTTGAGTACATATCCTAGTGAGATTAACTCCACTATGGATAATGATGCTAAGATACATTCCACTATTAACACCGCCTAACTTCGCTTTGTTGGATCATGAGTTAATCCCATATCCAAGCTAACATGATTAGATAGATATCCCATATATATTTCTTTCGCCGTCCTAATTGGGATCGTGTAAGAAATATCAACACCGAGCCAAGAGAATGCAGTTTCGATCTGTAATATGTTGCTTGAAATCCAAAGATGACCCCCTACAATTTTGAATTATGCACGTTTTGTAATACATGTTATTGAGCTAGTTTGGTTCTTGCCCGACCCAAATTTTTCCATTGTGTCTAATCAACCCATTGTCCACGAGAATATTCCTTGGGCTGCATTTGCAAAATCTGTTGAGCCAACTCATCATCGGCATATCCCAATTTGACTTGCTCCTACCAATGTGGATTCGAAAAGAGACTGCCATAATGGGCTGATCCCGTGGAATTACGAGAGAGCATCATCAAACCTTGATTGTGGATTCCTTGCTTGAAGACTATTTTGAACTTTAAGTCCATGAGCTTCAACACAGCTTTTAACTGAATTTTAGATGATGCTCTTTGCTCGATCAACACAAAGCAGCTTCTATGATCGGTTCTAATCAAAAACTCTAAATGTGTAAGTGAAATCTTGTCTCCACTTGTCAATTGCCAAAATAATTGCTAAACATTCTTTCTCATATGTGGACGGGGCTTGATTCCTACCACAGACAGGCTTACTAAGATAGGCAATAGGATGATTGTCTTGTAAAAGAACAGCTCCAAACCCAACCTCAACGGCATCGGTCTCCAAAATGAATTGCTTATTGAAATCAGGAATAGCTAACCTTTGGGGCATTACTTAGAGCACATTTCAACTGATCAAAGGCTGACTGAGCTAATGGATTCCAACTATAAACATGGCCCTTCTTAAGCAATTCAAGAAGAGGTTTAGCCATCATACCATAGTTCTTGATAAACTTCCTATAATAGCCAAGTGAGCCTGTTGATATTTCTTACACGATCCCAATTAGGACGGCGAAAGAAATATATATGGGATATCTATCTAATCATGTTAGTTTGGATATGGGATTAACCTCATGATCCAACAAAGCGGAGTTAGGTGGTGTTAGTAGTGGGATGTATCTTAGCAACATTATCCATAGTGAAGTTAATCTCACCAGGATATGTACTCAAGGTATACCACTCATTTCTAAGCATTACCTATACACTAGTCTGTCACCCTAGCAATAACGCTAAGAAATGCGGGGTATGGTATTCTTGATTGGCCTTGATAAAAGAATGAACATGATATCGCAAAGCGTTTACGGATAGAAATACCAATTGTAGCACTTCGGGGAGTAATCCGGTATCGTATTTATATTTTACCACGAGGGAAGGGAGTCTATGGAAAGGTAGAGAGAAAGGATATCTAAAGATTTATATATTGTGATTTAATTATGAGATCATCCACTTCACAAAGTAATATAATGCGAGTTGCCATAAGTATCTAACATTACTCAACGGGATAAGTCACGGGATAAAGATAATTATATAAATGATAAATACCCAAGTCTAAGATCATTAAGCTACTAGAATCATACAAGCAATTAGCATGTTATAAATTAGACTAGAATGAATATTCCTAAGATACTCCTAATCATATATGTCAATGAATACTACAATTAGTGCAATACATCTAGCTATCATGGCAAGGTTGGATTACTTCTACACATGGCAAGCATTACCAATGACAAATAAGGACAAAACTTATCCATCACCGTAATTCGGCAAGACGTGTCCTACATTCGGAGGGTGGACTACAAAGGACTCAACAGGACTGTCACTCCCGCGATCTACCACACGGCCCGGAATGTAGGGTGCAATTGCAGATAAACGTTGTATAAACACCACGTTTACACATTGCTTATCACCCACATAGTGATCATCTATATGGATGCTATACAATTCCATGCATAAAATATAAAGCAATCTTACTAAACTAAATATATAATCATAGCAAGCATAAACACATATCAATAAGAATATGATAAATATAAAGATCAAAGCCATAACAATTGTATTCTAGATATAAGAGTACTTACAGATTGAATACAAGAGAGAAGTCTCAAGAACGATCCTTGCTACTTCTTGACTAATCGGGGAACTCAAGATAAACTTGATCTTCAACTAGAACTAGTTAGATAGCTAATGACTACTAGTATGAACTAGAGCTTATGTCTAGACTTATTTGGACTTGATGGGTATGAGTATGATAATGATATTGTTATGAGTTAGGGTTTAACCCTGGGGGCAGAGGGTCTTCTTATATAGTCCTTGGCGATGAACGTCAACCCTTGGATCAAACCGACCTTGGCAACGGTGCGAGATACAACCTCAATGTCGGTGGTGAACCGACATAAAAAAATGTGAGGGTCGGCGGGGGCCCCTTTTGGCGGCCGCCGGGGTGGAGGGTCGGCGGCCGCCCACCGCATGCCACCTCGGCTTCCCGTTTCTTCTCCCGTCCTCACGGTATCTTCTAGAATATTTTAGTCCACTTTTCGGGTTGAGTTGATTCACGGACAAGTTTGGTCTTGATAAGTCTTGTATATTCGGAACTTTCTCCATTATTCTCGCATTTATCTATTAGGTCCCCTGCAAAGTCACGAGAATACCAAAACTCGTGGAATTATGTTAGTTAGACCCCTAGACTTATGGTTGGTCTTAGACTTTAGCCCTTAATTCATGTTTTTAAACTTGTATTTTTATGCTTTAGTAGGTGTCAACAAGCCCCAGAAATCCTCTAAGCTCCTTCACAGTCTTAGGAGTAGGCCAACTCTGCACAGCCAAAATCTTTGATTTTTCTGTTGCCACCCCACCAGATGAAATGCAATGGCCCAAGTACTCCACCTCCTGTGTGGCAAAAGAACATTTGGATCTCTTGATGTAGAACTGATGAGACCTCAAAATGTCAAACACTTTAGTCAACAGAGTGATATGTTCGGCCCAAGTCCTGGAGTAGATAAGTATGTCATCCATAAACACTAACACTCCATGTCTCAACAACTCAGCAAAGATAATATTCATAATGCCTTGGAATGTAGCAGGAGCATTTGTCAAACCAAATGGCATGACTAGAAATTCATACAACCCAGCATGTGTTTTGAAGGCTGTCTTATGAGTATCTTGAGCCTGGATGCAGATCTGATGATATCCTGCTCTCAAATCCAGCTTAGTGAACCATTGAGCCCCAGCTAATTCATCAATTAACTCATCAACCAATGGCATAGGATGCTTATTCTTCATTGTTTGTGCATTCAGATGCCTATAGTCCACACAAAATCTCCATGTGCCATCTTTTTTCTTCACAAGTAACACAGGTGAAGCATATGAACTAGTGCTGGGTTTAATAATGCCCTGAGCCAACATGTCTTTCACTTGTTGCTCAATCTCAGTTTTCTGAGCTGGAGAATATTTGTAAGGCCTGATATTGACTGGCATTGCTCCAAGCATCAATTGGATTTGATGATCAAACTGTCTTTTAGGGGCAGCTCCTTAGGTTCTGAAACAAGTCGAGGAATACCCTTGTAACAATTCCTGCAAATCCCGGGTAAAGATGGTTGACCCACGAGAATCTGTCGGTGAGATATTTCGCATCGGCAAGCGCCCGATTTGCACAACACCAATACCCAAAGCATTGATAATTTTCCTCCTGTAGCAAAGCGTGCATCTGTAGATCGAGATAGCAAAACAAAATTGTTGATGAGACCACTGACCATACAATGTAATCCTTCTGCCTTCATGTGTCACCCTAAGGATTTTTTTAGCCTAGTGAATCCACATAGGACTAAATGTCTCCAACCAATCTTGACCTAAGATCATATCATAACATTTCAGTGGAAGCACCCCAACAGTAGAGATGAAAGAGTGGCCCACGCACCGCCATTGTAAAGTCTGCACCTCCTTATGCGAAATCATTGTTTCGCCATCGGTACCGCCACAAACCGAGTAATTTGGACAATCGGTTTAGAGCCACTTGAAGCTTAAGGCCAAATACTCACTAATAAAGGTGCCTACACTACGAGAATCCACTAGAATAAGCACCTCCATCTTCTCAACTTTACCACACAACTTAAGTGTTTTTCTCAATTTCTTGATGATCTTGGGTTGTGCACCTCCGCCATAACAGACCTCCTCCACATTCTCAACTTCATTATCCTCATCTTCTTGGTCATCCACCTCCACGACCTCCCACATCTCTTCAAAGTACATGCAATGGCTTTTGTGGAGGACACTTGTGACCCTCTCCCACTTATTGCCACATCGAAGCATAAACCATTCGCCTTACGAAATCCTTCAAGGCATTGACTTGTTATCGGACTCTTGTGGATTGGCTGCGACTTTAGGCTTCTCAACTTCTCCAAACTTCCTATCACTTTGTCCACTTGCCTTTTTGTTTTAAATGGCCCCTGAATGAGAACTTAGCCTTCCTGTTTCCCAACTCCTTCTCCTGCATCATAGCCAAAGCACTGGCTGTATCCACATCTGGTGGCTGATGAAGCACAATAGCAGAGCGAATTTCTTCCTTCAATCCGGACAAATACCGAGTCACCAAATATGTCCGATCATATCCGGCATTGTACAACAAAGTTATGGGCAGCTTGTTCAAATGCGAGTAAACTCCTCAAGCGAAGCGATCGGCCTTGAGCCTCAAAGCTGTTTGAGCACCGAAGGTGCTTGATTCTTGTCAAATTTGTCCATCACTTTCGAGCACGGAGATCATCCCACTCCGAATCACGGCCCCGCCTCTCCACAATATGCGACGGTCTTCGCCGACCCCTCGAAATTTAGAGCCGCGAACCGTGTCTTCAACGAAGGATGAACCGCATACACCTCGAAATACATGAGACAGTGATCACGCCATAAGCGCGGACTCGAACCATCAAACCTAGGGAACTCCAACTTAGGAAAAGGCGGTGGACGAGCAGTAGGGTCAGAGTATGATTCGGGAAACGTACCAAGTTGAACGTGCTGCGGTCGAGTCCCGTGGAACTTCGCCCGCGAGCTCGCCATGCCCGTTGGGGCGCGCCGCGTTCTTGTCGGTGAGTCCCTACGAGGGCGGCGAGCGCGGTGTTGAGGTCGAGCCGGGTAATCTGGCTGTTCGACCGTGGTGGGTCGCGCGGCGGCGCACACCCGCCGGCGGCGAGAGCTCGCGCGCCGGTTTCCACCACCACCAAGTCCGCCACCCACGCCGACCACGAGGGGAGGCCCCCAACACACCCGGTCGGGGCGGGCTGGCGGCGGAAGGGTCGATGGAGTCGTCCGGCGGCCCGGTAGTCGACTGCGACGAAGTTTCCTTCATCGTCGTCTCCGCGAGCTCCGCCTTCCGGCGCCAAATCCTCGGCGTCGTATGCGCATCCGTGCGCGGTGGCGATGGTGTGCACCTCATCGGCGTCGCTTGACCATAACCTCGAGCGGCGGCGCCTTAAGCGTCTTCGCGAACTCCGTGAAGCTGCGTCATCAGTTGGAGAGCTTGGTGTTCAAATCATCCATGGACGCGGCCATTTACGCTTGCGCCTTCGTCAACTTGCGCCACGAGCCGGGCGTGGTCCTAGGCACGATTGTGATCGTCAATTGAGGTATTGGATGGATTTATTGCGCTCGATCTCAAGCGGCGATGAGCTGCGAGTCAAGCGGCTAATCACGAGCCTTGCACCCCAATCGAATCGATTCGCAACAAATCGGAGCGAGAAAGCCGTGAATCACGGGGAGCTAGATACCAATTGTTATGATCCGCAGGGATTCTAGCGATAATCGGAGTTTGGGGTAGAAAAGCGAGAGGAATCGAGGCTAGGGTTAGAGAATAGGGGATGAGCGAGGGAAGAATTGGGGATTCGAGTTCAAGTTTCGTTCTTCGATACCGACCACGATGGCCGTTTACATGGCTTATAGCGGACTCGGCCACAAGCGCCCGACTCACGAAAATGACAACGGCCCATGGCCCCTCGACTCAAAGAAACCGGCCCAATACGCTTGAATGCCGAAGCCGCCTTCAAGCCACCTAACCACGCCCGTGTTGCGGGCGACCAATAGTGACACCCCTTGGCGCCTTACGGATCACGACGCGCGGGATACGTGAGTGAAAGCTCCGTCGCGCGGGATCCCCCACCGCCTGAGCGTGGCGGCGGCCTCCCGGCTCCACCGCGAGCGCGACCCACCGGCCTCCGGTCTCGCCTCCTCGCGTGGCTCCCCTCCCCGTAGCTCGGCCTCATCATCCTCCGCTGCGCAGCGCGGCCTTTGGCCCTCTACCTCCGCAGCTTGCCGGTGCTCGGGTGTTCCCCCGTGGCTCCGGTCTCCCTCGCGCCCATTTGGGGCGGCGGAGGTGGCGGCGGAGGTGTGCCTCCGTTCGAGCTGCTCACAAGTGCCGTTGCTCCGGGTTCCATAGCGAGCTGCTCCGCGCCCGCGTCGGGCTCGGCGCCACGATTTGGGGGCCAGTGTTCAGGGGGTGCCGCTGGAGTGGAACCAAAATATTGGCCAACAAAAATAATAGCAAAAAGCACTTAAAAATTAAAAAAAAAAAATAGAGGCTTGATTTAGGTGCTCAGTTGCTCTAAAAACTAACAAATTAGCTAGGCTCCCTATATATCGCACTTATCTGATGAATGAATGAAAAGATAGAGTAAACATACGTTGGTACAATAGTTGCATTTGGTATGCATGGCAGCGTGGCGGCCTATCGACGCGACACGGCCTCAAGGCCTTCACCGGTAACGTGGTCTCAGCCGCGGCAGACCATGGTGACTATGGCACAATGGGCCTCGCACACCCACCCTGTTCCTAGCAGATGCCCTGGAAGGTAGCAGCAGCTCGACCTTTCACTTTTTTGTACGGCCTATTCCAACTAACGGCCCGTTGCGGTCCATGAAGATACTGCATTGCGCCTGGGTTGCTATCACACGTGGGCCTCCAGTGATACAGTAGGGTTGTGTGTGTGTGTTAAAGAATCTGGCAAAAGAAGATAATTATTGGTTACGCAAAAATAGCTAGATAATTACAGAGTTCCCCAAATAGGAAAAACTAGTTAATTACGTTTGAAAATCCCAAGTGCTCCTTGTGTGTTGCTGAAGACTCCTAGAAACACTTGCTATTGCTACTTCATTGCACCATGCATGTCAGGATAGTTACTGGTTACAGCATATTAGAAGTGTTTAGGTGGTATGCAAGTGCAACTATGGTTGGCCAAACGGGCTGCCCGCCAGCACGGTACTGGCACCGGCATGGACACGGCCAGGCACGGCATTACGTGGCACGGCTAACAAACCGTGCCGTGCCGAAGTACTGCCCAGGCAAGGCACCGTGTACACCTCAGTGAACAACAAGAACAAGAACGTATATATATATATATATACTTCACAAGGACTTGGATATATCACGTTATTCATATATTGATATCAACATTATTGCATTCAAAAACACATAACTTCACATCTCACAGATTGACATATCACATAAAGTCACAAACACATGAAGAGATAACAAAATAATGAACAATTTATCAAGAGCTTTAGTGCAATGGTTGCCTCATTAAAAACACATGTTTAAGTAAAACTCGCCCTTATGAGGAGCGAGAAACCCTAGACAGGGGAAAAAGAGTGCAACCCAGTTCCATAGAAGTTCATTGTCCTTACATCAAAGTCCTTACAACAAAAACAAGAGATATAAAAGTTCAATCAGCTATACTAGGAAACTAATAATCAGTCAATGGTTGAAACACCTTCAAGACAGGTTTATTTGGATGCTGGGCAAGTTGTTGTTGCAAGTCTTGCTTGAGTGAGTCGTCGCTAAAGGATCCCTTAAGCCACACTTGCTGGAGGTTGTCAATCTGCTGTAGCCCAGAAAGTTGCAAAGAAGATCCACTAGAGCAGTCAACTTTCACCACGTAAACGTTTGGCGATCTAAACCTTCTATATATGGAAAAACCCCCACTTAGGAATTCTCCTTCCTACGTGGTGAAGCTCCACGTCACCACTAACTGCTTCCTAGACTTTTTCCCCGTCCGTCGGTCGAGCTGCCGAGGTGCCCGCCGTTCCCTTCTCGGTGGAGTCCGTTTCTGATTACCGTCGCTGCTGGTATCCACTGAGCCGCAACAAATGAAACTGTTCTCCACCGAGTTCTCCACCGAGATGGGCACTCTGAAGAAACGAAGAGGTAACGACGCTTGCAGAGAAGAAACTCAACCATCAGGCCACCTTCGTATTTAATAGTTGTGTGTATGAGGTTCCCCTTCATCTGCACCATCGCCAGGCGCCGCTGCGGCAACCGCACCCCGCAAGCTCCGATTCGCGCCGCGGCGGCTTCGAATAGGCAGGGCTCCCCGAGCAGCAACGGCCTCCCGAGCTGCACGAGGTCGTCGGCTGCCTCCTCGCCTCACGCCGGAATCTTCATGCCACAGCGCTGGGGAAGACGGATCCGACGAGCCGCGCCTGCACCGCCGCGGAGCGCCGCAGCCCGGAGCCGCCGCCAGCCAGCCGAGGAGCTCCGCCCCCCGCGCTCGCTTCTCCCGGTCGGCGTCGAGGCGCGTCTGCTCCTCCCGGACGGAATCCGGGCGCCGCCGGGCCTGTGCGCCACCGAGACCCCGTCGTCCAGCGCGTCCACCACATCTGGCCATGGATTCGACTGCTGCAAGCCACCGCACGGTTTGAGTCCCCCACCCTTGCACCCCTCACCTTTACCCTATTGATGATGGATTAGACCTCCTTAATTGCATCATCAGTTGCTCGCCTTTATATGGCGCACTCCATAGCCATGTTGTCTCAGTTTGTCTTCCCCACCACAGGCACAGGTAGAATTATTTTGTTCCACCTTTGAAAGGTTACGTTCATGTTGCTCTCAGTTTGTATGCAGCAGGTTATATCATATTGATTTTAGGTTTGTTATATTGATTCGATCAGAGTCCACAGATTGAAGAATTACCCCTGCATAATCCTTGGGTCTTTCGCTCTGCAAATCAGGTCTGTCTCCAATGGATGTGTGATGATTTCATATGTCTCCAATGGATCTGTGCTGAATTGGTATTCTTTCATAGGCTATGGATTAATAATTTCTTCCCTGCATCATTGGATTTGTCATTTTGAAACCAGGTTTGTCTCCAATCCATATGCAATTGCTTTAATTTTGTTGTGACTGTTAATCCGTTGTTCCAAATAACCAATCTTCTTTTGTTGAACAAAACTGTTGTGAATTGGTAAATTTTCATAGCCTGTGGATTAAGATTTTGAGACGCCCCAAGTTTAGTACCTTCCTGTAAAATTTTGCCTCCAAATTGCTTCTTCATTTTTATATGCATAATCAGGCTTCCTCTTCTTTTGCTGTGGTAAAAATGAAATAAGACAGATGATTGCGCTTTCCTCTTTACCAGATCACCGGTTGTACCATGTATATTGCAGGCAGTTGACTGGCAATGAAGTTTTTCTAATCCACCAAGGAAGATCATAGTGCTAACATCACGCCTTCTCAGTGATGCACATCGGTATATTTTGTGATGCCTGAGCAACCATGGAACCGTTTCACATTGAACTGTACTGACAGCTATTTCAGAGGTGCTTAATCCCTGTCAGGAATATGATATGTGTAGTCTAGATTGCTTTTGAGGTACCTGAATCGTTCAATAAAAATTTTTTCTTTAGTGAATTCTCTTCCACAGGCACGGCGCAGGGATCAGTGCTGCAGGCCACTGGGCCGTCGTCGTTGCCATCGCTGGCGGCGTCGCCTCCATGGCGATGCTGCACTAGATCACAGCTCCCTACCTGGCCTATGCGATTCTTTTGCCATACAAGATGCCTGTGGAGTTTTTTCCTTTCTTGGATGTGTATGTGTGCCTAGGTGTGCCTAGGTGCCTTTATGAATCAAATTCTATGACTTGCGTGTTCACGATCTGAGAATTTTGGACATACACATGAAAGCTGTGCCAAATTTACTTCTTCATAGTTGGATGCTCTGTTCGGTGATAACCAAATTCAATTCGATTTCATTCAAAATTCTGATAAATAGCTCATATAACACGATGCACACTATGTACATATCAGGGAAACATCAAGTAGCTGAGTTCCATGATCCTTTCTTATTACCCGTCATTGCCCAATAAATCCTCAATGAAAAAAATATTGTAATCAAGAAATAATTGTAATTACAATCCTTACTGATTACAAAGAAAACTCAACTAAAAATAATTTCTTCCCGCAACAACGCGCAGAGTGTCCCCGCAGCAACGCGCGGAGAGTCCTCCTAGTATTTCCAACAATGGTTACCTCTAATTTGGTGGTGCAAACAATTTCTAGGATACTGAGGCATAGCTTCTCATCAATCATGCCCACGCTGAGCTTACCATCATAAATTGGTTTCAAACAGAGCCGACTCTTGCCTCCCCCATTCATATGATGTAACCACTGATCGTGGATGACATGCATGTCCTCTTCTTGTTGTAAGGTCACCTCAAGGTCCAATTGTAGGACGGTGGCAAAATCCTTGATCCAGCTGTCTGCAAGTACACGTACATGCCCATGTAGCTTAAGGGTTTCATATAGGTTTGGTGGTCGCTTGATAGTGCTATCCAGACAAATGAGACAGGGGAAGCGACCATCGTCCTTGTTAGTCTTATCTAGTTGCACTGACAGCTGCTTCAGATGCGGGAGACCCGTGATGGCAGAAAAGAAGAGATGGACGTTGTCCGGGTTGACACCGCACACCGCAAGCCTGCGGAGTTCAGTAAGCTTGGGGAGCTCCTTTAGAATGACCGCCTCTCTGCCAGTTCCTACATTAGCAACACCAAAAGTTTGCAAGGTCGTCAGCTTCCCAATCCTTGCAGGAACATCAACACCTGGCTTACTAGCATTATTATCAATTCTGCTCTGACGACACAGCTTGGATAGCCAGTTAGGTTTCTTCCAAGAATGAGGCCTGCTGCTTGTAGCCGTAGAAGAATCTTGTGCTGGTGCCGGTGAAACCGTTGTAGCATCTGCTTGAGACAATAATGGAGCTTCTACAAGTGTTGTGGGTCTTTGTAGTGCTGCAGGTGGAGGAGCTACTGCAACTTCAACTGCTTCAACTGCAGCTGTTGTAGAGTCTTCTGCTGGTGCGGATGGAGTATCTGCTGCAGTTGTCGTCGTTGGTAGGACTTGGACCATGTTGCTGCCTTCATCCCAATGGTTACTAAATGTGGTGCCACCACGGACATACTGGAGCTTGTGTAGCTCCAAGATGGCCTCTGGAAGTGTGGCTATGGAGGTGTCTCTAACATCTAGAGTCTGAAGCTGCCTCAGGCCACCCAGGGACTTTGGCAGACTCGTAATCTCTTTGCATCCTCGTAGGGACAGAAACTTGAGCCGAGGAAACACCTCCACGACCTGCTCAAGGTGATCATTTTTCACACCTGTAGCATCCTCCAGGTCTAGCACCCGAACATATCTCATCTTTATTTCAAACATGAATGGCTTGCACTCACCAATAACTGTTACAGACCGTAGTCTTGAGAAATCAATGTTCCTGAACGCAGCCTTGTCCTTGTCACTGATATTTCTAACGGTGAGGTGCTGCGCCGGCGGCCCCGCACGTTGCGATGCCTTCAGGCTGCAAGGACCCTCCAGTGCTAAACAGAGGTTGTCTTCCAACTGTCGTGAGGTGATATATTCATGGAAAAAACCATTCACTTGGAACTGCATAGGCTTTCTTGATCGCTGTAGCTGAACCATACTGAATTCCAAAAGTTCAACTAACAGCCTCCATCCATTATTTTCCGCAATATCACTGGATGTGTCCCTGACGTAACCCTCTGCAGTCCACCGCCGTAGCAAACGCCTATACCTAATATTTTGGCCCAGAAAAACTGGAAGATAGAATATACATGGCTTAATGTCATCCTTGCAAGTTTTCAAGTACGACTGCATCCATGAAAATAGGCCACTTAAACTTTGGTCTTGTTCCAAAATGTGCATAAAGTTATCATTTATATCCTTCAGCTTCAAGTACATCCCGGTTTTTAAGGACTTCTTATAGCATTCAGCTACAGCGGCTATTACTTTGGGAAGCCCACCACACCTGGCCATAATTCTTTCTGAAAGTCCCGAGACACGTACATCGTCCTTCCCTTCTGAAGCATTCATATTATAGTAATCAATCTACAATCCAGAAATAAACTAAACCTGTATAAGTTTATACAACTCAAGTTGAAAACGATGCAGTAACTTATACGTTTAGAATTTCTTATAGAATAGTTTGCATTCATGACCAAAACTTAAATTAAGATATAATTTTCAAACTGAAAAGTTCAAGCTCCTAGTTAAAAAGAGAATTGATTTAGTTTCGTGTGGAGGGAATAATTAGACACCAACACATTAAATACAATGGTGATGCATTTTATCACATCAATATTGTTAGGACTAATTAGGATAATTAATTAATGATCAATTAGGATAATTACCGTCATTAGCAACTGCTAATGATGATAACTGTTTAGGTCCTTTCAAAGGCTATGTATGGGGCAAGATGCCCCACAGGCACCTGTTAAGATTGTATAAATTATTTACTGTACACAGAAATAATACGGTTGTTCATTCAGTCATTCCATCGACATTCACATTTTCGTTTAACAAGTGCTAGTAATTTAATTTTAAGTCCTATATATTTTTATAAAACAATACTATTTACACATGCATTTCTTTGATATACCAATTTAACATCTTGAATTCCAAGATGCAGGGTGAAATAATTATCGCTATGCCATTGTAGTAAAAGAATATATAATCTAGGATCTAGAATTTTTCTATAATTAATACAATAAAAAGGAAAGTTCTAAATAAAAGATGTAAAAAGCATAAGAGTTTCAACTTAAACTTTTATAAAAAACAAAAAATGAATAAGATCAAAAGTTGAAGGTATGTTTACATTAAATAAGTATTGAAGACCCATAGAGGTGCAATGCAAAGGATGACAATAAATATCATGATATTATTTATTGGAGGTCCTTAGTGAAGCCTTTATGTTAATCCTCACATGATTGTCGCAATAATAAGAAAAGAACTGGCCACATATTTGGTGCATTCTTATCACCATTGACAACAATGCCCATTGCACGTAAACATTTTCTAAAGAATTACCCACGTCTACCATTATGAGAAACAACATAAAGTAACCCTAATTAATCCGTATCTAAGTTACTCACCGTTCTTATTGAGACATAATCCAAAGTATATCCTTTGCATCTAATTAGAGAATCTCCAAGCACTACTACCTAAATCGCACCGCCCCTACTTCTCTGTTTCGGGTGCTACCTATTTTCATAGTACTTATATATTTTTTTGTGATTTGCTCAAATAGTAATACCTAAAATGAACCCCCTCACCCCAATCCATCTTGGTAGAGAATGACATATGGGACCCATGTTGGGGATGGGGAGCGGATGTCCCGGTGGGGAAGCGAGGAGGGGTGGATGTCGAGGCAACTGGGGGGGCGAGGAGGGGTGGATGTCGCCGGCGGGGAAGCGGGGAGTGCGCCCGCATGGCATGGAGAGGCGGATGTCGCCGACCGAGGGGAGCATGCTCGTAGATGGTCACGACGGGGAGGCCGGTGGGCCACCGCGCTATGGAGCTACTTGTCCCCAATGGAGTCGTGCCCGCCCCGCCCCGCATCGGAGGGAGCAGCAGAAGGGGTCTGGCCGCGCCAACCAAGGAGCAACCGGCAGGCCCCGCTAGGGGGGAGGATGCACCGACGGGTGGAGTCCGTGTGAAGAAGAAACAAAAAAAATATGGAGAGTCGAGTAGGGGGGCAATAGGAGTAGGGGGACTAGGGGGGGGTAATGTAGGAGGCCAACAAACTTAGGGGTTCTAGTAGGGGGCTGTTGAGCTCGTAGTGGATCAAGTAGGGGGTCCTCTTAGAGATGCTCTTACCCACTTAAATTATGGATAATCTATCTAAACCCTCAAATTTGCCTATCTAAATTATGACTTACTCTATTAGTAAAAAAAATTTGAAATATTCCCTCAAATCTACATCTATGTTACCAGTATATGCTATTGCAATATATATATATATATATGTCTAAATTACCCATCTTTATGAATGTATTAAACTCTAAACTATGTTATGATTTCCCATCACACAACTCATAAAATTATACTACTAAATTAATTAAAATAATGTATGACATATACTTTATGTAAATTATTACTAGATAAATTTACGCAGTTTGAACTGAAACATTTGACATATTTATATTACTAGTATAAATACTAGCACTCCATTTTTTTTTAAATGTATAAAGAAATATTGTTGCACATAAAATTCTAATTGGGCGATGCAAGTACAAATCAAAGCTGGTTGTAACCTTTATGGCTTTTTTAGATTTAGATTTGTTTGGATCAGAGTAAAGAGTATTATATAGCTTAAATATTAATACCCTTTTCAGGCTAGCACAAATCAAAGGTGGTTGTAACTTCAAGCTCTACCAATGTTTTTTGAGTGATGTTAAATGACTATTTATGCCATTATAGTGATTAAGAAAATAGTCCATGAACCAAAATACTTATTTTTAATAAGAATAAAGGGAGACTTAATAAAAGATCCAATAATAAGCACAAAAGTTTTGAATAGAGGATAAAAAAATTGTAGATAGAAATAAGATCAAAATCTAGATTCATGTCGCTACTAGACATGGGTTGCAAAAACTACCTCCATGTAAAATCTTGCAGGCTGATGGCCAACAGTTATTTTTTCTCAAGGGTGTGTTTAGCACCCAAAATTTTGACGGATGGGACATGCATGTCACATCGCATTAACTTTAGCACGCGTTTCGTTTGTTAGTGGTAAATATTATCCTACCATGGCGTAACTAGGCTCAAAAGAATAGATCTCGCAATGGACATCTAAACTGTGTAATTAGTTTATTTTTACATACATTTCGTACTTCGATACATGTGCCAGCATTTTGATGTGATGGGGAATCTTCTTTTTTGTATAGTGGAATTTGGGGAGGAATTCTGGGCTCTAAACACACCCCAAGTCGCTACGTAACAGTTCCTCTAAATCTACGGGCCTTAAAGTTTTTTTTTTTTTTTTTTTTTTTGCGAAGACTACAGGCCTTAAAGTTAACTATAGGAGGTCACATATGTTGCCGATTAATGTACCACCAGATAGAATGGAATGTTTAGCTAAGGGCATGTACAACCCACTGACGACTTGTTGTGCGTAATACAAAGATACGAGACAATAGTACAGGCGACTTTGTATAGTGGGGTGTCGACTTGTATAGTGGGGTGTCTGTAAGTCAGTCTATAAGTTATTTAATACAAGGATGGACACATAACACAAGATGATCAAGCATAAATTGGATCTTTCTATGCTTTTTTGTTGCATCTACTGCTAACCTCTATACAATCAAATCACAGCAACCTATTTTACTCGGCATAGAACTGCATTTCAACATAGAACTGCATTTGCCATACGGTTCAGCACAAGGATGAGCATCTATTCGGTCAAAAAAAAAGGATGAGCATCTATCAAATATATAAAAAAACATTGAATCCAAATCAGAAACCGTACAGCACATCTCTACAGAAAATTGAACAAAATTTGTTAACAAAAATTAATCCATCGTTATGAGAGGAGATGCTCCTCCGTTGGCAACCACAAGCTGGATCCAAATCCTTCCCACAAGGATCCACTGCATCCACGGACGAGGGCCACCTAGAAGCATATGTTTCCCGGCCAGAAAACAACCAGCACGCCAGCAGTGGTGTCGCCGTCGCCGCCGTGGCCGGCAGCAGCGCCTCTGGGGATCTCGTCGTGGCCGAAGCCGTGGCCGTCGGGTCGGGGTGGAGTCCCTACAGAGGCGCCATGGAGGGCCGTCATCGCCGCCATAGAGGCCAATCTCGTCTGGATCCGCAGCGGGGGCTTCCCGTTTCGCGGCGCCATCGTGGAGAGAGCTGCACCGCCGATTGGAAGGAGGAGGAGCCGCCGCTGCCGCCGTGGGGAGGAGAGGGGATGCGCCGCCACCGAGGGAGAAGGCCACCACGAAGCCGGATCCGGTGGGTAGGAGTCAAAATGTCAGCGGGGTACCGAAACCCGCTAACCGGCGGGTTTTACGATAAGAAGGCGGGTGTGGAAGGAGTTTTCTACCGTGGAATGCGTTAATGGCGAAATCCTTTACCCATCGGGTATGGCGAATGTACGGGTGTGGATCCATACTACCCATACCCGCATACCCGTGGGTAAGAAAAACCCGCAATAGCATCCAACCCGACCTGCTCATTTTGGCCCATAATAGCCCATAAATTTGGCCCACATCTGTTCATTGGTTCTAAGTATATATACCTCTCATTCAGTCAAACCCTAATTTCACTTCACTCCCTTCCCTTCTCCCATGCGGCCGGGCCGGCCGCCGCTTTCACTTCATCGCGGGGGGAGGGAGCCGCGACCGCGATTGCCGAGCGGCGAGCGCGCCGTCGGCCTGCATTCGTCCTTCACTCCGACCTCCGCCTCCGTCCCTCCACTCCGCCGCATCCACCGCCGCCGCGGTGGCGAGCCGCGATAAATGAGGGGGCGCTGGCCGCCCGCATCCACCGTCGCACGGGGCGGAGCCACGACATTGAGGGCGTGCTACACCTCCGACCTCCGCCTCCGTCCCTCCACTCCTCCTACCTCCACCATCCAGGCCTCTAGCCATGGTGGAAAACTCGAATTAGGACAAGATGACTGTCGGCTGAATTGTCGGGTGCGGGTCACTCGTCGGTAAAAATTACCCTTTGCGGGTGCGGGTATGGAATAAATTTCCTACCCGTCTGCTGGGTACGGTGCGGTAAGGTTTTGTCTTGACGGGTGCTAGTATGGGTGGCAGTACCCGCCGGCGTGCGTACCCGTTGCCATTTTGAGGCGGGGAGGGCCACTACCGCTGCCGGCCGGGAGGGGACGGAGTCGCGGATTCGAGAAAGACGACGCGCCCGTGCCGACCTTGCCCCTTCGCCCCACCGCCGCGAAATTCATTCCCGCGCCTTCGATTCCTCCCGCGCGAACACGCACTCGATCCTCCCCTCGACGACTCCCGCACGCGGCGTGCGTAGGAAGCGGCGACTTCTTTTTGGGCAACGAGCCGCATCCGTCGACTCATGTGACGTCGGGCTGAGGTCGTCGTCAAACAAACAGGGGGGCTTCTGTAAAATGCACGTCATACGTCAAGGGGCTCACGGTGCAATGGCAAAGGTCATTGGTTGGGGGGCTCCCACCCGGGTTCAAATCACGGGTGCGACACTTTATCCTCGGATTTATTTCAGGATTTTCGTTTGTGCATTAAGTGGTAGGCGACGCCCCCGTCGATAGCGAGGCCAAGTGGTGACTTCGAACTTCAAGATTTGCCGGCTCAGTCCTTCGAAGGTGCTCATAGGGGTAGGGTTTGCGTACGTGTGTTCATAGGGGTGAGTGTGCGTGCGTGTTGGCGTCTGCGTTGTCTGTGTAATCTCAAAAAAAAATGCACGTCATACATACAGGGTATACAGCCCTGCTGTACGTGCCCTAATACCTTTGGCTGCTCCATCGGTACATTACCATTTACATATCTTGGACTTCCCATGGGCACAACTAAACCGACAACGGAGGATCTCACGCCGATGATGGATAGGATAGAGAGGCACTTATTTGGATGCTCTACATGGTTATCAGATTCTGGAAGGCTCCAAATGTTGAACTCGGCTTTGACACCCATTACCACTTATGCTCTCTGTACCATTAAGCTGTCCGCAGGAGTACGTCCTGGAGAACATTGATCATGCTAGAAAGCAATGTTTATGGTGGAGCAATGTTGATGAGAAGAAGGGAGGAAATCCAGTGGTATGGGATATAGTACAGCAACCCAAAGAGAAAGGAGGCTTGGGTGTTATGGACCTACGACTTCAGAATGATGCACTGCTCCTAAAACATCTACACAAATTTTACAATAAAGTAGATGTGCCTTGGGTACAGCTAGTTTGGTTCAGATACTATTCTACCAAAGTGCCACATGCTGCAAGAGAAGTTGGTTCATTTTGATGGAAAGATGTGCTAAAATTGAACACTTTATACCACATTATAGCTCGTTGCACAGTTGGGGATCGCTCCACGGTTTGTTTCTAGGAGGACCAATGGTCTGCTCATGTCCTAAAGCATACCTATCCAAGGCTTGCTTCCTATTCAAGGTCAGACATAACATCTCGGTTCTAGAGGTGATGCAAACTGAGGACCTTGATTCCCTATTCGTTCTGCCTCTATCACAGCAAGCTCTAGAAGACCTGGAGCATTTATAGGCGCATCTGCAAGGGATACCCAATGATGAGCACTCCAAAGATTTTCGAAGCCTATACGGGGGAATGACTACACCTCGGGGAAGTCCTATAAATATATTTTTGACACGATTGAAGACCATCCGATCTTCAAGTTAATGTGAAAATCTAGTTACATTCCGAGAGTAAAAGTTTTTGCTTGGCTCGTCCTAGTGGATTGGCTTGACACCAAGACAATGTTGACCAGAAGGCATATACAGGTACATGATGATGACCAGGGAAGACGAATCCATTGAGCACCTTTTTCTTCACTTGCCCATTTGCAAGTCAATGTTGGGCTTCATTTAATTTTGTTTGGGATCACTCGCTCAATCTTCAAGATTGGTTCATTCAGGCCAAGCAAGACCATGGTTATAGTTTTTTCACTGAAGCCGCAATGATTGTTGCTTGGGAGATATGGAATATATGAAATGACAAGGTTTTTGAAAGGAGAGAGTCGAATCAAGCCAGATGGCTCAGTAATTGCGAACACATGGTTGATTCTAACCATTTGTGTTTAGATTGTGTGATGAGTCATCGTCAACATTTCAACATTTTCCTTCTATTTCCTTTTTCCTTTTACTTTGGTTACCCTTACCCGGCACACACGGTGTGTTGACGATGTTGTCTCTCGGCTTGTGTTGTGCAGGTGTTGAGTTCGAGACGGTGGTTGACGGGCATATGGAAATAGGGTATCCTAACATAGCCCTAAAAAAGACGCATAAGGGCTTTTATGAAAGTTGGGCCGGACCCCTCTAAGGCCTCCCACACCTCGGCCCAGCCAATGCATGGGATCAATTGCAAGGGGCGCAGGCAACCCAGCAAGGCGCCCGAGGAGCCCTCGGGCGAATCCCGCCGGGCCAATAAAAGGCGAGGACCCCTCAGGGGAGCGAACACCGGTTCGCCCCCAGACCGAGAGATGGCGGCTTCCGGACACGGGCCATCCTCGCCGCCTCCGGACCCGTATGTCGGTCTCTCGTCCTCTTCAACAAGGGTCACGCTTGGCAAAGACGACGCATCCCTTTTTCAAAGCAAGGGATCGGGGCCTCGCCAACCTTTACCAACAAGTAAGGTAAAAGGTCACGAGGTAAAAGTAAAGCCACCGCCCATCTTGGCGAGAATCTTCCCCTCCGACAGGCCGGTGGTAGGATGTACCGGCTCCTCGTTCCCAGATTCCGTTCGGGCGGTAAAAACCAGGTTCACGGACGCTTTGCCTCGAAGGCAAGGGTAGAAACCGGACATGGCACAACTCGGACGAATCTCCACTATGCTCATCGCTGAGTCACCCCCGCTCCTGCTCATCCTCGAGTCATCGCCACACCACACTACCCAGGTGTCGCTGGGCACTAGCCCCCCTCCCTTGGGCTATAAAAGGGAAGGCCCAGTCCCTAGACGAGAAGAGGCGTTCATATGCTCACCACGAGACGAGCATACACATCGACGACTCGGGGTAAACTCACACACCAAGCAACCGAGCTCTCAAGCTCCACCAAAGAAAAAGAAACGGCTCCACCGGTTCACCCACGAACAATGACGGCACGCATTCTACAACCAGCAAACAACCCACACCACCTAGCTCATCGCCGATGTTGGCACTAGGCTCAATCACTTGTAGGCTTGTTCCTAGGGACTTGGGATTTAGCCCTCTCCTAATTGTCTTGTATATGTGCTAGGACTTGGGATCTGTCCCTCTCCCAGAGCTTATGCGCCCCCTACGCAGTACTTCACCGGTGCAAGACTAAAAGAATCGTGATCGCCATCGGGACGTGGGGCATTTTGGCCCGAATCGGTATAAATCTCCGTGTCATCCTCCTCACTCTTCTCACGTAGCCATTGAAGCCGTGAAGTAATCTACGATGATCTCTTCACTTGTCCGGTGTGTCGGGGGCCCCTTGTCTCCAAGATACCGATAGTGGTCGACGGCGAGGTGAAGACCAAGGACGGCGAGGTGAAGACCAAGGTGGACGTGTCGCGGCCGATGGACCCAGAGTTGTGAAGGGTGGACGTGAGGCTTGGATAGAGGGACTGGGTCGCCGGATGGCTAGCCATGGTGGCTGACCCTTGGGACATCGACAAGTGCGAGGACATGTGGAGTGACCGTGTCGATCGAGTCAAGGCGGCAGACGTGCATGTCGAGCAGGCAGCTCACAAGACTTGGCGGCCAGGTGGTCTAAGACGGCGGTGACACGTGTCGAAGCGTGGGGGATGCGTGACTAAAATGACGCTACTCACGCCCGGTTTGGCGGTTTGGGCCTCAAAACTATCGCCGCCGGTTTAGCGGGTTTGGGCCTCAAAACCGGGCGGATTAGGTTCCGATGCCGGAAGGACGGCACGTGGTGGCATCGGGAAGTTCGGCGTCGGAGCAAAGCTGCGGTGAGAGGCATAGTGGTCGTCGGATCAGACTCACTTCGAGTCGGACCACTATGCCCCTGGTTATGTGGTGTGGCTCTTGTATCTCTAGGGGTAGTATGGTCATTCGGACCTAGACTATATATAGAGAAGGCAGCCCTCCCTTCAGAGTTACCTCTCCATTTTGCAGTTTTTTCCATTAGGTTTTCTACCGCGAGATTGCTCTACTTTGTGAGAGGTCACCAGACACTTTGTGATTCGTGTTCGTAGGAAGAGCGCCCCTCGGTCGCGCTCATGCCCTCGGGCTTTTGGGATTGTAGATCAATCGGTGAGTTGCTCCGTGCTCGTGGTCTTGGAGATTTTCGTCACTCTTTTCTCCTCCCCTTCTCACTCCGATTTCTTTGATTGTGGGTCGTTTTGATTGATTCTTCTATCATAGATTTGTGATATGACGTGAACCTAAGTGAATCACCGAAGGATTTTGGTTTATTCCTCACGAAATCGCAGATCGAAGCATTTCTTGTGTTAGGGTTCTTGTTCTTTGAGTTTGAGTTGTGATCTGACTTTCCGGTGATTTACTTGGTGAAAGGTCACGATTTCTTAGGATTAGGTTCTCCTCCACGCCAATTTCATCCGATCCAAATCTCATGGCGGATGTTTTGATTTGAGGTAGATTTGGATGATTTTGTGAGAGGCGATTCTAAAATCGCATTCTGTTCGTCCAGGTTTCGGGGACATCGGACGCCGCACCGGACGCTACTCCCTAGCGCGTCCGATGCAACGACCACAGCCTACAGAGCGTCCGCTGCTTTCGGGGCGTGAGTGTTAGGGCAGCGGCGCATCGGACACCAGCACTGGCGCGCCGGGGTCTCCTTCCTCGGTGCGTCCGAGCCGAGTCCAATGAGTCTTTTTCTCAGATTTTTTGCACCTGACGCGTCCGGTGTTCACCCATCCGACGCCGTCGCCGCAGGTCCGGCGATTCAGTTTCTAGTCCCGTTTTTGGCGCAACGGACGCTACCAATCGACGCGTCCCGAGCTCATCGACACGCCCGAGCTCGGCACCGGTCGCCCGCTGCATGCCGCTAAGTCTTTTTTTTTGTTCGGATCAAGTTGGGTTGTTTCTCTTTCTTTGAACTTGATCTCATGTGTACAACACTTCGCGTTCAACATCTAGCTACATGTTGGCTTGTGTGTTGCTCGTTTTCGAGAGATCTTGTGTCTTAGGGTTTGTGAAGTCCGGAGTTCTCAAAAGTGTTAAAGATTTTTGAGACACCTATTCAACCCCCCTCTAGTCACCTTTCCGGTCCTTCGTAATTTCAAAAGTTAGTGTCTTCTACAATCGGTTAGATTCAATTCTGATCTTAGATCAGCTTTTTGCTTTTGGTTAGACGCTTTTCAACTAATTCTCGATGTAAGTCTTTTAGACTCTCTTATATTTTTATAAAAGGTTTTTTCAGTGTGGGGACCTCCCCACAGTCTTTGCTCTCAAAAACTGAAGCTAAGGTTTCACCTAAATGCATATTGAAGATACACTAAGCATGTTGTAAAAAAAAAAAAAAAAAAAAAAAAATACACTAAGCACCTTGTACGGAGATTAAAAAAACTGTCCATATAGCTTAAGAACACATGCACTCATCATTGCCCACCCCCCCCACAACACACACACATGTATCAATAATTAACAAATTATCACAATTATGTACATATTACATACTATGTCGGTATGAAATATTTAGCAGTTTTAACTATTCAACATGAACAGACATACTATGCTTATAAATATAAGCCTGTGCGGGAGCATGGGTTGATGCCTTGATGGACTAATTAAATCAAGTTAATTTGTTTTTGGTACGTAAGGAGGGAGGAGGGATCGGAGTATATAAAACAAAACACTAGTATCAGTATGACAATGAATAGATGGCTCTGATTGATGAAGTACAGTACACACCTGTCGATGGAAGAGACGAAGAGCTTCATCATCTTCTAGACAATGAACGTTGACCACTTTTTGGGCGTTATTATTTACACAGTGCAAGGCCACACTTTTGTCATCTGTAATGACAATGGTGAAGTTGGTATAGATACTCTGGGAAAAGCAGAAGGCAGCATTTACGGCATCCCAATCCTCCGTGGACCGCACTCCATCAAGTACAATCAACGACAACGATCCCTTGGTCCCAGCTAGCTTCAGCAGGCACATTTGACACTCTTTAATTATGTCTCGGCGTCCAGCAATGATATTAGCCATCGCAGATTCCCCTATATACAGCATGATCCGAGAGCAATTCCAGAAGCAGGCGCCAAGACATCTCCTCCAGGCTGAAGGGATATGGAACTTCCACCCAGCAGTAAAATTTGAACGGGAAGGAATCTTGTGGGTCTACCATTTTTTTGCCGAAGGACCATTTGACGATCGTTGATTTCCCAACACCAGCCATCCCAAACACCGACACCACGCGCAGGGTCTGCACTTCTTTATTGATGCGATAATTGATCTTGTTGTCCAACCTCTGTAGTCTTCCATTACTTGTCTGATGATGACGATCATAGATGTTTGTCAATGAAGCAATAGCCGCTTCGGGTTTATAAGGCAATATGCGGCCCTGTGACTGCAAGTAATAGTAAATATAATCATTATCAATAACAATAGCAATAGCAATAGCAATAGCAATAACAATAACAATACGAATAATATAGCTAGGAGATTTTTCTTTAAAAAAATAGCTAGGAGATCAATCAAGCACATACCATCCCCAGGTCGGTGTCCCTGACACGGACCAATCGTTCTTCGTTACCGTCTACACAGTAACTTGCCACAGCTGGGTCATCCGTGACTATGACAAAACAACAGCATCTAGGAATCTCGGGTGATAAGAATTTTGATTTTATGACGTCCCAGTCAGCTGTGGAACGCAGGCCATGGATGACCACAAACCAGCAGTTGTTGTTGTTGAGACTCCTGCAGATTTCTTTAATCACTTCTTCTTCCGACATCTTATCCATCACTACCCTCCTAAGTTCAGAACCACCAACAATATCGAACAAGTCTTGCAGATCACCATCATAGAATCCATAAATACGCAGAAGCATGCGCTGCGACAAGTCCAGCAGGTTCAGCGCTTGTTGGCCGCCCACCACAGGGACCCATCTTAGCTCCTTGAATATCACTCCATCGCCCAATTCTATGGAATTCTGCGAGATTTGGGTGTACAACATTTTGACGAGCCTTGATTTCCTCTGACCATCACCGCACACGGAGATGATAGTACCAGGCTTTATTTTCTCTATAAGTTGAGCCACATCAGTGTCAGCACACCGCTCTGCGACCTACATGTAGCTATATAGGTAAGAAACATACTCCCTCCGTTTCAAATTATAGTTCACTTTAGCTTTTCTAGATACATTGATTTTGTAATGCACCTAGTTATACACTGTCTAGATACATAGTAAAAGAAATGGATCTAGAAAAACCAAAGTGGACTATAATTTGGAACAGAGGGAGTATATGCATATAAATAAAACAGTTAAGTTGTCTAATAATAAATAAATGAGTAAACTCAAAAGCCGGCCTGCATCGCAAGTACCTATAAAAATTTAAAACGCATGGCTAATTTTTTGCATGCGTATACCCTTCATAGATAACTAGTGCAGGGGATGTGCGTGTATATATATATATATATATATATATATATATATATATATATATATATATATATATATATATATATATATATATTTGGTGTATTTTCCTAGTCTCATCTTCAATAAACCATGTTGTGTATGGGTGCATATATACTCATCTATCATCATCAGTTTAAGTATGTTTATATACTCATTTTAAGCTACTCCAATTCTTACTACGTGAGTGTATTTTATCTTCAAAATAGCCCATATATTTTTGTAATACCATTATTGTAAGTATTAACTATATACCCTATGTATTACTTGCATATAATTGACTATATTTTATATTATGAGCATACACTCTGTCTACACTATATATAAAAATGTCCTAAATCAAGAGGTATACACATGAGAGGACCTACGCCCTGCTAATAGGAATTAATTTCATATATATTGGTATCAAGGGACAAAAAAGGCCATGTTTTGTTGCATACCTTTTTATAAAATGCACATACAGATGGACGACCGTCAGGGTACCATCCGAGCTGTGACACCAGGAACGTGCTCGGCCCCGCGTCGTTGATGGGCAAGAGAAAGTCTTGCGTTGACAAGACTATCCGGCTGCTCTTGTTACTCATGTGTGGCTGCAGGCTCGTTCTGATGGCGTTCCACTCTACCAAATCGGATACATGTTCCACGACAACGAGGAACCTCTTCTCATTCATATCATCTGGTTGCGGCGTTGTGATGGTGAGACTAGTGTTGTAGTTGGTTAGTTGATCTCGCAACGTCTTGCGGAACTCTTCTTGTTTGAAAGGAGGAGTAATCTTGACCCAGGCACGGTGGTCGCCGAACCATTTGCTGGTTTCTGGGTCGTGGTAAGCCGTGTTGATAAAGTTGGACAAATCACGGTCATCACCTCCCCATAACCAGATGACTTGAAGGTCGCCATCGCCTACAACACCATCGTCAGGGGCCATGAGCAAGTTTTTTTAGGCTGCCATCCCCGTCCACCTTGCGGAACCTGCCAAGCTCATTCACCCACACTTGGGCTAGGATCTTGAATGCTCTGTGTGACGGATTATTGCCGGCGGCAGCGGTGGCCTTCTTGGAGTCCAGGCCTGAGACGCCGAAGCCAGGACGAGGGGAGGAGGCATCGTCGCTGCTGAAGATGTTGTAGCGAGTGTTCCGATGGCTCACATCCTCGACTCTAGCCTTGAGCATCTTCATCTCGGCGGCAGCCTCGTCCAGGTGCCGTGGAGGCGCCAGGCAGCGGGGCACCGCCCAGGCTGGCGCCGCGCGCCGAAGGCTTGACCACGCCGTCGACTTCGGAGGGTCCATGTGGGCGACGAACTCAACCCAGTTCTCGACGTCGAAGGCCAGGTCACGGAGCTGCCGAACAAAGGTCCTCACCACCTCGTTCTTCTTGGCGCGCTCCTTGTTGGCGACTTTCAGGAAGGCTTGCATCATCTGGAACTCGCCAGTGATGAACACCAGGTCATGCTGGACCTCATCCTTCAACTTCTCCTCCTCCTCCATCGCCGCCTGGATCCGAGTCAGTGCCCCCTCCACCACAGTCTTGGTCATCCCGAGCGCCAGCTCCGCCATGATGCAACCTCTCTACATAAACGCATGCAAAAATTAGCACGCACAGCGCCATTTATTTTCTTGAGAGAAGCCATAGATTAAGATCGTGTTAGTACGTTTTTTTTATGAGTGACATTTATGCTGCCATAGTATATGCTATATATTGGTAGATCTGGTACGTGACAGTCACTGACAAAACGAACATGAATGCATACATCAAATTAAAGACCTAAAATTGCACCTCGAACAAGAGATTAAAAAATGCGATTAAAATGACGGCGCAAGAGTACGTAGACCAGAAAGCACTAACCTGATAAAATGACGGTGCTACCTAGGATTCTCAAGGAGTACATGCGACGGCCTGGAAGTGAAAGGAGAGGCAAAGTGCATATGGAGTCTATATGACTATATATACACATGTAAATCCTCAAGGCACGTTAAGATCTATAAGCTTTAAAAAATTTAGCTGGCTAAGAGCAACTCCAAAAGATGTGTTATCCTTGTTAGATCGACTCTTTATGGATTTTAAGAAGAAAGCTTGAACTCCAATAGATGTGTTATATGGATTTGTAAAATAATAAACATGTTGTCTGAAATCTCGTGCCCATATATGGTTTTGTTATATATATAGCCAACCGTGGCCATTTGTTATATGATTTTGTGAAATAGCAAGTCTATATTGTGGACCTCTTATTTTTTTTGAGAAGTTTTCTATTTTACAGAATAACTAAAACAATGAAATTTGGCTAAGTTTAGCTAAGCTATTGGAGTTGCTCTAATACTATTAGCTGCTATTTTTTTAGCACAAAGGCTGTTTGGATCCAGCCGCTAGGTCATTGGATAGTGTGTTATATATAAACTAGTACTATATATTAGCACATGTCTGCATGCTCTAAACCTGCTATAATCGAACTAATAGTTAGACCAACTCCAAGAGATGTGATGTCCTTAGTAGGCAGGCTATATACGGCTTCATTAGAGAAAAAAAATAAACTCCAAGAGATGTGCTATATGGTTTTATAAAATAGCAAACATGTTATCCCCTGAAAGCTAGCTCAGTGGCCATATATAGCCCGGCCGTAGCCATTTGCTATATGGTTTTGTAAAAGCAAGTCAGATGTGGATCTCTTCTTTTTAACAACTTTTCTATTTTACAAAATGGCTAAACAATATATTTTGGCTATTATATTTAGCTAAGTTTTTGGAGCCTTACTTAATAATTATTCAGCGGTATGTTTGCTACAAATTATAAATTATGAATAGTCGACAGTATATTTGCTACAAATTAATCTAATAGTATCGAAGTTTTTGTTCTAAAATAGAAGAAAATTGTTAGCTAAAATATCCACAATTTATTTATAATATTTGGATCTTAATAATATACATGCACATCTTATAAACTGAACCGGAGAGAATGTATAACCAAGTGCTCGAATGTCATTAATTGGTTAGCTGATCACATATTCACGTGATGGGCCAGTACGTTCTTTTTTCATGTATCTATATTTATTACTTTTTGTTATTACTACCTTCCAACGTCTTTTCTTTTCGAAAGGGTAAAGAACAACATGAAAATACGTGAGCTAACTACTTTACTTCTCTCTGTCTTTGTCTTTAGCATTTGAAGGAAGATGAGCACAGCACGCAAATCAATTAATCTCCTTTGGAATCAGCTTTAGTCACCACTTTTGCAATACAAACTGAACTGCACTCCTGGAATAATCTGCTTTAGCTACGTTGGAATAATCTGCTTTAGCTTCGTTTTCTTGATAGAAACTGAACATCGCACAAAACTAGAAGAATGCCCCGCATATTGCTACGGGGATCACAGATGATGGTTAGGAAGGAAAATCGAACGGTCTATCTATCGTTAGGGTCTTAATTAATTGTGTGACTTTCATTAGCATGGATAGCTTGCAAGAAGAGCTATATTATTAGGGGCTTTTCTACCCTTACTGAGAATGTTAATTGTGATTTTACCCTCTTTTTCGCCATGTTGTGATTTTACGGTCAAGTAGAAAGCCAGTAAGCAACCAAGGTAGTAGGTTATACCCGTTTGCTATCCCTGTTTCTGTTGCATTCTATCTCATCATATCACATTCTGTTGTACAAATTAGCTGAAAAAGATCATATGCATCCCGAGGAATGGTATAAGTTAGAATAAGGAAAGGAATATGGTAAGGACACCCCGACACCATACCTATGGGATGAGATTATAAGGAGGACTGAGAAGGCAAGAGAAGGATATCAAAGCAAAGGATTCTCTTCGGTCAGGTCTTATATAGGCTCTTCAAGACGAATAGTATCGATGCACCGGAGCTGTTAAAACAAAGCTCAAGTTTACCCCTTATTTCTAATTTCATAATATGGTTAGGTGTAAATGCAAAAACAAAATTAAAAAAATCCTTCCAAGGCTATCTAAAGGACAATACTACCCTCTTAAACATGAGCCCCTATTTCTAATTTAGGAGCCAATTTATGAAATTTGAGGGCCTAAATTCAGTCTCGCCAAAGTGGAATTCTCAAATCGAAGCCCCCAAACAAAATCTCCTCGCTCGATGCAATGGCAAGTGGGCTTAAGCTGATACTCCCGGACGGGCTTGAAGCGGTGCGCCTCGGCGACGGCGGCAGAGAGCCGATGATCGATGGACGCACCGTGGCACTTCCTCGTCGACAGCGCGACGGCGCCACGGGCGCGGGCCTGTGAGGCGGTCCACGAGGCGACCGCCTTGTTGGGGAAGAAGTCCTCGGCGGAGAAACTGGCCATCAAGTCCATGCCCTCTCGCTAGCGAGGCCGAAGATGTGCTCGCTCAGCGCCACGGGGCCCGGGCCGGGAGCGCACCCTTCACCGCCACCCGCGGCGCAAGGTGGAGGCGGAGTTCTGCGCGCGGGACGCCGAGGTCGACGAGCTCAGCGCCGCCGGGCCCGGAGGAGCGGGCTGGACGACCTCCACCGCACTCAAGTCCATCCGGTCCTTCGTCGATCATGCCTATTGCTTATTGCAGGTGTTCTTGGCAGCGCCGGCCATTGCGATAGTGACAGGGCGGGTGCAGGCTTGGCCGCGTCGCCGGATCAGCCAGACCGGGCTGGACCGCCATACGCCGCCACTGGAGCTGCGAGGCTCGCCGCCCACCAATGGAGCGGAGGGGCGCTGGTGGCCTCTCCTCGGGAGCTCCTGTGCGAGCACGGCGCGGGGCGGCGTGGTGCGGGTGCTGCGCGGGCATGGCAGGGCGGCGCGTGTGTTCAGACAGGATGGCGCGCGTGCGTTCTCCGAGCGCCGCCGCCATGTCCACGCCAAACGCCGCGAGCGCAGTTTGGGATCTAGAGGCGGACGGGGAAGAGCGCCTACTCTGGCACGATGGTGTTGAAGCCGCCGGTGATATCCTCCGGCTGGCAATGGCATTGACCTGAGGCAGGAGGTCGCGCTCCTTCTTGCGGATGTGGATGAGGTCCATGACGGCCTCCTTGATGAGGTCCTGCATGTCCACCACGTCGCCGCGCACTGCTACCAGGACAGTGCTAGGACGAGCCACCACTACAAGAAACTAGCAGGGAAAGCCCGCGCGAAGCGCGGGCAGCAAGCTGACAATGTACATGATAGAGATCTCTTACAACTTCGTTATATATTCCAATCGCTGAAAATTTTAATACGAATGCTCCCTCTTCATGCTGCAAGAAAAAAATAGCCATGTGTATCGGCTGGCAAGTAGAAATGGTGCCATTTTAACTACAAAGAGGGCAACTCCTTTAGCCCCCTTTCCTGATATACTTCTTTGGTATTACTGTCAGAGAAATACCCTATCTGCAGTAAAAAAAAACAGAGTTGTGTCAATTAAGCTGCACACAACACAGCTGAAAAGTAAGGGACTATGCAGTGCATACTTGTGAGAAGAGCAAAGTATAAGCATCACTGACTACCGATAGTCTACCCAGATAAAGATCTGCCAACTACAATGATTTCAACGGTTAAATTCATGGGAGTTTCTTTACGACAAAATAGTTTCTTAGTGGACTATCTTGCTACACTAAAGCAATTGCTTCATGTTGTTCACACCATTACTCCAAAAACAATTTAGTCAAGGTGTTCACAGCTGGTAACAAACGACAGCTGGGTTATTTGTTTTACTACTGCCAGCGAAACCTTGATTTAATTTAGGAAATTTGAAAGCTACATAATAAGCATTCAAATACTGGATAGATAGAAAGGATATAAAAACAAAGTAAAACAGGAAGGTGGCATTTATTTTCCTATCATTCGAATAAAGAGGATACCAGTTAATCTTGTCATAGGGGACTTATTCATGGGGAAAATGACTACAAAACTCGATATGGTGTTCAACAACCATTTTGGTAAATAAATGATATGGGGCAAGTGGCATTTGTGCAAAACAATTTTAATTTAGAGCATTGGACTATTTCTCTCAAAAATCTATCAATTGTAAGTAAAGGTGAGGACACGCTAAAAACTTTACTTCCTCAACTCAATTCCAATGGGCACATAAAAATGTTTTCTTTGTAAAACCACGTCAGAATGGCTTTATTTTTGTTTGCATCAGAAGCAAATGCAATGGGATCTAACGTTGGCACCTAAGCACATTCCAAGGCCTCCAAAAAAGGAGGCGAAAACCCGAACAGGTTTTGCAAGCTAGCTAGTCGGGGTTCGTTGCCAGCACAAAGAGAAAGAGAGATCAAACCAAGTCCAGTGAATTGAGTATGTGACGGACACGCGGCTTCCACGAAAATAAGTCATGTATAGATTACCACTTGCTGTGCCAGTAGATGGATGGAAGGAGAGGAGGAGGCGAGAAGTCTGCCACACATTTGGTCCCCGAGCATGCTTGGACACCCAAGACGGAGGAGCTGACACTGCATTAGCCATTGAAGGGAGTTCCGACCTTGCAAACGCAAATGAGCGACCCCATGGCGTTGAAATCCGAGCCAATCTTTGTATGTATCTATCCATTCATTCAACAGATCGAAGGGTCACCGCCATCACCATTGGGCAAATGAAAAATATCCAAATATGTTCAGCAATAATTCAGTGACAGGATAGCAAGAATAAGACTATCTATCGGGGTGGCGCGGGCGCACCGTACTAAGGTCGCAGGTTGGGGGCGGGGTGGCCGATCCTCAGCGCGGCGGAGGACGACTCACTCCTCGTCGATGGGGAGAAGCAGCAGAGTGCCCTCACTCTCGTCCCCACTCCGTATGCACACGCGGTCGCAAGGAACGACGCCAACAGGCAACAGCACCGCGGCTACCCCCACTTCTCAACGCCTCGGGCCGAGTGGAGCAGCTCTGCGGGCGCGCTACTCGCTGCCGGGGAGGGGCCTTAGCTAACGGAGTCAGCCGGCCCCGCATGGAGAGGGAGGAGAAAGGGAGCGCAAAGGGGCCTGCGGCGGCGGTGGAGTCTGCTCCGCATGGAGAGGTAGGAGAAAGGGAGCGTACGGGCGGCGGCGGTGGAAAGAAGCTTTGGAGAGGTGGAGAGAGTCGCGGCGTGGACGGCTAAGATTGTTCACCGTAGGTGGTACTGTTCTATTTAACAGTAATCTGAGTCTGTGGCGGAATGGGTGGGTGTCTACGAAAATTAAGAGTTATTATGTATAGATGTGAGATGTTTACATTATAAAAAAAGTGAATTT
The DNA here is from genome assembly GCA_015847255.1 of Hyparrhenia diplandra. Lineage (NCBI taxonomy): Eukaryota > Viridiplantae > Streptophyta > Magnoliopsida > Poales > Poaceae > Hyparrhenia > Hyparrhenia diplandra. Next base: position 662,824 of record JADLZK010004729.1, read on the forward strand.
TAATGGTACAAAATATTTTAAATAAATAATATATGTTTTCACCATTTGAATGCAGGTATTTCTTGCTCTCAGTATGGCAGGAATCGGGGTGTCACATACTAGTACCCTCACGTCAGATTCTTCCAAAGCAAAATCAGCTGTATCTTCTATACTAGCAGGTTTCGCACGGGGTAGGCAACAGCATGTTGGGAAAAACAACATTAGAGATTGGTTTGATTTCAGTATTTGAGTCTTTCGTAGGATAGTTTTCGTGCACTACTATTCATGGAAGAAAACAAATAAGCAAACTGATCATATTATCAAGATTAGATAACAAATTGAAGAGAACCATCTCTTTGTGTGCATAGGCATGAGTAGTATGTTGTTGGATGCATATCTATGTTAACTGTTTACATTGAAGAAGATGGCAAATGTGCGGGCTTAACATTACTGAAGCACAAACGGAATGACGGAAACAGGACAGCGTCATACTAAAGGCAAAGTATCGCATCTGGACACTGGACAACTTAGGAGTAAATTTAAGAATTTAGCAACTCAGCAACAAATTCAAATAGAGGCAATGGCTAAATGGAAGCTGTAACTGACATATCAGAAAATTGACAGCAGGTGTGTTCACCAATTATTAAAAGGTAGCATAAGAAGGCACACACAAATTGTGAGCTTAATAGTGCAATTCTTTGTATATGCCAGGGCATAGAGTAAAGATGTGATTAGATCTATACAATACTACAATTCTCCAAGGTGCTCTAGCTTTCGTGCCCTCTCACAATTCATGAAACATATTTTGTGCACAGAGTAGAGCAGGGCAGGAACAAAAGGCAGAATACGTAGCGCACGCAGCAGCAGCCAGGGGCCAGCCCCGACCGGAGCTGCAGGCCGGCGGTCGCCCCCATGTCAGAGGCAGGCTGCCCTGTCCAGCGAGGGAAATGGAGGAGCGCCGCCGCCCACGACGCCGGTACGCGGCGTGGAGGCAGAGGCCAGAAGGGATGTAGGAGGGCGAGGGAGCCAGGGAGAAGCAGAGAGCCCAAGGTGTGCGCACGCGGCATGCAGTTATCTGAGAAGGGATGTAGGAGGGCGAGGGAGCCAGGGAGAAGCAGAGAGCCCAAGGTGTGCGCACGCGGCATGCAGTTATCTGAGAAGGCCGTAGTTGGCTCTGGAAGTGCGGATGTGGCAGGCATAGTATGTGCGGAGCAGGGTAACCATGTTTACTGTTCCTAGAACAGTGGATTGTGAGGGGGGCACGAAAGTTGGAGCACCATGGATAATTATAGTATTGTATAGATTTGGGCTTCTATGACAAGTTACATATGACAAAACATATATTAGTCATAATAGTGATGCGATTATGACAATTTTTCTTTGGATGACAAGCTTTTTGTGACTAAGTTGTAGTTTAGTCAAAAAATATTGTCCTCATGTGCTTTTCCATTCTTTGTGACAATAGTTCATGACAAAAATGATATAATATGATTGTCACAATTTAAAAATCGTTAAACATTTTTGGCACAGCCACGTGAGCATGTCTAGGTGGACTAGTGGCACTCACGTGGTAAGTCACAATTTAAACTGGAAATAAAAAAAGAACAAAAATATGGCGCACCTTGCAAGGAACAGGGATCGAACCGATTGCCCTCGAACTTCTCAGATGCTAGACGAAAGACTGAGCTACTATTGTGTTGTTGCATTTACATTGATACATTAGCTACTATTGTGCTGTTGCATTTACATTGGCCCTGTTTGGATACTCTAGCCCGGGCTAAAGCTAGTTTGCTCTAGCTCTAGCTCCAAACTAGCTCTTGCTCTAGATGCGTTTGATCCTTAGGCTAGTTTGATACTAAATGCACCTTTTCATTTATTTAGTGCTCAAAAAAAAAAAGAGAAAAGTGAACTTTTATGTGGTCCCACCAAAACCGGCCCTAATATGCACCTCATGGATGGGCTAGTGATTTTTGGGAGGGCTAGTTGCATTTAGCCCAATCCGCCCTCCCGTTTGGATCCCTTTGGGGCTAGTTGAGCCAAAACTAGTCCAAACTAGCTCTAGCCCTAGGATCCAAACAGGGGTCATTGATACGTTTGTTCTTGTACACTTACTATCTAGGAGCACATTAGGAGGAGCCCGACGCACCCCAACACCGTAACCCTTTCCCAAATTTCCGTCTTGAGTTGGTGACTCACCGCCACCGCCGCTTCCCATCACAACTTGACGCCACCACCACCACTTCCCATCGCTCGCCGCCGCCACCCTTTCCCCATCTCGTGATCGGATCTTTGATTCCGCCGCCATTTCCCATCGCTCCGCTAGAGCCTCACCCCGTCCCCCATCGCCGGGCCGCATCGTCCTCTAGGGACAGCGAACTCGAGGCGGGGGTGCAAAAACGTCACCGCCGGGCGACCTAGGGGACGAGAGAGAGTGAAAGTGGCGGAAGAAAGAAAAAGTGCAGTGGGACCCACGGAGTAGTGGGTCTATGGATCTTGGGGCTTCCGATTATAATTTGAGGTGGCATGCAAATTGAGGGCTCGAGTAGGGGCTCTCTTTGGAGGAGTTTTTTTTTTTTTATCAAACTCCTAAAATTTAAGGTAGGGGCACGAGTAGGGTCCTCCACCGAGACGCTATTGGAGGATGGCCGGATTAGTACCACTCTATGTCTCCATCTAGGAGCACTATTCTTCGTCTCTAGCGGCGGTGAGTTGTGGCCCGGCAAGGAAAAGTCGGAGGAGAGGGGAGACATACTAAGCCAAAGGGAGCTAAAGTGAGCCCGCGATTTAAGCGTGGAGTGCGGTCGCGGGGACTCCACACTCATGTGTTTGATTTCCGTGTTAGGTCACCATCATCGGTGACATTCACTACCGCCGACGCGGCCTCTTCGCCCGAGCACGGAGGCGCTCGGTGAAGCCCCAGTTGCGCTCGGCGAAGGCCCCCGAGCACCGCCCTCGGCGGAGCTTCAGCCGAAACTTTCGGCGGCAAAGACTTTCACCGAAGCTCCTTTTTTGGGCCTCGCTCGGCACTCCCGCCGCTACTTTTTGCCGAGTGTCAAACCAGCGCTCGACAAAGTAAACTCGTCGTTATGTCGTTTGTGCCGTTAACGGGACCTTTTATGTCACGGTAAGCAGATTTTGTTTTTTCTTTTTTGGTTTTCAGGGGACTCGGCGGTTTGTTTTGCGGCGCGAACCACCACTTGACAACGACTTCGGCGGTTTGCCGAAGCACGACCGTGATCCGCTTCGGCAAAGCCTTACATGTTTGCGAGCGCCACCTCCCTTCCATGCTCGGTGAACCCAAATACTTTTGCCGGCGCCATGGTCATGGCGCTTCGGCAAAGCCGGAAACCGCGGTTTTCTACGAACTTTGTTCCCGGCTTTGCCAAGCGCCATGACCATAGCGCCGGCAAAGCACCCCTTTGCCGAGCCGGCGTAATGGTCACTTGCGCTTAGCAAAGGCAGAAAACACCCTTTTTTTTTTTTTTTTTTTTCATTCCACCTTGACAAGCAATCAAAATCACACATATATATCATATCCAACACATAGATACCACATCGGCACATTCACCACGACTAGCACAATATATATAGCATTAATATCATAAGTTCACATCCACAAGTGCTAAAAGTTCATCCCAAGTTAATAAAGTGCATAATTGTCTCCAGTGCATCACAAGTTCACAACACAATTCCAATAAGCCCTACCACTGCATCACAAGACGTTGGGGATACGCCTAGTGGATATTGAACGCCACAAAATAAATCATAATAAATAGATCTACTAGATAAAGCATGTCAAGCATACTAGCATAGCATAAACATATATCATCGATCATAGCATAGCATAAACGCATATCATAGATCATAACATGATTCAACAAATAGCATAGCATGATCATAGCAACAGGTGTAAGCACAACTAGCACACCAGATAAATTGGATAAATTGAACATAACTAACAAGAAGATTGGATCTTGAGAATACGGCGGACGTTGAGGACAGCGTAACGGAGAGGTTCAAAGCGATGCCGGAGGTCCTCCAGTCACTTTATCCCGCCGGCCGATCGGCGGCTGGCGAAGGAGTCGAAGAAGTTGTCGATGAAGACGGCGCCGAGACGGTCCCTCGAGTGTCCTTCCCGTAAGACGAGCCGTGACAAAGATCGAGCGAGGTCGCATGAAGAGCGCTTTCAAAAACCTTATTTGCCTTCTCTCGGTGCAGGATCGTAAAGACGACGGTTCCGGAGACCGCCGCTTTCGCCCCGTGCACGCCGAACGATCGGCCGAGACTTGGCGACAGCGGCGGCGGCGGCGAGAAGAGGCAAAACCCTAAGCTTTTTAATTGATGCGTTTAGCGTGGCGGTGGTCCGCTTATATAGTCGGGTAAACCGACCTCGTGATACAACCACGATCTAAACCGGTTAGGACTACGCTATTCGTATTCAATTAGAACTCGCAAACCAAAAGACCAAAAACTAAAAGCGCAAAAGGAGACACGTCCGTCCAAGAAGGCGAGGAGCCGGATTTCGATGGACCATTCACGCCAAGCATGTCGGGCGCCGCGCCTTTTCGGGCACGCCACGAGAGGCGGCGGCGCGTGTGGAGTTTCCTTTCTCCTTCTACTAGACTTAAGAAGGTAGGAACAACTTCCATATTTAAGTTGGTCCTCTCCACCTTCCACAAGCAATGTGGTACTAAAGGATTCGACCACTCCCTCCTTTCCATATTCATGAATGGGCCTTTGAGATTTCTTTGGGAATTTCAGAATTTGTTATTGGGCCAAGCCCATTAATCATCTAAATTCCAACAATCCCCGCCGGATCACGAAATACCCATTTAGAGATTTTGCCATTCTTGCTACTTGTTTGATATACTAGTGTTTCAGCGAGAGACCGTTAAGTTGAACTTCCGCCTAGAACTTCAAGCTACACCTATCCACAACTTGAACAATGGACTACGCCTTGAATTGCAAGTTTTGTGCGAATAAGCTTTGCTCAAAGCCAAACTAGTATTTGGCTGCCAGTAGCCTTTCCCCGTGGGTGGAGCATATACGTCATATTCCTTAGTCTCTTCATGAGCCTACTAGAGATCACCCAAGTCTCATAGGCTGCGACATTTAACAGTCGAACTCATATAGGTATGCCCTTTCAAGAATGCTCTACAGGACAACATCTTTACTTATAAAGTCAATAGGACATATTAAGGCATTCTTGCCAACCTACCATACAGAGCATCAACGCTCTTGAGAGTATTACATCTTCACATAGAAAGGGTTATCATTTTACTCTCCTCAGTTTACCAATAGCTTGTTCTTCCCAAGTCCTTAGTCACGGGATCTCCGATGAAAAAGGTTGGGTTACTACTACTGTAAACTCATACGGGTCTCATACCCATCTCCCTAGATGCAATTTCTATCACATTACGTGATAGCTCTTTTGTATAGGGATCTACCAGGTTTTTATCATGCGCATATAAGACACAGTTATTACTCTGGAGTTTCCCAATTTCTTGACAGATTTCAAACGTCTTTTAACGTGTCTTGTTGACCTTGAATTATCCTTAGCACTATTCACCATAGTGATCATAGTTTGATTATCACAGTTCATAAGGATAGCCGGTACTTGTTTTTCAACCACCGTCAAGTCAGACAAGAGCTCACGCAACCACTCTGCCTCTGCGAATCTTTGTATCTAAAGCGATAAGTTACGCTTTCATGGTTGACTTTAGTCAAAATGGTACATTTATAAGACCTCCATGACACTGCGCCACCTCCAAGAGTAAAGACATACCCACTTGTGGCATAGATTTGAGCAATATCGTAAATCCGGTTAAGCATCACTATATCCCTCTAGCTTGGTGGGTGCCCGAATAGTGAATTCCATAACTCATTGTACCTTTAAGATAGCACAAGACCCTTTCTAGTACATGCCAATGATCATCACCCGGGTTGGACATATACCTACTCAACTTGCTCACGAAAAAAGAGATATCTCGGCCCTGGTTGCATTCGCTAGATACATGAGTGAACCAACAATCGAGAGAGTACTTGAGTTGATCTCTAGTGCGCTTTTTATTCTTTTCGCAATGTCACACTAGGATCATAAGGTGTTGGAGAAGGCTTTCTATCCATAAAGCCAAAACGGCTCAGGACCTTTTCTCAACATAGTGATATTGCGATAAAGTAATCACTCTCTTCCTTAATCAGTTTAATGTTTAGAATAACATCGGCCTCTCCTAGATTTTTCATATCAAAATTCTTTGACAAGAAAGACTTGACCTCATTTTATAACATCCATGTTTGTTCCGAAAATTAGAATATCATCAACATATAAACATAATATATTAGATTCGCCCCCACCATGTCAATAATACACACACCTATTAGCTTCATTAACAATATAGCAAAGCACTAGTTAACGTAGTGTCAAACTTCTCATACCATTGATTAGGTGCTTGTTTCAAACCATACAAAGATTTGATAATTTACACACCTTACGCTCTTCATCTTTTTTGCTACAAACCCATCGGGCTAATCCATATAGATCTCCTCATCCAACTCTCCATTAAAAAAGTTCTCTTTACATCCATTTGATGAATGATCAGACCATATGAGGCAGCTGTTGACACCTGTTATAGCATAATATTACTAGTCAATTAAACATGAATAAGGGCTTAAAATGAATATCAACATAAGTCTAGGTGCTTTACTAACATAATTCCACGAGCTTTGGTGATTTATATATTTTTAGGGACTTAACAGATAAATGCAGAGAAGAATGGAGAAAGTTAGGAATAAACATTTCATACGATGACAAGACTTCGACCGTGAAGTAACTTCGACCTGAAAAAGTGGACTAAAACATTCTAGAAGGTACCAGAGGACACCGGAAGAAACGGGAAGCCGAGGTGGCACGCCACCCGGGCGCCGCCGGTGCCAACTAGGCCGGCCGCCGGGCTGGGGCCACATGTCGACCTCGGCTTTGTATGTCGGTTTACCACCGACCTTGAGGTTGTATCTACACCGTTATTGAAGGTCGGTTTGATCCAATGGTTATCGTTCATCGCCAAGGCCTATATAAGAAGACCCCCTGACCCCAGGGTTAAACCCTAATTCATTATCAATTCATTCTATCTCATTATCTCTCAGTTGTAGAGGGGTCCCATGTAAGGATCATCTCTCTCTTAGGGATTAGTGAATTAGAATGTAATTAGAAGTAGATTAGATCTAATTAGATCTAATTAAGAGTTAGCATTCAAGAAAGGATTAGAACTCATTAGTTCTAATCTTTAGAACAAGATAGATAGAGAGAGGGAAGGAATTGGAGGAAGTGCTTAGGGGCTGTCGGTGCTATCTTCATACTTGTACCTCGGTGGAAGTTAATCTACACTTGGAATTACTACGGTAATCTACTTCTTCTTTTAGTAAGTAATATTGTTTATAATTATTCTTATTGGTCTACGAGTCTCTTTGGAGTACTTTAATCGGCGCCTAGATTAGAGTAATATTCGCGAGTGCAAACGTGGTGTTTGGACTCGGGTATCTCGTTAGATACACCCTATCTTCGGATCGGTGGTAGTTCGTGGTAGTGACAATACCATTGATTCCTTTGGAGTCCACCTCCGTTGATAGGACTAGTAGGGCATGTGAGTGTCGGGGGAGAGTAAGTTTCGACCTTACTTTCCTTGGGTGCTTCCCCATAAGAATACTATCAACATCACTTACCAAGATAAGAATTAGATATCTTAGTAAACCTCTCTATACCCTCAACCTTCTTAAGTCTTGTGCTACTCCGGGTTAAGATTAGATCGTAGTCTCCCTCACTCGTTTCGGTGGATTCGATATTAAACCCCTCTCGGGTGAAGTGCTCACCGGTATCCGTGCGCTTGCAGATTATACAAATTATAAATATTTCGTGGGCTTAGCAAATACCAACAAGCATTTCCGGCGCCGTTGCGGGGAAACAGATTCTTTGAGTTGACTTGAATCTACCTTATCCTTGTATCATATTCTTTTATCTTTTTATCTCTTCTATTCTTTTCTTTCCCTTTTCATTATGGATTCCACGCCTATCTATAAATATCTTATACCCACAAGCGAAAGCTTTAGGTAACCAGAATCTTCAGAGCCTATCCTAGCAAAGTCCTATGAGCTACGCTTGGGTTATATAAGAATGGTTCGGGGAACTAGCCTTCTCGGGAGAAGGTGAGGCCAACCCACACTCACACCTACAAAAGTTTGAGGAAATCATGGGATGCTTTTCGTATGGAAGGCATATCCGATAATACCTTATCTTTGGAAGTTCTTTCCGTTCTCTTTGTGGGGAAAAGCTAAACAGTGGTATTACTTGAACGTAGAGAGAGTGAAAGGAGATTGGGGAACATTAGTGTCCAAATTTTGTACATATTTCTTTCCCACCTCCAGAGTGGTCCATCTTCGTATAGAACTTTTGACTTTTAAACAAAATAAAGAAGAGTCTCTTAATGCATCATGGGATCATTTTAATGACCTCATCAACACTGGCCCAAACCTTGGTATTCCAGACCCAATCCTTCTTCAACACTTTTATTTTGGTCTTACTAAGGAAGATGCAGAGGACCTTAGTGCAGCCGGGGGAGGTGCATTTCTTTCTCTGTCTACTAAAGAAGCAAGAGATCTCATTGACAGATGTTACGGATACGCCACCTCCACTAGAATTTTTCCCAAGAAAAATGAAGAATCATCCTCGAATCAAGGAGAGGAAACTACGATAGCTAATTCACAACAATTCCAAATTCAAGACTTAGCTATCCATCACGAACCATCAACATCCCAAAATCTCCCAAAGGAAAAAAAATTCCACCTTTGGAAGAAACTTGTGAACCTACCCTTAGTGATTTTGGGAGAATAATAAATTCTCAACCATACGAGAGACCTTTAAGTGACCACAATTCAGATTCTTTTGAGATGTCTCTTATTGAAAGTGTTTATAAGAGATCTCCAAGTGATTATAATTCGGATTCTTTTAAGGAGAAGTCTCTTATTGAATATGTTTATCCTTTCAAAAGTCATTGGGAAGAACCCAAGGATGGCATGTCTGATCTTGACATAGAAGGAGAGCAAAGCTATCTAGAAGACAGTCTTATCTTCACCCCTTCTATGCCTAGACAAGATGATTTATTTGAACCCATCTCTAAACCCATCCTTGTCCCCGATGAATCCACATATGCTTCCTTCTTTGAAACTCATGATGAGCCTAGAAATTTACCACAACAACCTAAGCATAGGAATCATCAAGACCACCAAGAAGACCCACAACAATGGCTTGAGGGTGTTAATAACTTATGTGCCATGGCCATTGATTGGATGGATGACATTGTAGATACTATAAGCCTGAGAGACACAAACCTAGGGGATTCCTTAGACAGCCATGATGAATTAACCTTGGAGTTTGAGAAGGAGGACAACATCAGTGAGCATGAAAGCTGCTTCATAGACACTTCATCTAGTCCATGTTCACATGATCACCTTCCTGAATCACCTAGTCTCTCTATCACTATCCCACGTGAGATCTTCAACCCCCTCATTTTCTCTCCTCCTATAGATTTTGAAAGGGTGGTTGTAGATGCATATATCTATAATAAATATTCTAGATCTCGTTGGCATAAAAATCTTGAGGTAGATTGGTGTTGGAAGGGAAACCACTTCATCATCATGAATCAGAATTCAATAGGTTTCCCAAGGACAAGCTTGCTGTCCTTAAACAAGCACTTCTTGAGAAATAACATGAGTGTTTATCTTATTGCTATAGTACTCTTGTGAAATAAGCATAGAGATATAAATGAGGAAATATTCCTTCGGGTATTTTTTGTTTGCTAACCATTTCAGGTCTAGAGCAAGAAGAACGAAGGATGACAATTTAAAGTATGTCCAACCAATCATTATGCAACATGAAATCACATGCATAGAATTTCTTATCACATTGCTATACTATCTTGGTTGCCCCTACCTTTTGAGACATGCTCAATTTGCTAAAAAAATTATATTATCATGCTCTTCATCTCTCTGCTTGAGTCAATCTCTATAATGCTTTCATGCTATCTTTTTGTCTATCATAGTATGCTTTGGTTTGGGAATGTTGCTATAGTACAAATAGCATGTTTCCAAAGGCTCTTTAAATTAAGCATGGTGCTTAGGTTAGAACGCCTTCCTTAATTGAATTAGACATGGAGTCTAGTTTGGTTATTGAACTAAAGATTGCTTGTGTAGACATTGGTATACCTTGTTGGACTAACCCTTGCAGACAAGAAGAAACTTTCAAATAAGCTTGGCAGAGGTCCTGAGATAAACTCATAATAGAGATAAAGCAAGAGAAAGAAGAGGAGTGCCACAAACAAAATCTACAAACAAAAGCACTTGCTCAAGGATCAACTTAAGGATGATTGGCACATGGAGAAGGAAGACCAACTCCACCAAGGATAATCCAATCATGCTCTTCCTCCTCACATGTTCCCATCACATCCCACATACTGGTTTGCAACCTCTCTATTCCTTATTGCTCTTTTCTACAAGTTCGAATGATTTTGATGCATGAAAATTAAACTTAAGGTTTCATAAGATCATTCCTTTAGAAAAGCGAGGTGAGTATGGAAACATGAGATAAAAGATCTATGCTAAAATTTTCAACCAAACTTTTTCTGAAGCATAGAAAGTAACCTTAGCCCCTGTAACAACACTATCCCGGTATTACTTGCATATTCCTTCGGGTATGTGTTGTTAACTAACGATTGAGAAATAAAACCATAAGAAGAAGCAAGACCCAACAAATCTTTCACAAGGAGGACACGCTCATACATAGAAGAACCTTATGGAATAAAGAGAAAGAAGACAAGTTAGGAAAAGCTACACAAGAGGCTAAATAAGGAAAGCTTCAAGCAAAAGGAAAGCACCATCACAAGTTGCTACAGTGCCGTCATGCTCCAATACTAAGGTAGTATCTTAAGGTGAGTTGTCAATAAGCTTTCCCTTAATTATGGCATGTTCATAAATAAAGAACCAAACATGTTAGAGTAACACCCTTACTTGATTCGACTTCATTAGCTCAACATATTTTGTTTCTTTTGTTGTTCTTAACACCATCTTCTTGATCTCATAGTCCTAATCATATTAGCAAATGTGTTGCAACATTCATGTTTCATCTTCTGATCTTATCACCCTTGTTCAGAAAAAGGAAATATATAAACATTAACTTTATCTTGTTTGATGTGCCTAAGGTTTTAGAGAAGAATGAACTTTTGGTTCTGTTGGTGTTTTCCACCAACGGGGGCCCATGCACTTGATCTCTGCCTTGTCTTTACATGCAGGACACACTTCGAGCAAAATGTGGAGGAGTCTTCACACTCCCTCAAAATCCTACAAGTGAATGTCTTGAACTCACAAAGCATGCACACAAAACAAGAAGCTGCCAACCCTCACTATCAAAGTTTCACTTCAAAATGTTGGACCAGCAAAAGAACATGGGTGACAAAATTTACAAAATCACCATCTTAGGAGATCTGACTATCAAGATTAGATGATACAATCAAGGAGTAATTAAGCTTTGTTGTCTATTTGAGTTCAGCAGATTCGAAGGAAGAGAGACATGCATGATAGGTCGACATCATCATCGCCATCTACCTCAATTTCCTCATCATCAATGACCCTACACTTCAATCCAGCTTGGGGAGAGCACCCCAGTTATCCCGATAAGTATCTCTACTATAGTATTATTATTATTAGCTAAATATTTAGTTTGCTTGGTTTGCTTGGTTTGTTAGGAGTCTAGTTTTATAAAAGTTTAGTCATTTAAAAGAGTCTTTGCTAGAGTTTAAGAATAAATAAATAGGAGTGTACTAGAGGTTTTCTTTTCCACCAACATAAAATGATCTCTGAAGCTAAATCTCATGCATGGAAATGATGAATAGTTGCTCGCCGTAATTCCTTTTCAAGTACCTAGCTTTCAAGCTTAATTTCTCTTGAGCCTTAAATGCAAAACTGCTTTGACTTAAGATTTACTCGAACCCGAAACACGTGGGTTGCAAATTGCTTGCTCTAAAGTCTAGGTAATTGACGGATATGATATATGAGAGTCCGAGCTGCTATTGATCTTATTCCTAGTGATACTAGATTTCGGAGATTTATTTTGAAACTTTGGAAGTGCACATGATAAGTTCTGTGTGACAAAGTGTTGAACCTCCTACCACAACCATATATACATGCTCCCTAGATTAGGAAAACACTTTTGATATATATATATAGGGCTGCTTGCTTTGCATTGAGTTTGTTCAATCTTTGTCGACCCTTAGAAACTTGTCATCTTTGATCATGTACACTCCACCACCATTCCATCTCATTCCACTTTATTGCATTACACTCCACTCGACTCCACTAATTCATATGCTACTTTCATCCTGGAAGTACGCATCTACCATATATACCCATTATATATCCACGAAAAATGTTCTACTCCTATCCTGGGATAGAGCAACCAAAAATATTCCCTACACCCTTCCACCCATCCATACCTAGCCAATATCTTACAAAGCTCCATTACTTTTGTCTATCTCTCAAGTTATTGCAAAAGAGATTTGGGTTGTAGATTAAAAAAAAGAAGAAGAAGGGGAGATGAAAAATGGACAAGTGTCCTACGGGCGAGTAGAGCCTACCTCCCTAAGAAAAAGAAAGAATAAAGGAGAGTTAAAAAAATGGACAAGTGTCATTTGAAACAATGGGTACTTAGATACTCGCTCTCCATAAAATAAAAAAAAAAAAAAGATACAACCCAAGTTCTCTCAAAGTTTTCAGATTCCATAGAGAGATGATTTCTCAAGGAGCAAAAGTAGAATTAGGCTTTCCTCTCATTCATTCCATACACCTTACTATATTCCCTACCATATTCTATCCACCATACACATGCACCACTTGATTAGTGTGACTCGTGACTTTGGATCCATTACTTGAACTTACAATATATGCTTAGTAAGTATATAAGTTTTCTCCCACCTATGAGCTCCAGATATAAGCCTTAGATATAGGGTGAGAGAGAAGAAGGCATAGTATGCTCTTGCCTTGGTCCAAAAATATTACATATAATGAGAGAAAGGTAAAACAATCTTGTTGCCCTAGTGAGGATCCACAAATACCACAAATGAGAGACTTGAGAGAGTCATACTAGGAACTTTGAGTTTTATTTTGAAAACTTGCAAAAACTCGTATGGGACGGTTGAACAAAGAGTTTGAGAGATAGTGCTTGACTTGATTATTCTATCTTTCAATTACCCAAGATCCCAAGAAAAGGCTATAAGCTCCATGGTTAAAGGTAATATGGGTAAGTTAAAAGTTATCAAAAGTTTATTCTTATCTCGGAGAGAAATTTTTGTTTGAAAGCATGTGTACTTTGAGAGGCGTGTAAGCGTTGCGGCAACTCCTCGATCCATTGTTAAGTTCGGCTTTGCTAGGGACTAGCAAAGGATAAGCTTGGGGAGCTTGTTGACACCTGTTATAGCATAATATTACTAGTCAATTAAACATGAATAAGGGCTTAAAATGAATATCAACATAAGTCTAGGGGCTTTACTAACATAATTCCACGAGCTTTGGTGATTTATATATTTTCGAGAGACTTAACGGATAAATGCGAGAGAAGAATGGAGAAAGTTAGGAATAAACATTCCATACGATGACAAGACTTGACCGTGAAGTAACTTCGACCGAAAAAGTGGACTAAAACATTCTAGAAGGTACCAGAGGACACGGAAGAAAGCGGGAAGGCGAGGTGGCATGCCACCCTAGCGGCCGCCGGTGCCAACTAGGCCGGCCGCGCCGGGGGCCACATGTCGGCCCTCGGCTTTGTATGTCGGTTTACCACCGACCTTGAGGTTGTATCTACACCGTTATTGAAGGTCGGTTTGATCCAATGGTCAACGTTCATCGCCAAGGCCTATATAAGAAGACCCCACGACCCCGGGGTTAAACCCTAATTCATTATCAATTCATTCTATCTCATTATCTCTCAGTTGTAGAGGGGTCCCATGTAAGGATCATCTCTCTCTCAGAGATTAGTGAATTAGAATGTAATTAGAAGTAGATTAGATCTAATTAGATCTAATTAAGAGTTAGCATTCAAGAAAGGATTAGAACTCATTAGTTCTAATCTTTAGAACAAGAGAGATAGAGAGAGGGAAGGAATTGGAGGAAGTGCCGGCCTGTCGGTGCTATCTTCATACTTGTACCTCGGTGGAAGTTAATCTACACTTGGAATTACTCACGGTAATCTACTTCTTCTTTTAGTAAGTAATATTGTTTATAATTATTCTTATTGGTCTACGAGTCTCTTTGGAGTACTTTTAATGCGGGCGCCTAGATTAGAGTAATATTCGTGATGCAAACATGGTGTTTGGACTCGGGTATCTCGTTAGATACACCCTATCTTCCGGATCGGTGGTAGTTCGTGGTAGTGACAGTACCATTGATTCCTTTGGAGTCCACCTCCCGTTGATAGGACTAGTAGGGCATGTGAGTGCCGGGGGAGAGTAAGTTTCGACCTTACTTCCCTTCGGTGCTTCCCCATAAGAATACTATCACTTACCAAGACAAGAATTAGATATCTTAGTAAACCTCTCTATACCCTCAACCTTCTTAAGTCTTGTGCTACTCTGGGTTAAGATTAGATCGTAGTCTCCCTCACCCGTTTCCCTGTGGATTCGATATTAAACCCTCTCCCGGGTGAAGTGCTCACCGGTATCCGTGCGCTTGCGGATTATACAAATTATAAATATTTCTGTGGGCTTAGCAAATACCAAGAGCAGCCAAGGATACTAGTATTCGAATAGTGGTCATTCTAGCAACAGGTGAATAAGTATCAAAGAAATCTTCTCCTTCCTTTTGAGTGTAGCCCTTAGCCACAAGCCGAGCCTTGTACTTGTCAATAGTACCATCAGGTCTAAGCTTCTTCTTGAACACCCACTTACAACCAATTGGTTTATAATCAAAAGGTAGTTCAGAGAGCTCCCAAGTTCCATTAGAAAGAATTGAGTCCATCTCACTACGAACGGCTTCTTTCCAATCATCTATATCCGGAGATGCATATGCCTCTCGAAATAGAGGTGGGAGTATCATCCACAAGGTACACAATGAAATCATCACCAAAAGATTTTGCAATCGTTTGTCTCTTGTTCCTCACTTGAACTTCATTGTCATCCTCCTCAAGTGGTTGCTCAAACGACTCAACGGGGAGACTCGATAGGTATAGTAATATCGGGGAGCTAATTCAAGTAGAAAACTTAGCATTGCTATGCATATCTTTCACGGGAAATATATTATCAAAAAATGTAGCATCACGAGATTCAAAGATAGTATCAACATGCATATCGAAACTTTAGATTTTACTACTAAAAATCGATAGGCAATCTTTGTTGTGAGCATATCCAAGAAAGACACAATCTACCGTCTTTGGTCCAAGCTTACGCTTCTTATTAATTGGAACATTCACTTTCGCCTAGCATCCCCACGTGCGCAGGTATGAAAGTGATGGTTTCCTTCCAACCCATACCTCGTATGGTGTTGTCTCTTTATTTCTATTTGAAATTCTATTCAGGACATGACTCGCATGATCAATATAGCTTCCCCCACCATGCCTTAGATAAACCAGCAGTGTCTAACATGGCATTCACCAAGTCGGTTAGCGTATGATTTTTTCTCTCGGCAATCCCATTAGAATCGGTCGAATAGGGAGGTGTCCTCTCATGAATAATACCATGTTCCGCACAAAACTCATCAAATGTTATAGGAAAATATTCACCACCACGATCCGACCTTAGGCGTTTAATTTTTTTCTTTCTAGTTGATTTTCAACTTCATCCTTAAAGATTTTAAAGTAGTCTAATGCCTCATCTTTAGTTTTCAGCAAGTAAATATAGCAATATCTAGAAGCATCATTAATTAACGTCATGAAATTTCTCTTTCCACCTTTAGTCAACACACCATTCATCTCGCATAGATCAGAATGTATGAGCTCTAGAGGTGCCAAGTGTCTCTCCTCCGCACGCCTTGTGAGGCTTTCGAGGTTGCTTAGATTGCACACAACTATAGCACTTAGAACCATTGGCAATGGTGAAATCTGGAATTAACCGCAAGCTAGATAAATGTGACATCAAACCAAAATTCACGTAACATAAACGAGAATGCCAAACACTAGAATTATCATCAATTGTGTCACAAATATGATTGACTGACTTATTACTAAAATTTGATAAGCTTAGGCGGAACAAGCCTCCATAATCATAGCCTTTACCAATAAATTGTCCATGCTTAGACAAAGTACTTTATTGGACTCTAACACTACTTTAAGACTATCTCTTAACAAAAGAGAAACGCTAACAAGGTTCTTGCGTATAGTAGGGACATGTTGTACGTTCTTCAGCTACACGGTCTTTCCTGAAGTAAACTTCAAATCTACCATGCCAACACCACAAACAGAAGCATGTGACTCATTCCCCATCAGGACGGAGGAACCTTGGAGCCCCTGGTAAGAAGAAAACAAAGAGATGTCAGCACATACGTGAATATTAGCACCCGTATCAAGCCACCAACTTGGTGATTGAAATACTGAAAGTACAGTAGGAAGATTACCATACCCGTCATCAGCATTGGTTGTAGTCACGAGGTTGACCTTCTTCTCTTTACGGTCCGCACGCTGAGGACACTCCTTAGCAAAATGACCAAGATCACCACAAGTGAAACAAGGCATCTCGGACTTGTCCTTCTTCTTCTTCTTCTTCTTCTTCAAGGTAGTAGTAGCTTTGCCATTGAAAGGCTGTTCTTTCCCCTTTCCTTTATTCTTGCCTTTGAAATTTCTCTGGACAAAGTGGGCGCTATGATTTTCTTCATTCCCCTTCTCAGTATGCTCTTTAGCCCGAGCTTTCTCCTCAACATCAAGAGATTGAATCGGGCTTTTAACCGATATTTTCACTCTCTTATGCTTGAGGCTTGTGGCAAAAGTTCCTCCATGGAGGAGGTAGTTTTGCAATAATAATACCGACCACAACTTCATCGGGTATAACATACTCAAGGAGTTCAAGTTCCTTAGCCAAAGGCGCTGTATCTCATGAGCTTGATTGACTATAGATTTGTTTGCAACCAACTTGTAGTCATGAAAGCTCTCCATGATGTATAGTTGTTTGCCTGCATTCGAAGCACCATAGGTAGTGTTCAGATAATCCCACAGAGCTTTAGCGTCTTTATAGTGCATCACAACATCATAGATAAGATCTGATAGCACATTACGCACAGCTCCCACAAAGATGTCATTTGCTTTCCGGAATTTATTCTGATCTTCATTAGAAAGGTCTCCCTCAGGTAAGCCATCTTTGACCCAGAAAACTTCCATGGCAGTAAGCCAATCTGTGACCTTTACAGACCACCTCTTAAAGTGCTCACCGAGAGAATTTCTCCGGCCTCGGGGCATCAACAAAACTAGCCATTGGTACTGGAAAAGACCTATAATGAGGTTTTTGGATTGTTGAGATATTAGGCAATTTCCAGCTTAATTCCATAAAATAAATCATGATAAATAGATCTACTGGATAAAGCATGTCAAGCATATTAGCATAGCATAAACATATATCACTGATCATAGCATAACATAAACGCATATCATAGATCATAACATGATTCAACAAATAGCATAGCATGATCATAGCAACAGGTCTAAGCACAACTAGCACACCAGATAGATTGGATAGATTGAACGTAACTAACACGAAGATTGGATCTTGAGAATACCTGGCTGACGTTGAGTACAACGTAATGGAGAGGTTCCCGAAAGCGATGCTGATGACGGGTATGGTAATCTTCCAACTATACTTTCAGTATTTCAATCACCTAGTTGGTAGCTTCATATGGGTGCTAATATTCAGATATGTGTGCTGACATCTCTTTGTTTTCTTCTTACCAGGGGCTCCAAGGTTCCTCCGTCCTGATGGGGAATGGGTCACATGCTTCTGTTCGTGGTGTTGGTATGGTAGATCTGAAGTTTACTTCGGGGAAGATCGTGCAGCATTCTGAAGAAGACGGCCGAGACGGTCCTCCGCGTGTCCTTCCTGGAAGACGAGCCATGACGAAGAATATAGCGACAGTTAATCCCCTAGAGCTTTAGCGTCTTTATAGTGCATCACAGCATCATAGATAAGATCTGATAGCACATTATGCACAGCTCCCACAAAGATGTCATTTGCTTTTTGAAATTTATTCTGATCTTCATCAGAAAGGTCTCCCTCAGGTAAGCCATCTTTGACACAGAAAACTTACATGGCAGTAAGCCAATCTGTTACCTTTACAGACCACCTCTTAAAGTGCTCACCAGAGAATTTCTCCGGCCTCAGAGCATCAACAAAACTAGCCATTGGTACTGGAAAAGACCTATAATAAGGTTTTTGGATTGTTGCGATATTAGGCAATTTCCAGATTAATTCCATAAAATAAATCACGATAAATAGATCTACTAGATAGAGCATGTCAAGCATACTAGCATAGCATAAACATATATCACTGATCATAGCATAGCATAAACGCATATCATAGATCATAACATGATCATAGCAACAGGTGTAAACACAACTAGCACACCAGATAGATCAGTGGCTGCTGAAGAAGTCGAAGAAGTTGTCGATGAAGACGGCGCCGAGACGGTCCTCCGCGTAAGTTCCCTTTCTCCTTCTCACACTAGACTTGAGAAGGTAGGAACAACTCCCATATTTAAGTTGGTCCTCTCCACCTTCCACAAGCAATGTGGTACTAAAGGATTCCACCACTCCCTCCTTTCCATATTCATGAATGGGCCTTTGAGATTTCTTTAGGAATTTCAGAATTTGTTATTGGGCCAAGCCTATTAATCATCTAAATTCCAAGAAGGATCAGTTGGCCAAAAAGAAGTGTCTAGGCGTGGTATGCAAGTGTAGGTATGGTTGGCCAAACGGGCTGCCCCCCATGCAGCACGGTACTGGCACGGCCAGGCACGACTAACATAACTGTGACGTGCCGAAGTACTTCCCAGGCACGGCACTATATACACCTCAGTGTACTCAGAAACAACAAGAACAAGATTGTATATATATACTTCACAAGAAGTTAGATATGTCACATTATTCATAGATTGATATCCCTACCTTTGAGTTGGACGACTCATTTGACGATACTTGTAGACGCTTTGTGAGGAGGATTCAGGAGACAGAGATCAGGGAGGCTTTGAAGAGGATGAAGGGAGGTAAAGCGATGGGCCCTGATGGCATCCCCATTGAGGTGTGGAGATGTCTGGGAGCGAGAGCGGTAGTATGGCTGACTAAGCTTTTTAATCTCATTTTTCGGTCAAACAAGATGCCTGAAGAATGGAGGCGAAGTATAAGGGAGATGTTCAAAGTTGTACTAACTACTGGGGAATTAAGCTGATGAGCCATACGATGAAGCTTTGGGAGAGGGTTATCGTGCATCGCCTACGAAGGCTGACAAGTGTGACCCAAAACCAATTTGGGTTCATGCCCGGAGGTCGACCATGGAGGCGATTTTCTTAGTAACGACGATTGATGGAGAGATTTAGGGAGCGTAGAAGAAGGACTTGCACATGGTCTTTATTGACCTTGAGAAGGCATATGACAAAGTACCGAGAAACGTCATGTGGTGGGCCTTAGAAAAACACAAAGTCCCAACTAAGTACATTACCCTCATCAAGGATATGTACAAGGATGCGACGACATGTGTTCGAACATGTGATGGCGATACCAGTGACTTTCCAATTAACATAGGACTATATCAAGGGTCAGCACTGAGCCCTTATTTATTTACTCTGGTGATGGATGAGGTCACAAGGGATATACAGGGTGATATCCCTTGGTGTATGCTCTTTGCTGATGATGTGGTGCTAGTGGATGAGAGTAGAGCATTGGTAAATAGGAAGTTGGAGCTGTGGAGGCACACGCTAGAGTCGAAAGGGTTTAGACTGAGTAGGACCAAGACCGAGTATATGATGTGCGACTTTAGCCCGACTAGACACGAGCATGGGGACGTCACCCTGGATGGACAAGTGGTGGCCAAGAAGGATACTTTTCGGTATTTAGGATCTATGCTACGAAGGATGGCGACATTGATGAAGATGTTAGACATAGAATCGCAGCGAGGTTGGCTAAAGTGGCGTCAAGCCCTCGGCATCCTATGTGACAAGAGGGTGCCACGAAGCTAAAAGGGAAGTTCTATAGGGGCGATTCGCCCGGCGATGCTATATGGTCTGAATGTTGGCCTACTAAAAGGCGACATGTCCAGCAGCTAAGCGTGACTGAGATGCGCATGTTGCATTGGTTTTGCAGGCATACTAGAAGGGATAGAGTTCGGAATGAGGATATTCGGGATAGGGTCGAGGTGGCTCCTATCGAGGAGAAATTGATTCAACATCGTTTGAGATGGTTTGGACATGTTCAACGGAGGCCTCCCGAGGCGCCGGTGCGTAGTGGAGTTCTAGAGCGGGTAGATAATATAAAGAGAGGTAGAGGTCGACCTAGACTGACTTGGAACGAGGCGGATAAGAGAGACCTTAAGGAGTGGAATATCTCCAAGGATTTAGCTTGGACAGGAGCGCTTGGAGGCTAGCTATCAACGTGCCTGAACCATGACTTTGTTTCCTTTTCTATCTACCCTATCTTTATCCTTTTGTCTTGTGCCTTTTGACGTTCTTTTGTACTGTTTCATATGGGTTTCATCTCTAGCCTACCCCAACTAGCTTGGGACTAAAGGCTATGTTGTTGTTGTTGTTGTTGTATTCATAGATTGATATCGAAGCTATTACATTCAAAAAACACATAACTTCGGATCAGCTCACAGATTGTCAGATCACACAAAGTCACAAACACAGGAAGGGATAACAAAATAATTAACAATTTATCAAGAGCTTTAGTGCAATGGTTGCCTCATTAAAAACCTGTCTAGGT
This sequence comes from Hyparrhenia diplandra, assembly GCA_015847255.1. Taxonomy (NCBI): domain Eukaryota; kingdom Viridiplantae; phylum Streptophyta; class Magnoliopsida; order Poales; family Poaceae; genus Hyparrhenia; species Hyparrhenia diplandra. Next base: position 683,787 of record JADLZK010004729.1, read on the forward strand.
AAAACTCGCCCTTGCGAGAAACCCTAGACAGGAAAAAAGAGTGCAACCCAGCTCCATAGAAGTTCATTGTCCTTACATCAAAGTCCTTACAACAAAAACAAGAGATATAAAAGTTCATTCAGTTATGCTAGGAAACTAATAATCAGTCAATATGGCTGAAACACCTTCAAGACAGGTTTATTTGGATGGTGAGCAAGTTGTTGTTGCAAGTCTTGCTTGAGTGAGTCGTCGCTAAAGGATCCCTTGAGCCACACTTCCTCGAGGCTGAGAATCTGTTGTAGCCCAGAAAGTTGCAAAGAAGATCCACTAGAGCATTGAACCTTCACCACGCCAATGTAAGGCATATTTCCAACAATAGTTATCAATTCTGCTCTGACAGCACAGCTTGGGCAGCCATTTAGGTATCTTCAAAGCATGAGGCCTGCTGCTGCTTGCAGCCGTAGAAGAGTCTTGTGCTGGTGCCGTTGAAACCGTTGTACCATCTGCTTCAGATAATGGAACTTCTACGGATGTTGTGGGTCTTTGTGCTGCATGTGGAGGAGCTGCTGCAACTTCGACTGCTTCAACTGCAACTGTTGTAGAGTCTTCTGCTGGTGCGGACGTATCTGCTGCAACTGTGGTTGTAGAGTGTTCTTCTACTAGTGTTGTTGGGTGGACTTGGATCATGCTGCCACCTTCATTCCACGGGTCAGTAAGTGTGGTGCCACCACGAATATACTGGAGCTTGTGTAGCTCCAAGATGGCCTCTGGAAGCGTGGCTATGGAGGTGTCTCTAACATCTAGAGTCTGAAGCTGCCTCAGGCCACCCAGAGACTTTGGCAGACTGGTAATCCCTCTGCATCCTCGTAGGGACAGGAACTTGAGCCGAGGAAACACCTCCACGACGTGCTCAAGGTGATCATTTTTCACATCTGATGCATCCTCCAGATCTAGCACCCGAACATATCTCATCTTTATTTCAAACATGAATGGCCTGCACTCACCAACAACTGTTACAGACCGTAGCCTTGAGAAATCAATGCTCCTGAACGCAGCCTCGTCCTTGTCACTGATATTTCTAACGGTGAAGTGCTGCGCCGGCGGCCCCGCACGTTGCGATGCGTTCAGGCTGCAAGGACCCTCCAGTGCTAAACAAAGGTTGTCTTCCAACGGTCGTGAGGTGATATATTCATGGAAGAAACCATTCACTTGGAACTGCAGAGGCTTTCTTGATCGCTGTGGGTGGACCATACTGAATTTCAAAAGTTCAAGTAACAGCCTCCATCCATTCACTTCCGCGATATCACTGGATGTGTCCCTGACGTAACCCTCTGCAGCCCACCGCCGTACCAAACGCCTGTACCTAACGTTCTGGCCAAGAAAAACCGGAAGATAGAATATACAGGGCTTAATGTCATCCTTGCAAGTTTCCAAGTACGACTGCATCCATGAAAAAAGGCCATCTAAACCACCGGCTCCTTCCAAATTTTGCATATAGTTATCATTTATATCCTTCAGCTTCAAGTACATCCCCCTTCTTAAGGACTTCTTATAGCATTCAGCTACAGCGGCTATAACTTTGGGAAGCCCACCACACCTGGCCATAATTCGTTCTGAAAGTTCCTTGACACCCTCATCGTCCTTCCCTTCTGAAGCATCCATATTATCGTAATCAATCTACAATCCAGAAATAAACTAAACCTGTATGAGTTCACACAGGTCAATTTGAAAACAATGCTACTAACTTGAACGTTTAGAATTTCTTATGGAATATTAGTTGCATTCACCATCAAAATTAATTTAAGATTTAATTTTCAAACTAAAAAGTGGAAGCTCCAAACTAAAAAGAGAATTATAATACGGATAACTGGCACTATAAAATAATAGAAACCGATGCTAAGTGGGGATCGATAGAGGGGAGACATGAGAGTCGAGGGTGAGAAGACGACCGGGGACGGGGTCGTCGGCGACGACCCTAGGCGACCACTCCGGACTAGTAAATTAATTAAGATAATATACTTGACATATACTTTATGTAAATTATTACTTTAGATTAATTTACACAGTTTGAACTGAAACATTTGACATATATTTGTATTCCTAGTACATATAACTAAAAGCACCCCATTTATTATAATAAAGAAATATTGTTGCACATATACAACTTCTAAGTGGGAGAGGCTAGTACAAATCAAAGGTGGTTGTAACCTTCATATGGTCTTCCAGATTTGATTGGATCGGAGTGAAGAGTATTACAAAGCTTAAATATTAATATCATCTTGAGGCTAGTACAAATCAAAGGTGGTTGTAATTTCAAGCCCTACCAATGTATTTGGGTTGCCAAGTTTCACCTAGATGTGTATTGAAGATACACTAAGTAGAATGTAGGGAAATAAACAAATTGGATATAAATTAAGAACACACGCACCCATCCACCAACCCCCGGCCCCGTATCAATGATTAATAAACTATCACAATTAGATATAGCTTAGAGATTATGGGTATGGAAATATTTAGCAGTTGTAGCTGTTCAACATGAAAATATATACTATGATGCTTGTGTGGAGCATGGGTTGATGGACTAATTAAATCTGACGATAGTTATAAATTGAGATTATTATACAAGTTACTAATTTGTTTTGGTACAGAAGGAGGGAGGGAGTATATATTAAAAAAAAAAAAAAAACACTAGTGCCAGCAGGACAATAAATGGATTGCTGATGATAGATGCAGCAAGTATAATCACCTGTCCACGGAAGAGACGAAGAGCTTCACTAGGTTCTAGACAACGAACGTTGACCAGTTTTCTGGCGTTATTATTTACGCAGTGCATGGCAACACTCTGCTCATCTGTAATAACAATGGTGTAGTTCCGATAGATAGGCTGGGACAAGCAGAAGGCAGCATTTACGGCGTCCCAATCCTCCGTGGACCGCACGCCATCAAGTACAATCAATGATCCTGCCCGATACCTCAGCCGCGTTTGACACTCTTGAATTATGTCTTGACGTTGAACAATGATATTAGTCATCGCAGATTCCATAGTTTCAGTATCTTCCAAAAGCAATTCCAGAAGCAGGCGCCAAGACAGCTCCTCCAGGCTGAAGGGTTGTGGAACTTCCACCCAACAGTAGTTTTTGAAGTTGAAGCGTTTATTTTCTGGGTCTAGCAATTTTTGCTGTAAAACCATTTGACCATTGCTGATTTCCCAACACCAGCCATCCCAAAACCGACACCACGCGCAGGGTATCGGCTTTTCTCAGGATGCACAAACTGATCAGTTTCTCGTAATCCTCTTGTCTTTTATTACTTTTCTGATAATGACGATGCTTCTCATCGAAGCAATAGCATCTTCGCGTTTACAAGGCGATTTGCGGTCCTGCCACTGCGAGTAATAATAATTAATTAAACTGGTAGCATAGCATGCATGGAAAAACAAATTGTATATGATCATATGTACCTTGGCCATGTTGGCATCGACAGCCCTGGCACGGACCAATCGTTCTTCGTTTCCGTCTACACAGTACCTCGCCACAGCTGGGTCATCCGTGACTATGACAAAACAACAGCATCTAGGAATCTCGGGTGATAAGAATTTTGATTTTATGACGTCCCAGTCAGCTGTGTGGAACGCAGGCCATGGATGACCACAAGGGACTTGTTGTTTTTCAGATGCTCGCGGCTCTCTCGAATCACGTCTTCTTCCGTCATACCTAGCACCCTTTCAATGAATTCACTACCACCAAATATATCCAACAACTCATGCAAATCATCATCATAGAATCCATATTGATGCATAGGCAGATGCATGCGCCGCGACAAGTCCAGCAGGTTCAGCTCTTGTTGGCCGCCCACCACCATAGGGACCCATCTTTGATGCCCGAATTTCATTCCAGCTCCCCATTGATTGCACAACAATTTGACGAGTCTTGATTTTCTCTCACCATCACCGCACACGGAGATGACAGTACCAGGCTTTATTTTCTGTACAAATTGAGCCGCATCATCTGTGTCACAAAACCGCCCCGCGACCTGCATGTTAGCTGGCCATGTTTAGTTCCTGAAAATTGAACCCAAAAAGTGTTACATTACCCGTCACATCAAATCTCTTGACGCGTGCATGTGGAGCACTAAATGTATGTAAACAATAAACAAAATTGCATAGTTTGACTGAAAAGTGAGAGACAAATCTTTTCTTTTTAAACTTAGTTAGTCTACGATAGAACAATAATTATCAAATACAAACGAAAAATGCTACTGTAGCCGAACTCAAAATATTTCACCAACTAAACACCCTAATTAGGTAAGAAACATGCGTATAAATAAATACTCCCTCCGGGATGGTATTAGAAGTCGTTTTGGACAAGGTTTGGGTCAAACATCGGGAATATAAATCATCAATAACTTTTAAGTTGTTGAGTTTGTAAATGTAAAAATTATATGAGTAGATTTGTCTTTAAAAATACTTTGATAAAAGTATACATATATCACATCTCCATAAATATTTTTATAATAATAAGATGTCAAAGTTGTGTTTTGGAGACCGTATCGTTGTCTTAAAACGACTTCTAATACCATCCCGGAGGGAGTAGTAAAAATGACTACATTCAAAAGCCGCCTTTGCATCGCAAGTACCTATAAAAAATTAAAACGCGACGACTTACTTTTTGCATGCGTAGACCCTTCAAAGATTACGTACTAGTGCTGCAGGAATCAACGTGTGTGTACATATACTCCATCCGGGTTGGTATTAGAAGTCATTTGGACAAGGTTTGGGTCAAACATTGGAAATATAAATCGTCAATAACTTTTAAGTTGTTGAGTTTTAAAATATGAAAATTATATGAATAAATTTATCTTAAAAAATACTTTGATAAAAGTAGACATATAACACATTTTTATAAATATTTTTATAATAACAAGAGGTTAAAGTTGTGTTTTGGAGACCGTGTCACTGCCCTAAACGACTTCTAATTCCGGCCCGGAGGGAGTATGGTGTATTTTTCCTAATCTTCAATAAACCACGCTATGCGTATATGGGTGCGTACTCAGTTGTTTGAGTATATTTACATACTCATTTTAAAATACTCCAAGTCTTACTACATGATTTTCATCGAAATGACGTATATTGTTTAAAATATTATTATAATATAATACGCTATTATAGTAATATATAAAATAAGTATAACTATACACCTGTCACGGATCGGTTGGATTCCGGCGATAGGTGACACATCGACGGGCGAGCTTGACGGCCGCGGCGCGCAGCGGCAATTGGGGTTGTCGGGGGCAAAAGTGCGGGCGGCAATTGGGGTTGCGGGGACTCGATGCGGCGGCAATCGGGTTGCCGAGGGTTCCGTGCGAGCAACAATCAGGGTTATCGGGACTGCGAGGGAAGAGGAAGAAGAGGAGGAAGGCGGCGGAGGCCACCGGAGCGGCGTGGTGGCGGCGTGGCACCGGGCGGCGGCAAGTGCGTGTGCAAGAGAGAGAGAGAGAGAGAGAGAGAGAGAGAGAGATTACCCCTTTATTTTTCCTCGATTGCCCAACCGATTACAAGTCACTTGTATTTATAGTCCCGGGAAGACTTGCATCTAAAGAAATCTGATTTGATTTCCTATTTTATTTCCTAAATATCTATTACTCAATTGTGAAGCAGATGACGATGACGTGTTGACAGCGGGCGACGGCGGCTAGCCACCAGCCAAGACGCGCTTGGGCCTTGGGCCCTAAGCGGTGGCGGTTGGCCCTTCAATTTGGCACGTGACATCTCTCCCCTCTTTCCACGACAAGGCGCCCTCGCTGTGGTTCTCGCAGATGGCTATCGTTGTTGACAGGGTGATCGAAGCAACATGGATTGATGGTTGTTGCATCCACCTTTGATAATGCCATGGCATAGTAGCGGTAGTTATCGAGAAAGAAGATTGGCACCGATGTCAAGAAGCTCTGTGGGGGCTCCTCCATCAGCAAGGTGCTTGTCCTTGTCGTGAAGACTGGCATGGTTGTCGTGGTTGTCGGGAGGTGAACACGAATCACCTTGAGTGGCACCCAAGTTGTTGCTCCCGCTTGGAGCTTGATGATTCCGGCTAGACCATGTAGCTTGTCGTTAGTCGGTGTAGCCAGTTGTGGAAGGATGAGAGCCTCCGGTGTAGCGACGAGGTCGATGAGGTAGTGAATCAATGTGGGTGGCATGTACCTCATGTCGTTGTCGGTGGAGCCCGCAAGTCGAAGTTTGCTAAAGACCTCAAGGGAGGGGGGCGTCAAACTCGGGGCGAGGTGGATCGCCATGCTCCCTATGTAGGGCGCCTCCCGGTGCACCATAGCACAAGGCTTGTTGCATAGCTCGTTGGTGTAGTCGTACCGGGCGTTGATGTCGTCGAGGGCGTAGATGTAGTCGATCATGTCGTCACCCTGTCGAGGTTGCCCGCGGTTGCTGGTAGTGTCGCCGTAGCTTGACAACTTGAAGTGGCAAGGAAGACATCGTGTGTAGGTGTTCCCGTCCTCAAGTGGCACCTTGCTTGGCATGCGGATGAACCAAAGAAGTACCACTATTATCAGGTGGATAGCGGCATACCTCGTGTCTTTGGTGGAGCTGATGTTCCGTTGTCGTGTTCGATGGGGGCGCCTTCGCGTCGGGCTGGCTCCGGTGTCATCGAGGAGTCCAATTCTTTGGGAGTGGGGTTGCCCGTGCTGTTCTTGTCGGGGTCGAAGCCACGATAGGAGTCATAGCTTGCTTGTCGACGTTGTCCGCCATGGTGGATGTCCACAGGATGTCCAGCAGGTGTAGTGGGTTGATGTCATTGTCGGAGTTCAGCGAGTCGGTGATCACGCCGGTGATAGCGCCCGTGGGGGCGTTGTTGGTGATGTCGATGTTGGCTTGCGTTCCCTTGATGAGCTGGAGACTGTTGTCGATGTTGCCAATGTCGTCGATGGTAAGCATGGCGATGTCGAGGGCGTCGTGGTCCAGGTTGTCGACGCCGGGGTCGATGACGGCACCCTTGGGAGAGGCATCATTGATGTTGGTGGTGTCCTTGGAGGTGTTGTGGATGTCGAGGTCGTTGTGGTGGCGGCGTCAATGGTGGCGTTGGGTGACATCGTTGCAACATTGATGATAGAGGTAGCGGCTGCCTATTGGGTAATATGGACTTGCCTGGTAATTGTCGAGCTTGTGGTGTTCTGATCTGCGAGGGTGTTGACGTCGTTGGTGTACATGGCGCCGGTGTTGATCAGGACGTCGTCGGTCGGCGGCGTCGATGTCGGCGTCGGTCAACGTCTTTGTGTTGCACATGATGGCGTTTGCAATTACGATGTCAAAGATCATGTAGTTGGTGTCCGGAAAACTTATCTCTTTCATTGTAGTAGCCACGAGGCGTTGGCTTAGTTGGGTAGGCTTTTCGTCGGCGGTGGTGGGCGTCGGTTGTAGCCTCTTGATCTCATCCGAACCGGCTGCGGCGGTGGGTGCATCATTGGGGTAGGCGATCGTTACTTGTAGCCGATGATCCGGAGGGGGGTGGCGTAGGCGGCGCCTATGGGAGCGACGTCGTCGTCGGTGGCGCCCATGGCATGGGCATCATCGATGGTGGTTGTAATGACATCGGAGGCACGTGACGTTGGACAGCAAGGCCACGTGCTGCGGTGTTCTTCTTTGTCGTGGCCACCGTTTTGTCGTGGATGTGGAGGACGGCGTTGTCGTTATCCGTGGCGGCTTTTTATTTGTGCAGCCTTCTTTGTTTCTCCGGTGATGCGTCTTTGTCACGACCTCCTCGTAGTCGTCGAAGATGGTGTGGAGCTTCTCCATGAACGCGATTGTCCATGCGCTAGGGTGGTGGTCGTCGGAAGCCATCGGTGGTGGGAATCGTCCCGATCTCCAAATACCCGCTTTGTCACAAATCGGTTGGATTCGGCGATCGGTGACATGTCGACGGGCGAGCTTGACGGCTGCGGCTCTAGCGGGCGGCAATTGGGGTTGTTGGGGGCTTCCCCAGTGCGGGCGGCAATCGGGGTTGCAGGGACTCGATGCGGCGGCAATCGGGGTTGCTGGAGGGCTCGTGCAAAGGGCAATCGGGGTTGTCGGGGTTCTAGTGCGGGTAGCAATCGGGTTGCCGGGGTTTGGTGCGGCGGCAATCGGGGTAGCCGGGGTTGCGAGGGAAGAGGAAGAAGAGGAGGAAGGCGGCGGCGGCGGCGGCGGCGGCGGCGTGGTAGCGGCGTGGCAGCGGCTGCGGCGTTGGGGGCGGCGGTGCACGTGCGCGAGAGACAGAGAGAGGGAGCGAGAGAGAGCCTAGGGCTGGAGAGCTAAAGTTGTTGGGAGTTACCCTTTTATTTTTTCGATTGCCCCAACTGATTACAAGTCCCTTGTATTTATAGTCCGGAGAAGACTTGCATCTAAAGAAATCCCTGATTTGATTTCCTATTTTATTCTATTTTATTTCCTAAATATCTATTACTTAATTGCGGCGAATGACGATGACTTGTTGACGGCGGGACGGCGGCGGCCAGCCACCAGGAGCGCCGACGCGCTTGGGCCTTGGGCCCTAAGCAGCGGCCGGTTGGCCCCTTCAATTTGGCACGTGACAATACCATATGCATGTATGCTTGAATGTTTGAGATATACACTACTACTTTGGATGGTCTAGTGTGTGTGTGCGTGTATAGTCTAAAATAAGTATAACCATATACCTTATATATTGTTAGACTATATACAGTATAAATCAAGAGATATGCACATGAGAGTAACTACACCCTACGAGTAGGAAATAATTTAGTATATATTCGTATCAAGGAAGAAATAAGCCATGTACACTGTGTTTACCTTTTTATAAAATGCACATATAGATGGACGATCGTCAGGGTACTGAAAGAGCTCTGACACCAGGTAGTTGCGCCCCATGTAGTCGCTCATGGGCAAGAACAAGTGTTGCGTTGACACGACTATCCGGCTGCTCTTGTTACTCATGTGTGGCTGCAGGCAAGTTCTGATGGTGTTCCACTCTACCAGATCGGATACATTTTCGACGACAACGAGGTACTTTTCGCTGTTGCATGCTCCAGTACCGTGTGAGACCAGTGCTGTTGGTTGGTACTAGCTGATCTTGCAACGTCTTGAGGAACTCGTCTTGCTTAAAAGGGCGCGTAATCTTGACCCAGGCACGGTGGTGGAACCAGTTGCTGGTTTCTGGGTCGTGGTAAACCTCGTTGATAAAGATGGACAAATCACGGTACTCACCTCCCCATAACCAGATGGCTTGAAGGTCGGCATCGAATACAGCATCAGGGGCGATGAGCAAGGTTTTCAGTCCGCCGTCCACCTTGCGAAACCTGAACATCTCATTCAGCCACAATTGGCATAGGATCTTGAATACTCTGTGATTATTGGCGGTGGCCTTCTTGGAGTCCAAGTCAGAGCCCGAGCTGGGAGGAGAGCCATCGCCGGTGCTGAAGATGTTGTACCGATTGTTCCGACAGCTCACTTCCTCGACCCTAGCCTTGAGCATCTTCATCTCGGCGGCAGCCTCGTCGAGGTGCCGTGGAGGGGCGAGGCAGCGTGGCACCGCACGCCAAAGGCCTGACAATGGCGTCGACTCCATGTGGGCGACGAACTCAACCCAGTTCTCGACGTCGAAGGCCAGGTCAAGGAGCTGCCGAATCCAGGTCCTCCCCACCTCATTCATTTTGGCGCGCTCCTTGTTGGCGACTCGGAGAAAGGACTGCATCATCTGGAACTCACCGGTGATGAACATCAAGTCCTGCCGCACCCCATCCTTCAACTTCTGTTCCTCCTCCATCGCCCCCTGGATCCGACTCAGTGCCCCCTCCACCACAGTCTTGGTCATCCCAAGCGCCAGCTCCGCCATGATGCAACCTGTCTACATGTAAAAAAATATAAATGCAGTTAAATTTATATAAGTTCATGATATATATAGGTGGTCAAAGATAATATATGATTTTTAATAAAAACAATATTTTTTACCATCTTAGCGATCTCAAATGACAAAATTCAAAATTATGATTTTGTAGATCTCATCGAGCACTACAACTTCAATATAAAGGGTAAGATTAGTATGTGATTAATATCCTGCTAAAATTTTATAATGTTCTTTTTAAGAATTTATCAATCTTAAACGAAAGAACTAATAAAAACTAGAAAGTTGTAGATTACATTGAGCCTCAACACTGGTATGATCATCTATCAGATTCATATAACTGAATCGACATGTCACATTAGCTATCCATCGGGTAAACAACTTTTTTTTAGGCAAATCGGGTAAATTAACAACTTCGATGAATTCTAGTGAATTTCACTTAATCTAAAATTTGGTTTCAAGTTAAAACTACTGTTGATCCTGCCTAGATTGCATATACCACCCGACTCTAGATTCTAGCCATGCCACTCTTGGTCATCAATCAGGGTGGCCTCGATACGGAATTGTATCACATAAATATATGATGAACAAATTTACTCACATATATGGTATTGCTAGATCTGGTGATATATAGTTCCTAAAACAAATTTACTCACTGATAAAATGAACAGTTCCTAAAAACCGATAAAATGAACAAATAAGAAGATCTAAAACCTCGAACAAGAGATCAAAAGATGTGCCTGAAGATAGATAAAAAGGACAAGGAGGCAAGAGATCAGTAAGCACTAACCTGACGAAATTACGGTGCTAGCTAGGATTCAGTACGTATGCGACCGGAAGTGAAAGGACACTACAGGAAGTGGGTCTTCGCCGGCCGTAGTGGTCGGCGAAGGACGGTCGGGCAATTATTGGTCGGCGAGGCGGTCGCCTAAAAAAATATCACCGGTCGGCGTATCGCCGCCCGACCACCAAAACCACGGCCGGCGAAGAAAAGTTGCCGTTAACGGGCGCCCGAAGTGGACGGCCGTTACGCCCGTCTTCGCCGACCGCCTTGTCATGGGGCGGTCGGCGAAGGTATTTTCATTTTCCTCTTTGCCGACCGTTCACCTAGGTGGGCGGTCGGCAAAGGTGTTTTTTATTTTTTTAACAATTTCTTCACCGACCACCGCCCATATAGATGCTCGGCGAAGCTGAAATTTTTTTTTTTGAAAAACGCCGACCGCCCTAGCATGGTGCTCGGCGAGGCATCGGCTTTCGCCGACCGCCGTGGCAATAACGGTCGGCGACGGCGGGATAGTGGCCGCACCCGGCCAATTTTCCCGGCCGCCGACCGCAATTATGCGCAGGTCGGTCGGCGAAAACTCCTTCGCCGCCGAGCACTACGCTCGGCGAATTTTTTTTTTTTTTTTTTTCCCCCTTGACAAACATTAGTAAATAGATAAAAAAATAAAATAAAAGCTATTCTCAAGTTATAACTAATAGCAACTGACAGTCCATCGATCTCATATGTAAATAGATAAAAAATAAAATAAAAGCTATTCTCAAGTTATAACTAATGATCAAACATTAGTCATACATATTCACATACACAGAAGTGATGACATTGAAAGTGATCATATTATATTGATTCATGTATCAAACAAATACATTATACATGTAATGTCACTTAACATCAAACAAGTCCTTGTTTGAAGTATCTCATGATCAAAAGAAAGGCGCTAATCCTAGCTGATGTTCAAAAATTTAGCACATGTCATGGAAAACAAAAAACATTGGGCAATCTCAGGATCTGCAACCATGAAGCCATTCAGTTCTGACCAATGAATCGGTTGGTTGCACATCCATAAGTACTATGATCAGTCTGTTGTTTTTGTTCCTAGGCTGGTAGCATCATCCAAAAGTTTCTGAAAAAATAATAGAATGAGTATAAGTTCCAATGTACAACTTATAAGGGGACAGTTTCACAAATATATATATATATATATCACATATCACATTCTGTTTGCTTCTTTAGCTGTGGTATTTTTAAGCATACAAGACATCTAAACCTAGGTATTGGATGCAAAGAGACAGTGTAACTTGTACATTGGATGCAAAGAGACACTAATTAAATACTTCAGCTAACCTTATGAAATTGCTGGATACACAGTTTTAGATTATAATGCATATAGATCAATTGAACTGGGACATTACAAGCACATAACTTTTCATCAACATATAAGAGATTGCAACCTCAATCATAAGAATAGCCTCTGCCACTACAGAAGTTAAAAAAAAATATGAGTAAATATAACTTTTGCTAGCTAAAATGCTATGGCAGATTTGAGAGTGTACGCACAAATGCACAGTTATGTGCTTGTAAAGACACAAACGGCATTAATCATACTCTTTCCCTCGCCCTCATGTCAGAAGGCTTCTTCCTATTTTCCTCTGCAAAAAAACCAGGAAATTCATTTCCAAGCAGCATCTGCCCATCCATATGGTAGGGTCACAGTATGATGAAAAACTGAAGCCACTAAGTAGAAAGACTGAAGCCATTCAGATATTTTGAAAGCTTGGGTCAAATTGGGACTGCAGGTATTCAGTTCAGTAATGTAGAACTACCTCTAGCTTTGGCCTGGTCTGCAGATTCACTTTGTTTACCTTGGCAGAACTAGCTCAGCACAAGCCTAAACTTGTTACCTGAACACTAATATTTATGTGCTGACATGGATAAGGATAACCACAACCATGCATGGTGATCTGAAAATTACCAATCGAAACTTTCATAATGTGGTAGTTGTCCACTTCAGCATGTAGGTAGAGTTTTTGTATGATACTTTGTATGTGTAGCATTAATCTATCTAAGAAACTGGTTTGTTAAATAGCACTAGTAGCCAATAGCCAGTAAAACAGACAACCACCAATACCAGAGTCCATGATGTTTTCTGAATCCTGCTATGATTTCTCACCTGCCCAAATATGACTTCATTCAGGTCACTTATGGATGGAGTCCTCTGTATTAGGCGAGCCTGAAATTTTAAGTTTTTATAAAAATACATCAAAAAATTTTGTGTGGATCGTATCATAACAGAACAAAAAAAGAAAGAAAATTGTTAGCCAATGGAACAGGGCAATGAAAGCATAACTAAAATAATAGTATTACTAATAATAGTATTACTAAACAAGCTCAGACTTGGTGAAGTGCTTCGCATTATGTAAGCTTGCAAATTCAATTCTTAAATGTAAGCTTTCTCAGGACCAAAGTATTGAATTTGACTGAACTTTATTCATGTCAGCTATAAACAGGATTCCTTGACTGAACTTTCTGAAGATCTGTGCAATGAAGTGTAAAAAATTGAGTGCCTTGTTGGTGCTTTCAGCTTAAGAAACGCTTTTCTACATCCAATTGTAAAGACTGTGCAATGAAGTGTAGAAAATTGAGTGCCCACAACTGAACTTTGTGTAGTCAGATTGCTGCAACTTTCAGGTTATGCCACAAAGCAAAATTTAGGAGAATAATTTATATTTGCATGTACATATTCCTAAAATTGTCGATTTAATTGCAAGAACATGCAGACTTGCTGCTACACTTAATTTCGAATTCAGCGTTCTAACATATCTATAGATGGGTAAATAAATTGTCTAAAACACAATCTACAAGCATTTTGTCCTGCACGTAAGAGTACATAAATTACCTAAACAATTAAAAGACATCAGTTTCCAATATGAGTGCTGAAACCAGTTTTTGTAGGCTCGTGATGCCTAAATGGCATGCATCTACCAAATCCCACTTTGTCATCCATGGCTGGGCAACTCGTGCAGCGCCTCCATGCCATGGACCTGTGTCGGGAGGTGCAGGGGGAGTAAGGGCTCGGGTGGGTCTCACCACGCCATGGATCTGCACGGGGAGGGACTCCTGCAACACCACCACGGAAAGGACCTGCGGAGGGTGGATGAGGGGCTCACCTATAGGATCCAAGGGACACGAAGGTGGGGGGAGAGCGTACGGGCGCCACTGCATCGAGGTAGATGAAGCCGTCGCCGTAGCTGACGTCGAGGAGGGCGCTGCTGCTCGAGCTCGGTCGACCGCCGGAGAGAATCAAGAGGTGCCGCCTCCGGATCTGGTCGTGGGAGAGAGGGCACAGGAACCTCGGCCACCACCTCGCACCCTGCGGCTCCATGTCGCGGCCGAGAAGCCCATCGCGGCAGATCCGGAGGTGAGGATTCCCTCACGTCTGGTCTCCCCTTCACTTGCGCCTTGGCAGCTGGGCGACCGGGAAGGCAGCCGGCGGGAGCGACAGGGGCAAGCAGCCGGCGGGGGCAGCCGGCCGACGGGGAAGGACGGCGGGGCAGGCAGCCGGTGGGTGGGGTGCGAGTGAGGATGGAACGAGAGGAGGCGGCGCGCGGCCTTCTCCTCCTCCTGCGGCCTGGGCGCGGCCTTCTCCACCTCCTGGGCGCGGCCTGGGCGCGGCGGCGCGGCCGCGGGGGGGGGCGCGGCGGCCGGCGCCTGACCGGACGGGGAGCGGCCGCGGCCGCCGCCGGTGTCGGGGCCGGGCGGCGCGGGGTCGGGGGCCGGCCTCCGGCGGGGCCGCGGGGACGGGGAGCGTCGGGGGCGGGGCGGCGCGGGGTCGGCGGCCGGAGTCCGGCGGGGCGACGGGGCGGCGCGGGGTCGGGTCCAGCGGCGGCTGCGTGTGTGTGTGCGTGCTGAGTGTGTGCGTGAGTGTGGTGTCTGAGTGGATAAGGGTTCAGGGTTTTTTTTTAATTCTTCGCCGACCGCCAGATCAGGAGGCGGTCGGCGAAAGTTTTCTTCGCCGACCGCCCCGATCGGCGGTCGGCAAAGATTTTGCTTTTTTGGGCGGGCGCGCGGGAAAGGTCTTCGCCGACCGCCCGTACGGCGGTCGGCAAAAGTTTTTGCCTTTTTTTAGCGAACCGGTGGGGTAGCGGGGCCGCGGCCGCCGACCGCCCAGAACCTTGGCGGTCGGCGAAGAGTTCTTCGCCGAGCGCAAATTTCACGACACTCGGCAAATAATTCTTTTTTTTGGATTTTTCATTTCAAATTTTTTGTGGCTTAGATAGAGTGTTTACAAGAACATGTCAAAAATTTGGACATTTTTCGCACATTTAACTATTTTTTACTACTTTTCTTCTTTTACTCGAATATTTTTTGACAACTAAAATTTGAACTGCAGGTCCTTAGAAAAATGGAGTTATGTGATTGGAAAAATGATATTCTTGTTTGTTAGTATATTTTGAGCCCTCATCTATGGACACGTGAGAAAATCAAAAGATCTTGTGCGCGAGACATTAGATTCCCGTCTTGCGCGAATCATTTTAAAATTCTAAAAAAAAAAAAACGAAGTCGGAAATTCATGAAATTTGACGAGGCATCGTTATATTGCATGTTTAAGCTGTGGAAAAAAATTTGAAAAGGTTTCATGCAAGTTTGCATCATTTTTCTTGAAACCTAGACATCTCAACTAGAGTTTGTGTTATCACATCTTTGGAGATGTCATGGTAAGCGCCACCGAGATGCAAACGTCCACGAAATCGACTCAAACTTTTTTCATAGTGTACACATGTGATATAAGGACAACTCATCAAGTTTCATGATTTTCAACTCCGTTTGAATTTTATAGAATTTTAAAAACGATCGACCCTTAAAGTGAGTCGGCGTGTTTCGCGCACAAGATATTTGAATTTCAGTAATCGGCCATGGATGAGGACTCAATATAGACTCACAATCATGTTTATCATTTTTTGAATCATTTAGACCCATTATTCGAATCACTTGCGATTCAAATTTTAGTTTTCGAAAAGAAATTCAAATATAACATGAAAACTCATAAAATATAGTAAAAAGTTTTAAAAAAATCCCAAACTTGAACAATGAACTCAATGTACTGTAGCTAAGGCACAGAAAAAAGTTGTGATGGCAAATCAAAAAAAAAAAATTTATACTTCGCCGAGAGCACCGAAATAGGTGCTCGGCGAAGGAGTCTTCGCCGACCGCCCGGGTGTGCGGCGATCGGCGAAGATTTCTTCGCCATGTGTGCGCGGTCGGCGGCGAAGAATCGACCCTCGGCATTTTTGGCCCGCCACGTGGCGGTGCGGGCGGCGTTTTTATAAATTTAAAAAACCGCCGACCACCGGACGGAGGGGCGGTCGGCGAAGATGTCGCCGCTCAACGGACGGTGGGCGTCGGGCGAAAATGTCTTGCGACGATTAACCGTTACGGTGGCGTCGGAACGACGACAGGTTTTCTTCGCCGGCCGCCGCCGGCGTAAAAGAAGCGCTTTTGCCAAAGCGTTGCTCTTCGCCGACCACTTGGCGGTCGGCGAAGACCTCTTCGCCGACCGTGACACTTTGCCAAGCGCGGGCGGTCGGCGAAAAATCTTCGCCGACCGCCAACTTTTCAGTGGTCGGCGAAACGCGAAGACGGTCGGCGGCGATCCAGTTTCCCGTAGTGGGAGAAGCAGGGCAAAGTGCATTTGCTGCTAGATATATCTCGACGGACCTGACCTCGAGTTTTAAATCCTAGCTCGAGGCCACCCACCCCACTTCCGGTTTATTATTAGGGCAAAGTGCATCTGCCGGTATATTATTATTAGGGCAAAGCATCAACTATCGCAAGGCTCCAGTCCAGCCTCCAGGCCACCCACCCACTCACGCCCACCCGGTATTCCACCTCCACCATATCAGACCACTCCCACATCACGACATAGATGCAGGCATCTGCAACGGCAAAGATGGAAGAAAAGCATGTGCGCTCTCCGCCGACCATGTGTACTGACACAAAGATTTTATAATAATCCTTTGTCTAATATATAACCATACATACAATTATAGATGTCTACGTGACCTGAGGCATGAGCATGACAGCCTGACCTGAAGCCCGGTTATTTGCCCTATTCATTTTCTAATATATAACTTGTTTACTTGCTGCTGTCGTGACGACCTGGAATCATTGACGTATCGTCCGCTCACATAAGACGACGCTAACCTTCGAGCTAATCCGGTTTTTAAATGTTGTTCATATATATACATACTTGAAAAAAGACAACGGGAAGGTATGTGCCAGTGCCGTGCCGGCAGCGATTATTATATATCAATTAGTACTCCAACCCTGCTCTCATCCACAAGTTAGAATAATAGAGCTAATATTTATATGACGTTATTAATTGTTAAAACCCTGATAGGTAGAGTAGAGTTCAGGATAAGAAAGGCAGGGCAGGTTTAGGTTCAGGACTCGCTGTCTGGTGAATTTCGCTACTAGTAGATATACGACCTCGATGTGCTCAGGCTGTCACTCAGTTTTCTCTATCACGAGGGCTTGTCCAACGCTCTACGGTGGCGTACTGCCCTAGCTGCCACCTCGACCCAACATGTTGAATCACATAAAGTAGTGGTCTCGCAGAGTCACGGAGCAGCCTGTAGGGGAGACAATGGTTTCATCTGACAAAAAGCGGGAGCAGTTGTTGAGGTGCGGGGTGTAAATATGGGGCAGTAGATTGGACAAAAAGCATGCACAAATGACGAGGTAGAGAGAGCGCAGTAGTCCTCAAAAGCAAACAGCAAAGCAACGACGCGATGTGAACAATGGCTGCCCTATTTGATGTTGTCAGCGTGTATCCATATTTTTTTCTGGGGCTACTAGTAGGTGCTGCCACCATTGGCCCTACCTGCCCTGATACGCAAAAGAGCAAGGTGCATGCGCGGGGACACAAGATGTCCAATCGATGAGTGGATAAGAGGAACAGAGAAGCCTTTAGAAGGCTTGTGCTGGGGAAGAACACTATAACAGAGGAGAGGCCGCTGTGGGCTTGGGAGGATGGTCGGGCCGCTGCCCGGCCGACCCTAAAAGCGAGCCATATCGTGTTGGTCTTCGGGCCAGGGGTTAGCCTAGGCATGACCTGTATAATCATGTCGGGCCAGCCCGGGCCCATACATTATTGGGCCGAGGCGGGCTCGTGTCGGGCTAAAATCTCGAGCTTCGGGCCTAGGGCTGTATATGGCCAATTATACTTGCCTCCATCGAAGCTTTGAGGAGAAGTAAGCAGCTACCACAAGTTGGTCTAGGATGAGAAACGCAGCAGCGGCGCCGTACATCTTGGAGGAGATAGGGTCCTGCCTTGCGCCAATCTGGCCTTCATGCTTTGGATTGAGGTAATAATAAAATAAAGCTCCATCTCTCTCCCCCACCCCCAAAATATTCTTTGTCGTGCTATCAATATGAGGATGCTTGATGCTTTTCGTATCTGAAATGTGAACTGATATTGATCTGAAATAGTTACAAATAAAAGTTAGTATGAAAATCCAATTGATTAATTTTAGATTAAATCAAATGAAGAATTTCTTTGTACATAATATTTCCTATAAAATCCATGTATAATGCACTAACCAAGAGTGAGGTTCGGTGTGACCATAGAAGAATCTGGAAAGGGAAAGTTCCTCCAACAATTAAATACTTTATCTGGCTGTTATCAAAATAATGCAGTGTTGACTAAAGACAACTTCATAAGAAATCTCTATTATCACTTCTGTGATCTATTCTTTAAGTGCCCAATTACTAAAGTATTTTTTGCAAAATGCATTGTAGCAAGTAATATCCCTAGTTCTTTGCCTCAATGTTGGATATGGTGTAATCAGCTGTTGTTGCGGGCAAGAAATACCATTTGTGGGGTGTATCAGCTACTAGTAGAAGGGGAGGGAGGAAGAGGATGACGACCAAGGGAAGACGAGGACGCGAAGCGGAGGCCCGCCACCACCGCTGCCGCCACCACCATTGCCGTTGCCGCCGCGCGGCACCGCCGCCCCTGCGCCGCAGCCCTGGAGCACGAGCCTCTCGTGCGGTGAGGCGGCGGCGCGGGGGCTGGCCGGCCTCCACCACGTTGGGAGAGGAAGAGAGAGGGAGAGGGAGAGGGCGAGGGAGAGAGAGGGCGAGGGAGGGAGGGAGGAGAAGGGCTGCCGCCGCCGCCGCTCCGGGGGCCGGTTACTGTCACCATCGCCGGCGCGAGGGAGAGGGAGCGAGACGGAGCGGAGAGGTGAGAGGGAGAGGAGCCGGGATATTTTTGCGAAAGATCTAGGCGGTGAAGCAGGAGCTGAGTACGTGTTTGTGCGGATTCTGAGGAGAAGGCAGCTGAAAATGACTTTTACCGAGAAGCTAGGCCGTAGAAGTTTGTGGGGGCAACTGAAGCCATTGACCTGCAGATCCAATGGTCAAAAAATTTCAAGCGACGTGGGATGGTGTTCCTGCCAAGGCGCCATTGCAGGGTCTTGGGTTTAATAATTATATAAATATATGTCGGAACTTTAATGCGCTTCTGGACAGGTTTGTATCCGGAGGTCAGCAGGGCAGAGCTCATTGATGGTGTGAACACTATGCTTAAGATGGCTACGGAAATCTTTATCTCCCAGAATCAAGCAGAGATGAGGCTCACCAACATTTGAGGATTGAAGACAGCCATGAGGAGGATGACAGCTCCTGTCTTTTGTAAACTCCACTACACAGACTTGTATTTCTGTTCTGTTCAGGATTGGGAATGAGGTGTGACCTCATGTGGAAAAAAAAACAAGATTTTAAAAGTTTAGACAAGCTAATAACAGCTCAATAGACTGATTACCAACTATGTGTGTCCCATTAAAAAGACTATTTGGCCACCGCACCAACAACCGTCAGAGATGACGCTACAACTATCTTGTGCAGTTCGCTTCTATATGATAGAGCATGCACCAAGCCAATACATAATCAGTAAATAACCTGCACAGGGAAAGAATAGAGAAAAAGCTTAGTAGCTGGAAAGGAAAATTACTCACAGTAGGTGGTCGACTAGTCCTCATCAACTCGGTGCTCTCCAGCTTACCGATGTTTATGATGTTTTTTTTTTTGAAGTGTCAAAAGGGGTCCTAGATAAAATTGAGTGCTTTAGGTCTCGTTTCTTCGGCAGAACGACCAACACAAAATAAAGTATAGACTAGTCAAATGGGATGTTATTCGACAACCTAAAGATCAAGGCGGATTAGGTATCCATAATTTGGAAATTCAAAACAAGTGCTTGCTTAGTAAATGGCTATTCAAATTACTGAATGAAGAAGGAATTTGGCAAGAATTACTAAGGAATAAGTATATTAAAAACAAGACATTAGGCAGCTGTGAGAAGAAACCATCAGATTCGCATTTTTGGAAAAGTTTGATGAATGTTAAAGATTCTTTTTTTTTAAGTTAGGTCATTTTATTGTCAATGATGGAACACAAACGCTTTTGGATTGATACTTGGTTAGGAAATAAACCCCTCAAAGATAAGTTTCGGGCTTGTTTAATATTGTAAGAAGGAAGCAAGATACGATAGCTAATATTCTTAGTTCTCCCGTACTAAATATTTCTTTTAGGAGAAATCTAGTGGGGGCAAACTTATCAAAGCGGCTCCGATCGTGTCATCCTTACAATAAGTTAACTTAAGTCGGGGAAAGAGATATTTTTGTTTGGGATCCGAAGGCATCGGGAACGTTTGATCAAGTCCATGTATGCCGCTTTAATTAACAATGGGGTGAGAGTGTCACAAGATATTTGGAAGACAAAATTACCAATGAAAATAAAAGTTTTTATGTGGTATATTAAAAAAGGTGTTGTTCTAACCAAAGATAATTTGGCAAGAAAAAATTGGAATGGGGATAAACAGTGCTCGCTCTGTCATCTCCCGAAAACAATTCAACACTTATTTTTTGATTGTTGCTACGCTAAATTTTTGTGGCGCTCTGTTCATATGCTTTTTGGTTTAACCCCGCCTTCAACTACACATAATTTATTCTTTAATTGGTCAAAAATGGGGAGCAAAAAGCAAAATTCATTGTTATTAACAATGCGGCATCTGCTCTCATATGGACAATCGGCTAACAAGGAATGAAATTGTTTTTGACAAATGCAAACCAAAATCTCTTTTGCGGGTACTATTCGAGGAACTCATTGGCTACGTCGGTGGGCAAGCTTGCGGCCGGAATGAAGATCTACATGATCAACTAATCGCTGCAAAGACGTCACCTTGAAGTGCCGGCGCTATCTTTCTTCGGGTCGATGGTTGGCTCATGGCGTCCGCGAGAGACATGTTGGTTATGTTTAGCCAAAAACAATTATTTGCTTGTTTGGTCGGATTTGAGGGGGTGGCTGGAGGATGTTCCCGGCAAAACATTATTTTGTTTCGAATTCTGTAATAATTGGTGCGATTCTATCCTCGGATAGATGAAGCGGATTTATTATCCTTTATCTAAAAAAGGGGAAAGAATTTTGTAACAAAAAAAAAATTGTCATTCTTGCGAGGTAAGCTACTAAGCCCCGAGTTAATAAGTGTTAGATTCCTACCAATTGATAGATATGACCGAGTCAAAACGTTCTACGTGATGACACGGTAGATATGCGTGTCCATGCCAAAGGATATAGGTGGGTGCAAGTTGAGACATGACCGAGTTTTTGTTTTAATTAGTTATCAAAACGTGAGATGAACTAGCCGATACGTCGAGTTGGTATATTAGTGCAACATGTCTCTTTGACTTGTGTTGTAACTTGTCTCCACACGAGCTCGCTAGACTAGGTATGAGTAGGGACCTGCTCTCCAACATGGTTTGTATAACTTGTTAGGTTGTCTCAAATTTGGAGCTTGAAGACCTGTTTGGATGATACGGCTTTGAAAACTGCAGTATAACAAAAATATGGTTTTATAAGCCAAAGAGTCACAAAACCTTGGTTTAGAAAAAAAGAGGCCATGAGTGCAGTTTGTAAAACTTCAAAAAGACCATGATTTTGACAAAAACATGGTTTTAAAAACTATAAGATTTGTTGCATACAAACACCTGGTAGCTTTTAAAATTGAAGTATTTTTAAAAACCATAGTATTTTTCTCCAATACCTTAAAAATAGTTTGCATTCAAATAGGGCCTGAGTCTCTTAAATAAGGTCGTAGAGCCTAGTTTAAGTATAGAAAAATGGCTTTAAAATTCAATGACTAATGTTCACTGACACATTTGGATAAGGAACTCAAACTACCACAAATTTAAATCTTCCAATTTAATTGGGAACAGAAGTATAATTTTTGCGAAATAAAAAATGAGTTATTAAAAAACAAATCAAAACGTATTAAAATGTAAAAAAAAATCGCAAAAGCGGCAACAATTCAGTTGGACCAAGGCCCAATGGACCATCCATGCCTGTGAAGAGTGAAGAGGCCCAACCCAACTGCCCCCGTCGCCCGGCCCCGAGAAGCAGCGCAGGCAATTCCAGAACGTTCGGCGCAGTGTTTCTCTTTCTTCTTAACCCGCAAGCACACGCGCGGCGCCGGCGAGGCCACACGAGCACCAGTCAGCCGCCGCCGCCATGCGGCTCCCCGCCGGCGCACGCCTCGCGCTCCTGCTCGCCCGCCGCTCCCTCTCCTCCTCCGTCTCCTCCTCCTCCTCCTGCCGCCTCTCGCGGCCACACAGAAGGTAGGCCCCCACCCTCACTAGGTCTCCGATTCTCCAGGTTCCTCGGGGCCTCGCCTGGTCGCCTCGCGCGTCCCTTGATCTTAGCTTCTCGCGCCCTCCCTGCAGGAATATGGAGCGACGTAGCACGCGCGGCGGCCTCCCGGAGTTCGCCCTTCTCGTCGCCGAGTAGTGCCCACAGGTTCTTCCACGGTGAGTGAGTGATTGACGCGGAAAGCGTTGTTGCTTCGCTCGTTTGGTTTCGGATTAGTGATCTCGGGAGTGGGACTGATGGTGAAACGGTGGTGCAGGGACTAGGCCGGTGGCTGCAAGGGACTACTACGATGTGCTCGGCGTCAGCAAGAACGCCAGCCAAGGAGAGATCAAAAAGCCTATTATGGGGTATGGTTCCGACGCCTCGAATTCGACCTCACATTTTTAGGGATTCGTCTGGTGTCATTGGTAGATATTGCTACTGCATGCTTAGTGTGGAAACTAGGTTCAAGAGGGTTGTCCTACTTCAGTTATTGTTACGATTTGTTAGTGTAGTCACTAGGGTGTTCAAGTTCCGAGTACAAAAACTATCATGGTGCAAAATGTCCAGCAATAGCCCTGCAACCGTTGCATTTAGAAAGTGCATAAGCACTGACCCAATTTAGCAAGAGTTTGGTTAGCATCTGGTCAGCATTTTTGTTACATCAATCCAATGTGTATCATCTATGGTGTTTATCAGGATGGTACACGCTGTTACTACCTTTCTTCAATACACTCAAAATATTGATAGACAGATTCTGTAATTGACCTTACCGTGCCTACCTCGTTCTGCTTCATTTTCCCTAAAAGCTTGCAAAAAGCTTCATCCAGACACGAATAAAGGTGATGCGGATGCAGAACGCAAGTTTCAAGAGGTTCAACGAGCTTATGAGGTACTTGATGTCAGTTCAGTGTGTTGTGCTTATACCTAACTTAAAGGTGTGCAGGTTCTGTGAATTCTGATGCAATTTTTTTGTTGTCAATGTAGACTTTAAAGGATGAACAAAAAGATCATTATATGATCAGGTAATGATTCAACTGTTTTAATGGCATATATATGTTTACATTTCTACTCCTCTTTCTTAGCACATGTTTAGTGAGTATTCCTAAGTGGTTGAATGTTTGAAATTTATTGGTAGTTCTCTTATCCACACTATACATAATAGTGACTGTACCAACCTTTAGGGTAAGATTACCTCGTGCCTTGGGGCACTGATGGAATTAGCATTACTTCTCCTACAGGTTGGCCCTGATCAGTATGAGAAAGCTGCTTCTGGCGGAGGCGGAACTGGCTTCGAGGGTGGTGGTTTTGGAAATCCATTTGAGGATATTTTTGGCGGTGGCGGTGGCGGTGGTGGAATGAATGATGTAAGCCTTCCCTTTACAAGTTTACATAACATAGCCTATAGATTTCCTGTTTTAGTTGTTGGTTAGCTTCTTTTCAACCGTACAATATATGTCACTGACCCTATGGAAAAATTCATTTTCTATCGAAGCTTATTTCATTTTGCATTCTTATTTCATGGAGCTGCTTTGATCTAAACAGAAAACATGTCTTTACCAGGCACTGTGATTTCTGTCTTCTTATCTAATATTTACTACATGCTACAATTTATTCTACTCAAGTCTATAACTGATCTGAAATCGATACTGGATGACTATTTTATATACAGCTGTTATTTGGGAAAGGAGTATTAGCTTCTTTCATTTCATTATTTGTCACGTATTCCTTATTGCCTGCTTGATTGTTATATTTCTATTTCTTCTCTCCATTACTTTGTTCCACAATTTCAGAACTGATGACTAGTTGATGTGTGTACTTCAGTTCTCTTTTAAATATGCTAAGACTAATTTTATTTTTTTTCTTTCGTTATGAAGTTCTTTAGGAACATTTTCAGGGATAGGGACTTTGGAGGACGAGATGTTAAGGTAATTTCTGTACACATTTTTAGTGCACAATAAGTTGTACCCTGTGAATTGCAGTTCCATTGATCCCTTTTCACAGGTTGCACTTGAACTATCATTTATGGAAGCAGTTCAAGGGTGCAGCAAAACGATCAACTTCAAACGTCCGTAACATGTCAAACCTGCGGTATGTAGATGCAGTTTTTATCTCATAACTCCAATTTTTTAAGGTATTTAGGACTTTTGGTATTTTTTTTCCCTTCTGATGATGGCTTCTTTTTCAGGTGGCGCCGGTGTGCCTCCTGGAACCAAACCTGAAACATGTCTATCTTGCAAGGGTTCTGGATTTGTTAGTTCTTCCTCAATCACATTGCTTTTGTCTATCCAGTTTAAGTAGTGATCTTATTTATGTTAGTTATTAACTATTGTTGACAGATGTTCATGCAAACCGGGCCCTTCAGGATGCAATCAACTTGCACGAAATGTGGTGGTTCTGGGAAGACTGTGAAGGTGGGGTTTTCCTTTCCGATGATGATATATGTCAGTAGCAACAAAAATAAAAACAGTTTATCACAGTTTGTACTATCAGGCCTCCAGCTGATGGATGATGATCCTGAAGCCTTGATTACTTTGAACCTCACCATATGTTATCCTACTAGTCATAAATGATTTATTTTCTAACTGCACATAAACTGAACTCTATCATGTTAACTACTTAAAAGAGGAGAGATAATTGAGTTACCCTGTGCCATGTGGGCTAACTCTACAGAGCAGCTTAAGAATTCTGATTAGTTACCCCAACACTGTGGTTATGCTTCTGTGTTATTCTTTTTAGGAATTCTGCAAGACATGCAGAGGAAACAAAGTTGTGCCTGGAAGCGAAAACAGTCCGCCTTGACATACTGCCTGGTGGGTTTCAAGTTGGCTTATTGGAATGTTATTGAAGTGCTGTTTGGATGCTCTTGTTCTGTGTTGCAAGATGTAATTGAGCATTATCCTTTTGTTGCAGGTTCGGATAACGAGGATACTATAAAGGTGGCTAGATCAGGTGGAGAAGACCCAGATGGCCGTCCAGGTGATCTTTATGTGACCCTTAAGGTCAGTCCTCTTTGGCTCTATACAGTTTAGTAGCACAGTGGATAACGAATGAACAAATATATTTAACCTTCACGAGGCTATTTTTTTGTCCAGGTTCGTGAGGATCCTGTATTCGAAAGAGAGAAAGGTGATATTCATGTTGATGCTGTCCTGAATGTGACTCAGGTAATTTGGTGCATTTTCCAACAATCTGTTCATTTTGCATCCTATGAATATAGTTAAATGAAGCGCCCATATGGTGCTAACCACCTTTTCACAGTGCTAAGATGTGAACCTCATTCTGATATATCAACTTACCAAAGAAAGAAGAAAATATCATTATGGCCTCTCAGACAGTAGCAATATTCTTACTTTAATCACACTGGCTTTTGATAATGTTACCACCAAGGGACTTAGAACCTTATGTGGTTCTTTTAAATGATATATCCATCTACTAAGTAACTCAGAAGTCAGGTATAGGCTAAGGCTACATCTTTGTGCCTGCATCTCTCGATCACCTAGTCCCTTGAAAGTTGTCGATTACGTTGTTTCCTTGGCAGTTTTTAGTACCATGCATATTCTGATTGCTCATATACTTTGTAGGCAATTTTGGGAGGGACAGTTCAAGTCCCAACTCTCAGTGGAGACGTTGTTCTAAAGGTATTTATGTCAGATAGCTAACTTCCATTGTACATTCCCTTTATATATCTTTGATAATTTTCATTGACCTTGCTATCTTCTCACAGGTCAAACCCGGTACTCAACCTGGTCAGAAGGTAGTTCTGAGAGGAAAAGGTAATTTACTCTGCACATTCCTGATATGTTTTTCGAGTGCATTATCTCTTTAGTTACAGCTTGTAACACAGCTACGATGCATACTTTTAGTCTTTTGACTGCTCATAAAATTATTGTTGTTTAGTTAACTGCACAAAATGAAGCAATTAGGTTAAGTGAAACAGGAAAAATATTAATACCACACAGAGATAAGGGAACAGAATATGCCCAAGATGAAACAATTAGGTTGATGAATATCCAAAAGTTTTCTGGAACATAGTGTTGTCAGAGATTATTTTCTTGTGTGGAAGTAACAAAATTGTGAATCAATCAATCAGTCAATCAAATTTTCCTGCTTATGTGTCAAGAATGGAAAATTTAACTGGCATCTAGGTGAAGTGCCAATTGGATTTATTTAGTTGTGGGAACTTGCATGTGCATATAACCAAAATCTTAATACTGATGTATCCTGCAGGCATAAAGGCAAGAAACTCACCGTACTATGGAGATCAATATGTCCATTTCAATGTCAACATCCCTGTGTAAGTTGCCTCTCAAAATATAGGAACCTAGTAGCCGATACTATTGTGCACCGAACTGCTGGAGATGAGACACACATATGATGTCGTGCAGGAATTTGACACCACGACAGCGGGTGCTGATTGAGGAATTCGCGAAGGAAGAGCAAGGCTAAGACGAGAAGGACGCGAAGGCAGCCGGGGCATCAGGATAGCCAATTTTAGGAGCCAAATCCACATTCCAATAGTGCCTTAGCTGATCTTTATACCGTGAGGTAGAATAGGCTGCTGCCTGGAATTCGCAGGGGCAAGATATAGCTGGTTGCGTGGAATACTGGAATTTCCACCGCAACATATAGATCTTCGTTTGGGGTTTTGTAGCTGGAATAATACTAGACCGCCCTGCCTGGTGTGTGTAATCCTAAGCCTAATGCAGGGCGTGCGAGGACTCTTGTACAATTTTGTTGATCAGGGTGACCAGATGTAAAAACACACGTTACCAGTGCCAATTCATGTTTTCTGTTGAGGCTTTTATTAAGATGGTCTATAGTACTTTCTTCCTGTTCTTGACGAAGGATGTAAATTCCAATTCCCTTTTATATGTTTCCAAGAATCTATACATATGCCCGTATATAATTTGTTGGGGTTGACATGAAAATGTGCTGATCTATAAAGATGCCAATTCGTTTGGTTTTTCTATAAATTCAAAAATACTGAATCCTCAAAAGGTGAGATTATAAGAAGTTGCTTTTGATTTGATACAAATCTGCCGCAGCAGCCGCATGTCCCAGACGAGCGATTCTACACCACCAAATGCAGCCACCACCACCATCAATCTCATCGTCACCAAACAAGATGTTGCTGTCATCTCCAATTCCCCCAGCCCAGAAAAATGCTGTTTCTGCTGCCGTCACGACGACGACGCAGGCGAAGAGGAACGACGGCGCGACGAGGATGGTGAGGCCCGCGCTGGCGTGCTGCAAGCTCTACATCTCCGAGGCCCGCAACGCGGGGCGTTGCGCGCAATCGAGCGCACGGCGGCGGCGCTCCGCCCGGCGGCCGTGCTCATCAACGCCTTCGCCGACGACGCCTACAACCGCGTCGGGTACACGCTCGTGTCCCTCTCGCGGGCGACGCCACGACGCCGCCGCTGCACCGAGCGGCGTTCCGCGTGGTCGCCGCCGCGCTCGAGGCCGTCGACTTGGGCGCCCACGCCGGCGCGCACCCGCGCCTCGGCGTCGTCGACCACGTCGCCTTCCACCCTCTCGCCGGCGCCCGACTCGAGGACGTCGCCGCGCTCACCAGGGCCGTCGCGGCGGACATCGGAGACAAGCTTCAAGGTCCGTTGCTCCTCACTCACCCCCAAATGTGATTTTGCTGCAATTGATGGTAGATGACTATTCCTAGGAATCAATCAACTGATCCAAAAAAGACATCATCTTTGCTATATATATAATTGCATAAGCCTTGCAGCTAAAACATGTGCATTTCTATGGAGCAAAAATCTGCATTTTTGGAGAAAATCTGCATTTTTTTGACTAAAACATGTGCTTTGAACATTGTGAATTTCTATGTAGCAGTGCCTACGTACCTCTACGGCGCAGCTCACAAAGACGGCAGGACGCTGGCGTCCATCAGGAGGCAGCTGGGCTACTTCACGCCGACCTCCCCGGGCGGCTCGCAATGGCGCGGCGCGCCGGACACGTCGGCGCTGCCGGTGGCCCCCGACGCCGGGCCGGTGATGCCGTCGAGGTCCAAGGGCGTGGTGGTGGTGGGCGCGACGGCGTGGGTGGACAACTACAACGTGCCCGTGCGCACGGGCGACGTCGACGCCGCGAGGCGCATCGCGCGCGCCGTCAGCGAGCGCGGCGGCGGGCTCGCGTCCGTGCAGGCCATGGGGCTCGCGCACGGCGACGGCGCGGCCGAGGTCGCGTGCAACCTGCTCGACCCTGCCACGGTGGGCGCGGAACAGGTGCAGGAGAGGGTGCGCCGGCTCGCCGACGCGATGGGACTCGGCGTTGGCGAGGGCTATTTCACCGACTTCTCTCAGGAGAAGGTCGTCGAGCTGTACTTGCAGCAGGCGGCGGCTGAGGCTTCTTAGCAGTGACAGGTTATTTGACATTTGTTAGTGTGCAGGGTCATGATGTATCACAGTACTGATTATCAGGAGCAGAAAGCAGAATTATGGAATAACATAAACACTAATGAAAGTTGTGGATCTTGATAAGTTCATAATAATCTATCTAGCAAGTCAGCACTTGAGGCCTGAACAATGGCAAAAAAGTTGAGCTACGAACACTGCAACCATCCCAATCTGGTTGAAGAACAGGGAAAGCATTGGCATAGTGTTCATAGCAATGATAAGGATGTTTTCATCCTGAACAATAATGGTGACTATTGTAAAAAGCCTACACCCTCCGTCAAAAATAAGTGCATTTCTTTGACTTGTATCAATCCTATTTGATTTATTCGCCTTATTTAAAAACTTTTAATAAATATAACTTATCTTTTCATAACATAAAAAATTACTCTAATGATAAATTAAGTCATAGAAAAATAAGTAATATTTATTAATTTTTTAAATAAGGCGAATAATCAAACAAGATAATGAAAAGTCAAAAGAAGTGTACTTATTTGTATGACGGAGGGAGTAAGCAAAACATGACTAGATATCATAGCATTTAACTTCATATTTGTAGTTCGTATTAGTACAAAATAATTTAAAACAAACAATTTCACGGGGATATATAAGTGCGCAGTAGCTGTGATAGAGCGCAAGACTACATGCCAGAGAACCAACCAAGCCTTGTCGGATTCACGGTGTATCTATGTAGATGAATTATCCCATTAGCAAAAAAAAAAAAAAAAAAAAAAATATGGCCAACCAACAAGTAGCCAGCAGATCTATGTATCATAGAACTTCATATTTGTAATAGTACAAAATAATGACCGATGAAATGCGAATCCAATTCGCCAAATATATATATATATATATATCTGGCCAAAGTGGTTCATCATAAGCTGCAAGTGCAGCCAGCTGAAGCTAACGGTGCTCCACATTGACTAGTATGCCACAGTGCAATACTGATTTTATAAGAGATACAAGCACAATTAAGGAGCAAGAAACTAGTGAAATTGTAGGTTCTTCATAATCTCAAGTCAATCTAGGAGTTTCGATCATGAAACAAATTTACAAATGCAAACGGCTGCAATAATGCATTCCAAGCCAGGTCCTTCCAATCTCTGAGAAACTGTAATTACAGAGTACAATACATCCAAGTTGAGCACATAGAAACGATACTACTCTAGACAGCATAAAGTGAACATGCAACTGGGAGATTGTCGATGTGATACTATTCTTGAATTCCAGAGCTGAAACCACCTGGACTTGTTATTGTGATCTTATCCCACAGCTCATCGCTGGTTCTCCCTCCCTGCGTGCGTAGCGGGTCCTGTCATTGTACCTAGGCCTATCTGCGGTCCTCTGAGGCACAGGCTCGACCCTTCTCTGCCTCCCAGGAGACCTCTGAACAATCTCACCATTGACAAAGAGCTCAGCTGTGGAACGAAAAGGACAGGCATTACCATATTTTTTTCCAAGAGCAACGCAAAAATAACCAAAAAACAGCCAAAGTTCATACAATAAGCTATGACATTTGAAGTATCCAATGTTCTCTCCACTGATCCATGACTCTAGTTTTGTAAAGAGCAGAATCAAGATGAGAGTTGTCCATTATTATCATTAAACACAAGACATTGCTTATTGATTATCTTGCCTTGCCAAGATGGACTAAACAAAATCATGGCACAAAAACATGTGACGCATGGCTACCATGGATCAGAGTAGACAGACAACAAGCTTGAGGTTTGGCAACAATTCTATCTCAAATCCAAGCAGGGTTGGGTTTCATTTCAATTCATTTTAACCATGACAAACCACAATTGTTCATAGTAGCAGTTGTTTTATAGATACTGATGATCCATGACCCACTTCATTAAGGTGAAGAACAGGACACTTGCTAGTCTAAGACCTTGCTGGATAAATTCCATGTTGAGCCAGTGGTTAAGAATGGTAAACAGATACTAAAGGCAAACATATAAAAGCCTAAACATGCAAGTTAAATGCAAAACAAATGTCTCATCCCTACTGATCTGTGCCTCATTTTATTGAGGTGCAGAACCGTTAGAGAGACCATTGTTATTAGTCCATTAGCATTCAAAGCAAGACATTGCCAACTAGGCTCCATGCTTTGCCAAGATGGACTAGAAAAACAAGTGTGGTTGAACTGGACATGGTTCAGCTACTGAAGATAAAACTCATAAAAGCCTCTCTTGGTTAGGCACAAAAATGTGCTAGTTATGTCTCATCCCTACTGATCTGAGCCCCATTTCATTGAAACACAGAACCATTAGAGACATTTATTATCAGTCCATTAGCATTCAAAGCAAGACATTGCCGAATAGGCTCCATGCTTTGCCAAGATGGACTAGAAACCAGTGTGGTTGCACCGGCCACTGGATCAGCTACTTAAGAAAAAATATAAAAGCCTCAAGATTAGGCATGAAAATGTGCTAGTAATGTCTCATCCCTACTGATCTGAGCCTCATTTCATTGAAACGCAGAACCGTTAGAGAGACACTTATTATCAGTCCATTAGCATTCAAAGCAAGACATTGCCAACTAGGCTCCACGCTTTGCCAAGATGGACTAGTAGGTCAGTGTAGTTGAGACTTGAGACTGGACACTGGTTCAACTACTGCAGACAAGACATAAAAGCCTCTAGATTGAGCATAAAATGAGCTTACAATGTCTCATCCCTACTGATCTGAACCCCATTTCATTGAAGCACAGAACCGTTAGAGACACTTCGCTATCAGTCCATTAGCATTCAAAGCTGGGCATTGCCCACAAGGCTTCACAGCTTTGCCAAGATGGACTAGAACATCAGCAGCATAGGATTTGGCCTAACAAGACAGTATTGAAATGGAACCATGTCCAAAACCAATTCAATAGTGAACTTAATTTCCCATCTCATTCAGGTAAGGTTAAACAAAAGTCTAGACATCAATCCATGGGCATTGGAAGATTGAAATTAATGCACAGGCTTCATCATGCTTCCAAAATGAGATATGTTGACACAACACATCCAATTTGCTAGTTCAAAATCTACTACAAGCAATCAAGCACTGATATATACCAACATATGCCATCCAAAGTTTGATATGAGGAATCATACAACAGAAAATAAACCTATATCTGTGAGGCAAAAAGCTACCTCCATAGTCTTTATACTCAGGATCAACATATGAATCTGGGAGCACAAAGAGAACACCAGGGAGCCCTGTACCACAACATAAACAAAACGGCATCAGATGTATCAGATCGAACTTATCAAAAAAGAACGTAATAATCATATCATGGGGCATAGATTCCACGAACCCTCGAGTTTATTAGATGTCTCCTCATCGATCTCGCATCCAAACCCGAAATAGCGCTCGCACGAGACGTTGTAGATCTTCCTCTTCGCCTCCTCCTCGCTGTATCACAGGAAAAAAAAAAAAAAAAAACGTCAGATTTCCTTTTCCAAAACTACCCCAAGGGCAATCTTGGAAGGGGGCGATTGGTGCATCGGCGGGTCGGAGGAGAACGCTGCGGACGTACCTTCCGAGGACCTTGGCGAGGGTCTGGATGTAGCAGTCGATCATCTGCTGCTTGTTGGCGCCCTCCCGCCGGGCTTGTCCATGACGATGAGCCAGTGCTCGTAGTCGCACCCGGGGAACAGCGGCGCCATCTCCTGAGGCGCGCGGTCCCCGCCACCGCCGGACCGTGCCGGGCTGTAGCCGCCGTCGCCGCCAGGCCGCCGCGCCATCCCGCGCGGGAAGCCGAGGCGGGGAGGCCGCCGCGACGACGGACGGGCGCAGAAGCAGCGACTGCTCTCTGCGGCAGCGCCGCGGCGGAGGAACGCGGAGAGGGAGGATGAGGAGGCGC
Source organism: Hyparrhenia diplandra (assembly GCA_015847255.1). Classification (NCBI taxonomy): domain Eukaryota; kingdom Viridiplantae; phylum Streptophyta; class Magnoliopsida; order Poales; family Poaceae; genus Hyparrhenia; species Hyparrhenia diplandra. Next base: position 716,345 of record JADLZK010004729.1, read on the forward strand.
GGCGGGAGAGGAGCCTCCGCGCGGCGGCTGCGGCGGCGGCGGCGGCCATGGTGGTAAAACCCTAGCTGGTGGGGGATAGTGGGGGCGGGGCAATGGTGGTGGAATGGATGCGGAAGCCGAGTGTGTGTGGAGATCCGAATATAAAGCTGCGTGGGCGTGACGGCGAGAGGTTTAGGCCCAGTGGGTTTTGGGCCTGTCATGGGCCCAAAATGGCTTTCATAGACCGGATCTGAGGAGCAATGAAGGCGATAAGCTCCTCAAGCCGGAATCGGCTACGCCACGTAGGCCTGTCGGCACCTGAGCAGCCGACAAGCATCCTGTTCGTATATATATTTACGATTCTTATATTACAGCTTCTAGATTTGCAAACATTTAATAAAAATATTATTTTGAAAATTTCCCAAAAGGAGAATTTTCAGGCTTTCAGTTTCAGCTCAGGATGAATTTCAAAAAAAAAAAAAAAAAAAACTCAACACATATTAAGTGCACAAAATGTTATCTACCAGGCTGATGTATATTTTTCAACCAATATATACAATAGCACTGATGTATTCTCGTTGCAGGGCTGCGAATGTACACCAATTGGTTCCGAACCATGCTGTATCTGTATATCTCACTTTGATTATGTATCTATTGCGTTCCAATATCTGTAAGAAACTCAAGCTACACAAGTAATAAAAAAAAAGACCCAAAAACGGCAAAACTGTATGGAGGCGAGGTACAAGGGCACTTGTTGACTGCCGGAGTCTGCCTGAACCTCACTGTATCGAGCTGCAAAATGCTGCAGTGGCTGAACAAATTGAGATCGTTTGTGGGGAAAGAATGAAAGAATCTGCACAGATTGATTTGTCCCGCTCAGGAAATGTTATCAAGGTCAGGATACACGGCTGCAGAAGGTTCGATGTGTGATAGCCGTGCCGCTCCGAGGAGCTGCTCCGGGAGCTCGTCGTATGTGTTTGCCTACAGGTGCAACCCGACAGTCAGAAAACGTGTATTTTGGCAGCAAGTCACTGAAATTGAATGCTAGAGCCTGAAAGAAACAAAGAATGTCTAAGGGGGTTTTATTACCTGTATAAGAAATGCCATGTCAACAACCAAGGTGGTAACAACACCAAACACCAATCCCAGCACCCCATTGGCTACAGCGGATGAACCAATATCAACATCCACCTGAAGAATTGTCACAATATAAGAATGTATTCATTGTAGGCTTGTAGTCCGTGCAAGAGAAAAAAAAAAAAGTACGATTTTCTACTCGTTCAATCTGAACTCAACTGAACCGTGTTCACAAATGATCAATAGAATGTATTTTGTTGTTCATCAATTAAACGAATTTGAGTTGGAACTATATTACTGATGAAGGGACTTACCTCTAAATAGTCAGGCCCACGCAAATAGCTGCAGTCCACGGCTTTCCCCAGTAAGCAAGGTGTGCTTCCAACACTTTGCCGCACTATCCAAGACCCCTGAAGAATTTGAACGTGCTGAAGTGAGAACGGCTTACAAAAACACTTCGAATAACTTCGCACTGGAACAGACCTTTGGGACAGATGGGATAAGCTTCAGTCTACTGTTCCGAAATCATCATCACCATCGGCAAAACGCTGCAACAGTGATCCTTTCTCCAAGGAATTTGAGACAAAATAAAGGACCAAGCTGTAATGACTTGGTCCAGGAATCTGCAAGAGAACAGTGACTTAACCAGCATAACCTAAGTATAAAAGAAAAAATCAGCAATAGGAACAAACTTGGAAGAAAGCCATAAGTTTATCATTTAATTCTCAAAATTAATTGCGAAAGTGAAGAATAACAACCACACAAAGAATGTCTGTCACAAGTAAAATATTCACTGAATCCGCACCTGCTCTTGTTTGTAATGTTTGTGAGCTACTACTCTGTGTGATTTATGAATCAATACCAATTAGGCATTTTACAAAACCATGCAGATTGTTGTGCAAGGCACCTTTTTTTTTTGTGTGTGTGTGGTGGTGGTGGTGGTGGTGTGGGGGGGGGGGGGCGGGGAGTACTGTCACCTTTCTGTGAGAAAAGATCCAAACCAGGACAAAAAGAAATGAACATTGAAGAATTGTTAGAACACGAGCTTACTTGTATGTTTACCAGGAAAGTGAACATTCCCTTATCAGCAGCAACCTACATTAGTAAAGGTTCTGTTAAATCATCATGTAGCAGAAGCGCCGTATTAGTTAGCAGAAACACTAATCTAAATCCATATGCAACAGTAGTATCTTATTTGAAAGGAAAGTTTTGGTTGAACCAATAGTTTTTCTCCAAGACAATGGTATTCTACTATTCCAAGTTTGCCGGTCACAGAAAGTGGGCTGAGACAGGAATGTGCCATTAAGCAACCATGACAGGTTTTATGACCTGAGCCGCAGATCCTTTCCGCCTAGCAACATGATCCATACGCTTGGTGTCCTTAAACCAGTCAATCGCTACGAGCTCCATAAGGTACTTTCCTGCTGGTACCTGCAAGTCAAATGACAAAATGCTAAACACTTGATTGACTGCTAGGCTTCCAAAAAAAAAAAAAAAAAAAAAAAAAAGTATCACTTGAGTGCCTGGACCTTTGATTTGTCATGTGGAAAGGTCTTGCTACGAACTTTAAAGATCTTGCTATCAGGTACTATCCAACAGTTTCTGACTTTTTCTCATTTGTATCCTGACGAATAATGCCCGAAAACCAAGACAAATCTATTCGGTCTGAAGGACCACCAAATATAATGGCAAAGGGGTCAGGTTAAGACATGACTGGGAAACCTATAAAGTCATCATCAAACTACAAGAATGGAGATTTGAAAGGAAAAAAAGACTAACCTGAGCTCTTAGCATCACTGTCGGATTTGGTAGGTTCTTCCTGTACATAAATTGCAATGAAACTGTGAAGTAATGAACAACAAAACTTCTGGCAAAGTACAGAAATAGGGTGAATGTTTTTAGGGCATGACTCTAAAATAGGTATTCACCTCCAAATCAGCTTCAGGAACTTGATATTCATCATCATCTTCCGACTCTTCATCTACCATATCCAAATGTTTGTTATCAGTTTGTTTGGTCCTCGATTCAGGTTCTTGAAGGTTCTGGTCCTTTTTCATTGAGACCGCGTTAACCATGGTATGCATCATCGGAATCCTTGGAACTGTGTGAATTTCATCTGTTTGTGAAAAATATTCACGCAATCCTGGAAATAAATATAATGTCAAATCCTCATGACCACAATCCATCAGGCAAAGGGACATTGAGACCAAGCTTTGTTTGCACTTTATTTTTGATATAGATAATCAAGGCGTCATGTAATTACAGGTTAAATAGTTGTGTTGTGTGTTCTTTGTACCAGCAACACAGTTCAGCATCTGCAACAAAGAGTGGTAATGGAATGATGGTAAGTAATTCACGCCCCATCCCCTAACATCAATTTGCATAAGGTGTTGAACTTGAGTGCGCGGGTCTCCCGTTGAGGCTTTTGAGAGGGGAAATCTTGAAACCTCCACCTGAACCAGTATGAAGTTAAGTAAAAAAAAAGAAGAAAGGTGGCAAAGGACAGATTCCTGAAAGCAGAAGGCAAATTACTTTTCGATAGAAGCTCTCACAAATCCTGGTTGAGGGCCACAGTTCTGATGTTCGGTAGATCGAAACAGCACAACTGCAAGTTTATACAAAAGGATCAATAAGGGCATTCTCAATGGATGAGTTATGAGTAACCAGAAAAGAAATCATTTAAAAATTACCATAGCTTCCATCATCGTTCGCCCGCCAATATCGTACATAACAAAGATCCCGGGGCCAAACAAACCTGCACATTTACATAAGATGGAAGCATGAAGATCCAAAAATCTGAGATAGTGCAGGCAGCAGTATAATCAGACCATATAATCTTAAGAGCCAAACTCCTCATGGTGCTGCCATGTAGCAGTAGCAGGTTTACATCCCAGACTAGAGGTACCAAAGTATTCCTTCAGAGTGCCATTATTCCAGAGGTGAGAGCTACTCTAGAAAGTTGGTTTTGCATGGTACAGATAAATTTATACTTTCGGGACTAATGCAAGAGTCCTAGGCCAGGATATACACAGCCATTGTGCGTGTTCACAAGATATAACAGATATTGTAAATAGAGTACTCTTGTAAATATACTGGTGAATGAATTGTTGCATACTGGCACATTCAGTCGCCCAGGAAATTTAACAATTTTGGATTTGCTGCTATTAGGTGCAGGCAATGCTAATCTAAATGGTATAGAAAATACATGTCTGGTTCCAAATTCTGAACTCAGATCTGAATATATCAAAACCAGTGCTTATATAGTCCTAGTTTTTAAGCTGCAAGCATCATTCTTTCATTACTATTTCGAGAGAATGTGAAATATAATCATCGTAAGAGTTGTTAGAAAGAAGCAACAAATTATAACTGTTAAGTGATACAGGGAAATGTAATTACATTGAACACCAGTTCAGTTGTAGACGATGGTACAGTATTGCAGTATGACCATCAACCTCTTCAACTAAACTCCCATATTGGAAGCTACAATCCCATCTACAGAGGAGAATAAAGGATACATAGGTCAGAATCCATCCAAGGATGACAAGGAAATGAAGTGAAAAACACTTACTCATATCGTGTTACATCCATACTCATTACAAGCCCAAAAATGGCCTCGCATGAGGCTTCCACCACTCCGACAGCCCTCATTGCTCGACTACAGCTTCTTGCCTTCACAAGCGCACATGAATATATCAAAGAACAGTTATTGTCATTCTGTCAAAAATAGCAGGAGTATCATCCAATGCCCAGTAGTATAGAGTTAAGAGGAGGCACATACAAGGTATTCAACCTCCACAAGTTCTTCAAAAATGCGCAATCCTGCCAATGATAAAAAGGATACTTAATCCCAGTGTAACACCATTTGACTCGAAATCAAAGTGCATGCCTTAAAGGAAGTGCCAATGATTGGTGTCAAGCAACTGTAAACTTGCCATTCTGGCATCTAAGAAGCCTCCAGTTCTTTCTGGAGTAAGCCTGACTTGTGTCATTCTCATTTGACAGCCCATATCAGCCTCTTTGGTCCAGTCAAGTACAGAATCAGGAGGGCCTAGCAAAAGAAAAGCCAACTTAGGTTCCACAACATCGCCATAGATAATTATTATATTAAGTAAAGTTTAGATTAACAGAGCAAGAAATCATATAGAACTGCGTACCATTCCCTATAGTTGTCCCTGCGGCAAAGGTGGGCGGGGCTCTTCTTCATCTTCATCTTCAGGTCTGCAGTAGAATGAATCTCCAATTAACAAAAATAAAGGACCAATATGCAACTATATTGAGCGTAGGGGGATGGGGTTCAACTTCACTTGCCCGCTATCATGATCAGAGAACTAAAGCGGTCCTCCAAGGTCTATGTCAAAGTCCAACGAAGCAAAAGCTTTACGGTGTTTAGCTGTTGTAGTATCCTGTTGCTGCACAACAAAGATCACCAATATTGATCATAACGAATGCGGCATTTGCAGAATATTTCACAATTTGACATTTTGTTCATCTAAAGTCTGGTAACGGATCAACCAGATTCCTGACTATATAGATTTAGTGCATTGGAAATTCCTGAAAATTGGCTGTTTAAGACTTTTTCATTAACTTATCTAGCAAATAGCAGAACCATCTACCTTTTTGTTTTAAAAAGCCTTGTAGATCATCAAATAGTTATTTCACTTATACGCCATAACCATAAACATGAAAATACTGAAAAAGATTTTATCATAGATATAATCTTTGTGCACATAAGAAATGTCATAAACACAGATACATAAGTTTTTTGCAAGCTAGACTTACTGCACCTGATCAATCAGAAGCCTCGATCTTCCTCTTCCAGGCTAGGGCATCTTGAATATTGTATCCACCCATCTGGTTGAAGAACAGTGGAAGTATTGGCATATTACTCATATCAATGATAGAAAAAAATATACATGGCCACAAAATTAACTGGCTAATAAGACAAGTGGCAAACTGTAAAAAGGGTGAAAAAAAGTGCAGGCTACAAAGGCAAGAGACTTTGCTTTCATCCTGAATTATAGAGGCAACTAAAACTTTATATCTAGTAAGACCCTCAACTTTCAAAACTGAAGCAAATGCTGAGTACACGCCTTAGCATTTACCTTTACAGCATATTTGGGAATAGTACAGAACAATAATTGACAAAAAACACGACCCTAGAGGATAGCCTCCCCCAAGGCATTGCATTAAGAAGAATAATCTCTCCCACATGATCGAGAAAATGACATGAACCCCAGCTATCCAGGACATGCCACTAACAGTGAGGACACACCTGTGGCCGCATATCACGCTACAACCATCAGCAGACCACATATTTCACTGGAAATAGCACATCAAGTGGCCTTTTCTTGGTGAGAGAGGGGAGTCGAACTCCTAATGTATTTGCACAGAGGCAAAACTGCCGCTGCACCACACAGCGTTCTTTTTACGAAATAATGAGCGAAGAACAACTTTCACAAGTGCAGGTAAAAGGACATAAACAAATCCAAATTTAAAAGGTATTCAATGTAACATAAATTCAGATAGTTTTAAAAGTGTAGAAGAGTTCAGCATTATAACAAACCGTGATTTGGTTCTCCTTTTTCTTTCTTGTTGTAAATGCATAGCAAATAAATCATCTGCAAAAGTTAACGGGAGTAATAATGAGAAAGCTAATAAGAAAACTACATCATAATTTCGTCTAAATCAGTAAACTGCCCTCCTGGACAAACAAAACTTATCTTTCCAAGAGATATTTTGCTAAGGGGATATATAACTTACTTGACCATGATGTGTTTTAAGCCCTCTATCCTCCACTCTGCAGTTTCCATCAATAATAATTGACTTAAGTGGAATCTGCAAACCCACAAATTTTCAGCACAAAGTTGAAAACAACTACATCATGCTGTGTCACTGGGTTAAAAAATCAACATGAGTACAACTCAATTTTAACCATAACTGGAATGGATTTGATTTTTTGAAAGTACTCCCAATAAGGTTAAAAAAAATCAACATGAATACAGCTAACAAACGAGTTAAAAGCGAACTTCAAAACTGATTAACAAAAGCATATTCTTTAATCCCAGAAATATGCCTTTTGCTTTTTGTTGATGGAAGCAACAGCTTTACAGGTAATGATTAGATTGAATGATTGGAACACTAAAAAGTCTGAGCTGACGAAACAAGTTGCTGACATGATTAACTGAGGAGCAAAACTCAGCTGCTAGTATTTAACAAGTGTGACATTATTCAGCACTTGCCAGACTCTAATGACTAATAAAGCATCTAAATATCGAAATGGTCAACAGTTCCTAGTTCCCACATCGATGGGCCCCTCAACTTCATAGTTCACAATTGGCAAGCTGGAATGATTCCTACAACTAAAAACACGTAGACCAGAATCGAGACCCGGTTCCATGCATCTGGTCAAACCCTCCTCAAAATTCAAAAACCGGGAGAGGGAAATCCCGGGTTTACGAATACGAAAGTACGAATTAACAACAAGGGCTCGTTCAGTCCCTCGTTCAAAGCTAACCGAAGTAACTAGAACTGCATCCAAATTTTGCAACAGAAGCAGAAGGATCCAGATTCCCCAAACAGATGAACTAACGATCCCGACAGCATAAGTAATTCAGCATACAACGAACGAATGATGCAGCAGCACATACCATGTTGTCCCTGGGCTGCTTCTTGTAGTAGGCGAGCAACTTATTGTCGAGGACGAAGTAGCGAGTGTGGAAGAAGGACCTCCCGATCTTCCTCCGGCCGTGGCGCACCATCCACCCCTCGTGCCGCACCGCGGCGGGTGCCGGCCCCGCGGAGCCGCCGCCCTTGGGCAGCTCCCCACTCCACGCCATCCCCGAAGCGTGCGGCCGAGGAGGTCCCCGCCGCTCCTCGCGCCACTACTCCGTCCCAACTACTTGCCCAGACGCGCAAGTCGTCCGGGCGTCAACAAGCTGCAATTCCTCCCACACACAGGCCTCTCGTCAAGGAGGTCGAGTGCGCAGGTGGCGGGAGGGAGAGGAAACCCTAGGCACGTGCGGATTGCAGGCGGCGGCCGGAGTCCGGCGAGAGGCGGAGGCGGGGGGGAGCGGGGAGAGGAGGACAGAGACAAGAGGAGGCCAGGGGGTGGAGGAGTCTCTAATAATTATTGTTGTGATTTATTAAGTCTCTGAGACATTAATAATTAATTAATTCGATTGTTCTCTTGCACTTTTGGTGTTTAGACCTTGTCTTTGAATCGATTTCAGTTTTACTCCTGAGCCGTACTCATCACGTAGAGTCACGAACGGAGAGACGGAGACTTCAAAGTTGTGGGGGGTGAATTCGTCAGGCAAAAAGTTGTGGGGGTGAATTTGCTCTTGATCTTGTATGACCAATTCTTCCACGTATGAGGAGTGCATGCGTGTCGGTGTCCAATACTCCAGATTCGGATGTCTCATTTTTTTATGTCGATTTTGGGTTGGAAAATTGTTGTTTGTACGACCGCACTATAGAGTCTAGTTTGTTTTGTACTAAATCCACTCTAATTTGTAGTTTGTTTGACTTTTTCAAACCTAACTTTTGATCACTCGTCTTATTTAAAATTTTGTGCAAAATATTACTTCTTTTTGTTGTGGTCTGCTTTATTAACAAAATGTTCTTTAAAATAATTTAAATTTATCTATTTTTGCACAAGTTTTTTTGAATAAGATGAATGATCAAACTTGGGGTCAAACAAAAGTTAAGCAATTACAAATTTGAAATAGAAGGAGTATATTTAGTGAGGAGTCTAGGAGTAGGATTGCATATAAAGGCACAATAAGCACATGCTACTACAGAAGTGTAAACCTTGAGATTTACTTTTCTCAATAATGATGGTGAAACAAACACTAAGCTTGTGTTCTTTTAATAATAAAAGAAACACTAAAGCCCTATTTGATAGGATTTCTTTACAAACATCTTCACCTAATAAGTCGGAGAAATCATATTTGTTTTAGTTGCCTTTATTCTTCTCATATGAGAGAAAAACAATCTTTCTCACAAAGTCATTTCATGAGTTAGTGAAGCCACAACTGGAGAGTAGTTCGAGTGGCAGAGAAATCGAATCGTGAGCATAAATAGGTCATGATTGGTTTGAGTTTTTCATGCGACCTATCTCGCACCAGGAGACAGACTCCTGCCGACAAGACCACTCCACAGGCAAGTGGTATTAGTGATGCCACTAGATATTCAATGTACATACCTAAACTCATGCCCATGTTGTTTGGGGAAGGTGATTATCCGAGTAAAGTATGAATATGAGGAGGGTATATTTTTTTTTTTGCTGAACATGAAGAGGGTATATACCTGTTACACCCTCCAAATGACTTTTTTTTTGCTTTGCTTTGCTAGCTAATTCTTTGCTTTTGCTTAATTATAAATGAATAATTAACAAATATAGGTACAGGTAACCCATCAACTTAACCAATGGCATGGTTAAGTGGTATGATCTTAGTTCATATAGGCACGCATCCTGTCAAAAAAATCATACTTTGCACATCGTTGTAATCAAACTTTAACTCTTTGTGTCACAGCTCAAATCCATTCTGCTTAGTAAGTCGAAATAAAGTGAGTAAACAAAAACCATACATGTAGCGAATCGCACTTCAGAGCTTCACGATGAGTAAGTGACGTGTTGATAGAGTAGATTTTCAACTAGCTTTCCCCGCATAAATTGAACTCTTACTGGTCTCAAAGCATTCTGACATGCATTAGATCTCGTCATGCAAAACCGATGCATACACTGATCTCCATCTGCTCTAATTAAGGAATTAAGGAAGAACCTATATGATCTAGTTCATTGATTCCACTAAGTATGGGGGATGAAATTAAGAAGAGACAAAGATCGCCCCTCTCCAACCTTAATGTAACCAAAAGAAACAATAATGTAATATACAACCATCACCTTTCCTAGAGCCTACAATTGGGAGCCAAATGGCAATTGGCAAGTCGTTTAAGTGCTTCCCTTTTTCACCCCTTTTGCTTTAACCCCATAGTATGTGCGGACAGACGAGGCACCATCTCGAGATCCTAATCCATTGTCTTACATAATCAATCAATCAACTAAAGCAAAAGACAAAGCATTATTGTGCAAATTCTATCTACAAAGGGCTTAAAGGGGCACGTGGTGAATTGACGTGTTGCAAAGGGGCCGCGTCGCAAGAATTTGAGGAGGGAGTGGCGGGAAGGCACGGGCGTGTCCCCCAAGTGGCCGCCAGCGAGGCGTGCGCGCCGTCCGCTCCATTCCGCGCCGACACGTGGACGGCCGCGATGGAGCCTGTGGGGAGCGACCTCTCGCGCGGCACGGACGCGGGCTTTCATCTCTCGAACTGGATCTCTGGGAGAGATTAATTTACTGTTAATAATAGTAGTAAATAATTAGGGCGGGCTAAGTATACGTGGTAAAATACGGCACTAGTATGTTACCTTCGTCATCACTGTATAAGGCTAGTTCATGCAGGAGTTCCATTCCCAAATAACAAAGCAGCACATCATCCAAAAACATATAATAACCTGACACAAGAACCGTTGCCTTAACTTTGTCCGAGATCGTCATCTTAACTTCGGTCAACACCATTTTCTTCCTTGCATGTACACTAGCTTTTCAATGTCCCTAGGTGCTTACTTCAAGGATTTGACACTTTTAGTACCACTTGTTTTCACAACAATCAAATTTTGGTTGCAATATTTTGGTTATATGGCAACCAACATCATAATAATTGGTAGTGATATATGGGCCTTATGACCACCAAAATTGTGTCCGTTGCAAGAAGTAGGCACTAACGCCATGGTGGAAAAGGTGGTCACAGTATGGGTTCCTATATATTGTCACAACTAGTGTTGGGTTGTGATAATATTGATTTGTGTTCGATAGCTAGGTATTGTTGTCACCATTATAAAGGTACGTTGTTGCAAGTAGTTGTGCTTGTGCATATGGCCACGATGTAATTATGTTGTCTCAAAATTGGCATGCATTGGGATAGCTCTTGCTATATTGGATCCAAAAATGGATTAGTTGCAACTAGTGGTCAATATAGCACCGATAAAACTATGTTGCCTTAGTCTTAATCCTTGTTGCAAAAGATCTAAATATATACGGAGTAAAATAATTTTTAGGGTGTGGCTAATAAGTACATGGTAAAATGCAGCACTAATGACGTCTCCTCAAAGTTATTATAATTAGGGATGGTATTAGAAAGTCGTTTTGGACAAGATTTGAGTCAAACATCGGGAATATAAATCATCAATAACTTTTAAGTTGTTGAGTTTGTAAATGTAAAAATTATATGAGTAGATTTGTCTTAAAAATACTTTGATAAAAGTATACATATATCACATCTCCAGGTCAAAGTTGTATTTTGTGTATTTGTCCTAAACGACTTCTAATACAATCCCGGAGGGGGTACTCCGTTCGTGTTTATACCGGTGGATGGATGCTTCTACGTTCGTGTTCTGGTCGACAGGACCTGTTGGTTAATTAATTAATTAATTAATTAATTAATGTTGGTAGAGGTAGGCACGGTTGAAAGAGCTAAGAAGCGTGCAAAAGTAGTCATTTATGCATGGGCTTCCTAAGTTCCTAGGTGTGAGAGTGAAGCTAATGGTCATGCACTCATGCTGGTTGGTGACACATGACCAACTATAGCCATTTTTTCTAAGTATTATTAAGTCGTCATCGACGGATGAGTAGTTTTAATTTTAGTGCCTGCTTCTTTCGTGACCGTGTTTAAACTAATTTATAGGAATAACGTCACAGGAGATAGTAGTCGACACGAATCTGGACCTGGGGCACGCGACGTGCAAGCATACGGAGTACTACACTACACTTATCAATGTTACGTGTGGGTATTACATCTATCCATTAAACAATTATTTATACTACGTTCGTTTTGTTTTATTCTATTTTTTGTCCTTCAAGAGCCATAAAACTACGTCACATAACACTTGTAAACGAATCTGTTTTCTGTGCTTGCATTAAAATTAATTGTACTTGCTCTTTTTGCCTTCATCAAGAGGCATAAGCTGCGAGCCTGCGACAAGTTCGCGATGACATCTTTCATGTCTTTGTTTAAAAAAAATTAATTGTACAGTGCCGCAGACCAATGTTCCTACACCACAACTCGGTGGGCTTTTACCGGCCGGCCCTATTCTTTCTATGTTGGCCTTTAAATGATGGGATACCAAGCCCGGCCCACACCGTCGCGGGGGGAGCACCAATCTCCAGGCAGCACGTGAACGGCCAAGATCGCCTCCACGCGGCCATAGCACGAGCCCATCCCGAACAAATCAAATCCAAGCCGCGAGCGCACGCACCGCCCAGCGCCATGGAGAGGCTTATCTCTTCCCCGCCGCTCCTCCGCCGCGCGCCCATCGCCACCGCCGCCGCGCCGGCCAGGCCCCGCGCGCACAGGCCGCTCTCCATCCTCGCGCACTCCGTCTCCATATTCCGCGGCGGAGGAGGACGGCTCAGGCCGCTGCCCCTCGCGTCGCTCCTTGTCGCCAGACACCGTCCCACGGCGGCAGCCCCAGCCGGTGCTGCTCCGTCGTCAGCGGCGGCGGATTTGGCGGATGGCGAGGAAGATGGTGGCGCGTCCACCATCAGCCGCAGCAGCTTCTTCCAGAAGGTCAGTGCCGCTTCGTTTCATCGCGTGGATGGATGCATGGATGGACGATTCGTGATGCTCACACGTTTGCCTTGCTGTGCGTTCTAACAGGTGACTTCTGTTGCAGCTGTCACTCTGCTCTCGGCGACCATCCTGACGCTGGTCGTCCAGCCATCCTGGGCGCCGGCGGCGCTGGCGCACTTCCACCCGACGGCGAAGGCGGCGGTGGCGGGCACGACGACGACGCTGTTCAAGTCGGAGCTGCTGGGCAGCGCGTGGACGGGGTTCCTGGCGGGATGTCTACACGTTGTCGGGTCGGACCACCTGGCCGCGCTGGCGCCGCTTTCCATCGGACGGTCCAGGGTGGAGAGCGCGGCGGTGGGCGCGCTGTGGGGCTGCGGCCACGACGCCGGCCAGGTGCTCTTCGGCCTGCTCTTCCTCGGCCTCAGAGACCGTCTCCACATCGAGGTCATCCGTACCTGGAGCACCCGCGTCGTGGCGTTCACGCTCCTCGTCATCGGCGCGCTCGGCATCCGCGAGGCCAGCGAGGTGGCCACGCCGTGCGTCGCGCTAGACAGCGGCGGACACGGTCACGGTCACCACCACCACCCCACGGAGATGACGACGACGACGCTGCCGGCGGGTGGCAAGACGAAGATCAACTTCGCCACGTTCGCCACCGGGATCGTGCACGGCCTGCAGCCGGACGCGCTCATGATGATCCTGCCGGCACTCGCCCTCCCGTCGCGCCTCGCCGGCGCCGCGTTCCTCGGCATGTTCCTCGTCGGGACCGTCGTCTCCATGGGGAGCTACACTGTGTTCATCGGCTCGTGTACGGAGGCGCTCAAGGACAGAGTTCCCAGGATCACCGAGAAGCTCACGTGGGCCGCGTCGCTGCTCGCCATATCCATGGGACTTGCCATCCTCGTCAGCCAATCCTTTGGGATCACCTTGTACTGACATCCATTGCTAACAGCGCCGCGCCGCCACGGCTATGTTTTTCTGTGCTGTTAAGTAGGAACGAACTTGGTTTGAGAATTTTTCTTGTCATGTTTTAGGATTGATCGTCAGATGTATTCACATGAGTGAAATGAAAAAAAAAAAAAAACAATGGACCTTGATACTTTCTTTTTTGCGACCACGCGTATTTCAGACCTTGATACCCCCATTGGACAACAGTCCAGCCCATCTCACACACTGACCAAAATAAGATGAATGAACTGTGTAAGATGATCTTCGGATGAGTGAGTGAACTGCATTAGCTAGGTGGTCTTCATCAGATTAGTAGTTGCATAAGATGATCGTGTCAGACTGGTGACTAGTGCTGTTCCTGGTTTTCACTTTTGAGGGTTTGCTGCAAGCTTGAAAGCAAATATAACCATTAATTAATATTTTTTAATGGTTAATTGTAATTGCAAATCTCCCAGCTGGAGAATCAACAGGGTCGGCAGCTGGAGAATCGACACCCAACTGCCAATTGGGCCCCTATGTCGGTCCGCGGAGAGCCGATGGGCCTGTCGGGCAGCCGATGGCCGACTGGCCCTTCTACTCGTCGTCTCCCACCGTGTCGTCGCCTCCCCACGGCGTCGCGCAATCCGAGGGCCCACCTCAATGAATGCCTTCGCCGCCGTCGAGATCTCACGCGCTCGGCCCCTCGCGCCCGCGGCATTGCCACGCGGAACCGGACGCCGCTCTACCGCAAGTACCTCGACGCGCTGCGCTGCGGCACGGCCGCGCACCGGCCGGGGCGCCGACGCCGTCCGGCGGGGAGGGCCGGTGATCGAGATGGCCTCGCTGCTGCGCTCTGACCACCCCACCTCAGCACCGACGATACCTCTCCGCCTGATCCAGGTGCCACCACGTCCAACTCCACCTCCTGTTTCTCAACAAGTAGATCGAGTGTAACATTGTGCATTGATCGGTGACTCAAAAATGAATTGGTTGAATTGCAGACTAGACTCGCCAATTAACCGTGTAGCATACAGGTGATTTCCATCCCTTACTGGGGAATGGGAATTTCCACCACTAGATTGAGCAAATGGAAGACTTACTATAGCATGTTGATCAGTGATCAGTGGTTCAGGACAGTGTCAGCTGTAATAGTGGGTTCTGAAGGATAACTACTCGCATTGATGTGTCACTCAGTGGCGGATCCAGGAACGAGCTGCACCCCGGGCTAACTGACATAGTCTCACACCGCTCATCCAGTGTTCAAAACCATGTTAGGGAAGGGTAAGGAGCTAGTCAGGATTCGCCACTGCAACACTCACTTGCTAATTAGCTAGCTAGCGTTTCTATATGCCAGGTCGAGACTCCAGAGGGTTCAAGGACGCCAGAGGTTGAGGCAAAGACGAGTTTAGTTGCGGCCAGCTGATCGGATTAGAAAATACTAGCACGTCGGGGTGGGATAATTAGCTAGCTAGCTGTTTTATACGCTTCTTGTTCCCACGCTTCACAGCTCTCGCCCCGGGCTGCAGCCCAGGCAGCCCGGGGCGTGGATCCGCCCCTGGTGTCACTGGTTCGACACCTCATTGGTGATAAGATGAATTATGCAACACTGACATTTGGTTTCTGTGCTGCAACAGTCGGGCAAGGACGAAAGTGGTGGAGTTGGCTAAGGCACATGCCAAAGCCTTGTTGCCATCCTTTGGCGATGGCAGAGACGACCAGCGAGCAATCGAGGTTCTCACACATGAGATTACAAACTTGCTGAAGAGGCTGCAGAAGCTGTGCATGAAAGATTCACCAGAGGATTCAAATGACCAGAAGAATGTCTAGGTGACGATAGGACCTTATTAATCATTGACAGTTACAAGATAAAGAGTGCCAGTTTGTTCTTTTTTTCCCCGTTTGACAGACAAAATATCCTTGGCTGCTATGTGCAGCGTTCTCTTGCTACTGACCTGCAAAACCTGTCAATAGAGTTCCGGAAAAAGCACTCATCATATTTAAAGCAGCTTCGCCAACAAAAAGAGGTTCCCTTCTGTTTTCTTCAGATAATCAAGTGCTGATAGAATGCTTGTCCAACTCTGAGTGATATGCTTTGTTGACGAGTACCTTTGCAGGGTCAGGATGGTGTTGATTTGAAAATGAATACAAATGCGATGAAGTCTACATATGAAGACGATGAGTTTGAGGACGCGGTATGTTTTATTTTGGTCTTTACATGCTGCATACCTGACTATGGTGATTCTTTTTATCTCTGCTTATTTGATATTAGCATGAGGAGTGTCTATACTAACTTATGTCAAATTAATGCACTATGAGTCATTCTTTATTAGATATTTCCTATTAGATATTAACAAGAGGAGTGTTAGCTGCGTTGTTAGCAGGAGGGGTGGGTGGGTAGGTATGTATTTGACACTTGGTCACTATCCAGGACTCCTTGAGATTTCAATACTAGTGAAATAAAGATTTGCTTGGCAGGATATGCTTCCCTCTATATTAAACAGAAATCGAAACATGACAGTTAAAAGACAAAATAATAACAACAAAGTTCTGCCTGTGGTTGTGTTTATTTGGTTTAGTCATACAGTTCATAAGTGAGTCTGTTGTAATCGGGTTGTCAATATGGGTGGCTCAGTTCTCCCCCCTCAATCTGTGGCTGTGGCTAGATGCTGATATTAAATTTGTTGGTGGAAATGGATGATTCTTGATTATGCCTCCCTTAAACCTTATATTAGCACTGTTGGTATCCACATCTGTGTATGGAAAACACTTCTGACCTACAACACACACCTTTTCTTTTTAGGTTTTCTTTTTGGCTGCATTTAGAAGAGTAGAAATTTATGTTACAAGAAAAGCGACCCTTGGCTGTGCTCATAAGGGCTACATTTTAATACAAACAACTAGTGCTGTGCTCATTTCTGAACAGCTACCTCCGGCTAAAACCCCAAGGCCGCCAGCATCCATGGTGGCATGAAGAAGCTCATTGATCATGGTCAATGATCCCTTGAAGCATCTGGCATTCCGTTCTTTCCAGACCTGCTAAGAGCCCAAGATACCAGGCGAAAAGAGTATTCATGCCGGATCGTCGGTTGCCGCTGCACGTACACCGATCGCAATCGCCTCCACCGGCTCAGAGTTGTTGATGCAAGCTGTGGTAACTGCTGACTGAGGAGTTGCAGGATGCAGTGCCAAAGTTCCCTGGTATAGGAGCATGAGGCGATGATATGGTCAACCGTTTCTAGTTCTTGGTCGCACAGATAGCAAGTTTCCCTGGCATCCAGACCATGTCTCAGCTTTCTATCAGCAGTCCAGTGGCGATGTCGCAAGGCCAACCAAAGAAATAACTTAACTTGTAGACCATGTTTTCTTTTTGACTGTAAATGCACATGCTTTGGATAGCGTAAAGAGATCATGAATGGGGAATAAGATTGGATATGGCAAGCACCAGGGTAGTACCTGGTTCTTACCCATGCATATCCTAGAATATCCCCTGTCCTTTTACCTAGGAACTTTGAACTGATTAAAAAGGGCATGGTCCACTCCATTTTATTATAGGTTGTGGTATCGTTATTTGAAGCCCATTGTAAGAGATGGGTTAAACATAATCTCCATTTACCTAGGAACTTTGAACTGATTAAAAAGGGCATGATCAATCTAACACACTTGACTAGTATTACCTCCATTCAAATTATAAGGCGTTTTGGCTTTTTACATTTCTTTTTTGAGGCATAGTGTATAAAGGTATAGAAAAGAAATGTATCTAGAAAAAAGCCAAAACGTCTTATATATGTAATATATATGTATATGATATATGTGAGATAAATCCAAGATTCTGTTACTACCTTATCTTGTTGTAGCAAACAACATTTGTCCAATTAAACATAACAGCACACAACCCTGCATTCACCATCCAAAATATAAAAGTTGCTGATGTAATTCATAACTGTATTTTGTCATACCAGGTTTTCACTAGGGTTCAGATGTCAAAACTTAAGAAAAGCCAAGCATTCACTAGAGAAAGGAGAGAGAAATTGAGCAGGTGAGTTATTTCTTTATTTATTTGATGGTCCTGTCAATCGCTATATGTATTCTCTTTTAGACAGCACATGTTCCTGATTCCTGAAGTCTGTTTATTACTGTTGTCTGCTTGTGGCTTGAAGATTGTTGAATCAGTCAACGAACTTGCACAGATCATGAAGGATCGTTCAGTTCTCATGATTGATCAGTTATATGAAACCCTGATTAATTGTCAATAATTGGTATTAGATAACTAGCTGGGACCAGACTCTTGATCTCTTACTTCAAAAACAGGGAACCATCATCGATCGGATAGACTGTAACATACAGAACGTTGCAGCTTCAGTTGAGGGTTACGAACAACTGCAAAAAGTTTCATCCTTGAAACATAATTATCCTCACTATTAATGATGAACGAAACCTTTGTGCTGCTGGTAGGGCTTTAAGCTGTATCTGTATGGTGCTCGATTGCTTTTTTAATAGCATGTTTAGGTGTGTAGACATTCAGTCTTTTGTTATATAATATGCCTTCAGGGTACCATAATTTTTGTAATTGGTGGAAATCATGTGATTCAAATATTTCACCTTTTTAGCTGGTATTTTATCTCTAAATATCCTGATTGTCATTAAAACATAACACCCTGCGTTTATTTCCTTGTCTGTAAAGATGACTTTCCACGACCGGGACAGTAAATTCTTAACCAACCCTTCAGTTTACTGCTTACCGCAGGCACTGTCTTGCCTTTATGATCTCTCTCTCTCTCTCTCTCTCTCTCCCCATTCATATATTATTACTGCTAGCTGTGTGCATTATGTAGTAGCCAATAGTGTTTCTTGAAATAAAGAAAATTTGTTGGCTGCATCAGTACCTGAACCTTGCAGTCTAATATCTTGGTCCGTCTGTTCTGCAGGCTGAGAGGACGCAGAAGAAAGGGGGGGGGCATGGTGATGTGTGCCACCGTCCTTGTCATTCTGATCTTCATCATGATAGTCCTTGTGATTTTGAAGATCATTTTCTGACATGCATACCTATCTCGTTTTAATGGTTGATGATGGCCGCCAAGCACACACACACCATGCTCATCTACTCACATGTTTGAGTGAGGGATTACACCGTGCCTGCATACCTGGAACGCAGCAGTTCGTTTGAATAGGGTGATTCAACGTACCCACTGATGTGAGGATGGTTCTTCTGCCCATATATTGATAATAATGGCTGGACCAGCAACTGTCTTCAGTCTAGGCCACAACATAATCTACATCTAAACTGTGCAATTAGTTTATTTTTTTTCTGCAGTGCTGCAGATGTAGAGATGTCCTATATATAGATGCCTTTTTTTTACACATTTCACCTTCCTGTTTGCCATGGAGCAACCAGGTTAGGCCGGCTGGCTGTGTATAGAGTGAGCCGTATCATGCATCCAGTTCCCATAAACCAGATGAAAGTAGATTCAGTTCCTGTGTCATCTCCTTTCTGCACTATATGCTGTCTGCCCTTCTATTTTGAGCTACTTTTGAAATGGCATTTCGTCGTACCAGACATTCCTAACAATTATTTGGATAACTTTTGTGTAGTGGTAGTTGGAGATGCAATGGGATCTTGTGTTGGTGTGTGGGGGGGCATGCAACCAGCCAGCAGCGTCCGTCCTGGTGCTGCTGCCAGTCCATAATCATCATCATCACACAAGTTTATCTTCTGATTATTAGTGCAATCAGCCCGTGCTGCACGGTGAGCTACAAGGGTTTGTTTGGAGCTGGAGGGAGGTCAATAAGTCGGGTCGTCCCTAGCTCTCCGCCATGGCTGGTGTTTGACCAGCTGGTCCCGAAGCAAGCCATGGATGGATGCATGCAGTACGTGCTGGTGGTGATGTAAGATCCCTGTGCTGTGCTGCCCTGCCTCCGGTCCGGCCCACACGGCCATGCACATTGTAAGTGGTAATTTCAATCCAGCCTT
Source organism: Hyparrhenia diplandra (assembly GCA_015847255.1). Lineage (NCBI taxonomy): Eukaryota > Viridiplantae > Streptophyta > Magnoliopsida > Poales > Poaceae > Hyparrhenia > Hyparrhenia diplandra. Next base: position 735,923 of record JADLZK010004729.1, read on the forward strand.
GTCTTGTCCTTTTGCCCCCATTTATAGTGCCCCTGCTGCTGCTGCAACTTGGACAGCACCTATCCGTGTTTCCAGTTTTCTATCTCAGCATGGCCGCTTTTATCTCGTCCTCTCGTCTCCTACCTCTAGTAGGTTTTCCATTGCCCTGCCTGGTTAGCAGAGAGATATATGCGCAGATAGGTATAGGGGAGGGGGCAACCCTAGAATGCCCCCCGTGCCCCTCCCAGCCTCCCTACATATATGTACCGGATAAACAGGGTATTTTGCAACCGCCGCCGATATAAAACAATGTTAATTAGTCACGGTACAGTATTGTTCTCTCACAACAAATCATCATCATCGATCAGCCGGTTTAACAATTGTAGAAACCATCCAACGAACAAGACGGGGTCGATCAAGATGACCCAATGTAACAGAAAATGTTACTCCCTCAGTCCTTCTCCGCCGTAGATCATGAGACGTTTTTTTTTAGATACATTGTGCATTCACCAGATTAATCATGGGACATATTTTTCATAATAAATACTACATATAGAGATACAAACATTTTAATAAGTCGACGGACATCTCGATCGAAAAGCTGAGCAGAGACAGCTACACAGTACACACACGAACTGCTTGCTTTGCATAGCATCGGTTGGAGTTGGGTCCCGTTTGGATCCTTTCAGTTGACTACCAGGGATTAAATCAAATGGAATCAAACAAGCCACTGTAGCAACAGTCTACTAAGCGCCGTGGCAGGTGGCACAGGCACGACGACAGTACTTGCAACGGCAGCGGCGCCAACGACGGCCGGTTACAGTACATCTCCGTTACAGGTCGCTCTCCTTCTCCAGCTAGCCCTCACGCTCCTGTTGAAAGAAACCGATGGCCAAACAGAAACAGGGCGGTAAAGTAAAACACAAACACCCACCCAAAGATTTGATTTATTTACTGAAAATCCTGCCCACTGTAGCTCTAACCTGTAACCTGTCCAGTAAGTTAGTAAGTAGTAGCGGTCCACATCGAAACGCTGGCAGTACGTACGGCCTGCAAGTAAAAAGCATTTGAGACTGTGCGCACGACGCTGTACGTAGGCCGGCCGGCGTTCATTGTGCGAAAACTTCCTCCGTCCCAAAAGAAAACGGCGTTTTGGGTTAAAAACACAAATACCCATGAAGTTTATTCGATTTATTTAGAAAATCCGCCCAGAAGATTTAAATCTTTAAATAAATTTGTTAAAAAACTAGATCAAAAGATCTTTCCAAATGATACTAATTATGTAATATAAATATTGCAAGTAAATTTTAAAATATAATTGCGCACGTAGATGTTTTAGGCCGGCCGGCGTTCATTGGACGGAGTAAAGTAAAAAAAACTGTTGGTGCTATATAGTGTAACTGTTGGTGCTATATAGTGTACAGTGTACACTATATACTGACACTGTGCATCAGTTCAAGTGTGTGTCTGTACGCCTACGTGGACACGGTCGACGGTACACTCACACACGCGACGCTACTACCCCGGTCCGGTGGACTCGGCCGGGGCTGCATGCACGCACAAAGCTGGTCGGGCGGCCCCCACTGGACCCCAAGGTGTGTTGCTCGTGTTGCATGGATGATTGCGTCGCTTGAATAACGGGTTCGGTGTTGTTGACACTTGGACTAGTGAGGGAGGGTACGTTGGCGACGCTGATCTGCCGCCTGGGCCAGCCCTGGCCTGGCTGACGTTTTGTTTGGTTAGACAGTTGGGCGACAGACACCCTAAATCACCAAATGTAAATAAGCCGTTCGCTGGTCGGCGTGTGCACGCGCGATCGTGTCTGATCTGCACGGACACATGATCCAACGGCCCTAAGCGTAACTAGTAGAACAAGGAAGGCGAAAATTACTTTCATATCCTTTATTTACCATATGCGTCGCCTGTAGTGAATGTAAAGCATCATGTGAATGTACTTTAAAAACAATGTTTGTAAACCCTCGTGCCTATTAAGAGCCAGCTATGAATGAAATTCCAGGTGGGGGATCCTCTCCTCTCCCATCAACTTATAAAAATAAATAAAAATTGAAATAAGTAACTTATTTTGCCAAACACCAACAACTTAGCAGGGGTGACTTATAAGCAATAAGTTGGTTTACCCCTGCTTAAAACTTATAAGTCACAACCAAACAACCATGACTTAGAAGTCACCTGCTTATTTGGAACCAAATACGGTCTTAGGGTTTGATTTGTTCTCTGACATCACTAGAACTCTAGCGACAAGTTAGCTCGGTGACGGGGCGATGATGATGTCGTGAAGCATCATCGAGACACGATCAAGGTGGAGACCCACGATTGGGGAAGGAGAGAGGAAAGGGGAGACGGGGTTTCAACACCGATCGGCGTGCCACTTGATAGGCAATGGTGGGGAGGCGTACAACGTCAGAACCGTCCACATGATAAAATTCAATCCACTCTTGTCCAAATCATAAGTTGTTGTCATGAGAATACTCTTTCAATTTTCCGCTACATATCAACTCAAATGAGCAAACTTATTAGGGAGGGTTCTTCAACGCGGGGCTCCGAGTTTTGTATGCTTCACACCAAAAGGTTAAAAAGCCACATAGGCATGAATGGTTCGAGCTCCTAAAGCTCTCAAAGGCGGGCTACAATAAAAGACGCGTGTTTCGTAGCTAAACCTGAATGTACCAAAAGTGATCTCGAGCAAAAGTGATCTCGAGGCATGGAGCCGCTCGATCGGGCGCATTTAGTAGTTTGCATCTTTTACCGTCGCTTCCTTGTAGGTGTCTCACAACCTACAAGGCAACCCTCTCCTTCGGTACAAATCCAAAGTGAAGACATAAGAGGACAAGGGAGGCCACAACGGGCCACAACGATACAACATAGTATGAGCGAAGCCCTTACCGTGTTTGTTCATGTCATTCAACATTTCCAAGAAAAAATCTAACAAAAAAACATTTTTAAGAAAGAAAAGGTAATGCAAGCTGGAAAAGGGTGTTGGAAAAAAAAGAAAAAAAAAAGAGGAGATGAAATCTCCATGGTGCCCTTGGAAGGGCAGCCGGGAGGCAGCGCAGCCGCCGGGCCCCGGGGCCAGTACAAAATGACAGACAGCAGCAGCTGGTGACGCTGAGTCGAAGACAGCGGAGGCGAGCATCCAAATCCAAATCCAAATCCAAAACCAAAGCACTCCTCCTCTCCTCGGCGGGCGGCAGCGGAGAGCAACCGATTCGCTTCCTCCTATCTCCTCTAGCAGCCAGCAGATCCCCCACCGACTCCCTCCTCTCCTCCCTTCCATCCATTAATGGCCGCCACCAAGAACCCTCCAACCCCCACCTGACCTTCCCTTCCCTTCCCTTCCTTCCCCCCCTCCCTCCCTCCATCCCTCCCCCCGCGCTTCCGCTTGCCTGTACGTACGTTCTCGGAGGAGCAGCGGCAGTGGAGTGGGGGTCCACCGATGCTGAGCTCGGCGTCGTCGGCCATGGTGGGGATGGGAGGCGGCGGGTACCCGTCACACCAGCCCCCGCCACTGCCGTTACCACAGCAGCGCGCGGTCTTCACCGCCGCGCAGTGGGCGGAGCTGGAGCAGCAGGCGCTCATCTACAAGTACCTCATGGCCGGCGTCCCTGTCCCGCCTGATCTCCTCCTCCCCGTCCGCCCCGGCGGTCCTCACTCCGCCGCTTTCTCCTTCGCCAGCCCCGCCGCGTCGCCCTTCTACCATCACCACCCGTCCCGTGAGCTCCGCTCCTCCCCCTTTCATTTCAATCCTGTCGTGCGTGTGGAGATACATCGTTTGAATCTTTGCTCAAATGGATTCGTTCTTGCTGGTATTATCATATCGTATCATAGGGGAAGGAAGGAAGGAAGGGAACTAATGGGTGCCTTTTTTCAGGAGAGGAGAAATAACATATAGCATAGATCTTTTGCCAGTCCTGCTTGCTTTGCTTGCTGCTTATATTACTGGGATTGGATCGATTGGTTTGTTGGGTATTGCGGCGATTGATTCATTTATCTCATCGCATGATTCATTAAGCATGCGGCGCCTAGCATCTGGCATCTGCCTATTTGATTGAGGGTGAGGTGGGATGGGGTGGATCTTTGTCACATCCTTTCCTGCTTGCTCACGCAATGGGGGATGGGGATTCTATCTTTTATTATTCAAACTTTTAAACAAAGCATGAGGAAAGCATCTTTGCATTGGGTTGGTCAAATGTTTATGCGCTTTTGATCTACCCCAGTAGCAGCAAGTACATCATTTCATTAGAATATATACGCACACACACACTAACTAACTAGCTTGCTAGGGCTGTGGTGTGAGCAGGTGATGGTTGCGGATTCGATTTTTCGATGTGCTCTCAGTCTTAGTCTCAGTCTTAGTCTCACCCTATGTATGTATGGTTTGGTTTTCCCTCATGGCAGTGAGTTACTACGCCTACTACGGGAAGAAGCTGGACCCGGAGCCGTGGCGGTGCCGCCGCACCGATGGCAAGAAGTGGCGGTGCTCCAAGGAGGCGCACCCCGACTCCAAGTACTGCGAGCGCCACATGCACCGTGGCCGCAACCGTTCAAGAAAGCCTGTGGAATCCAAGACCGCCTCGCCCGCGCACCCGTCGCAGGCCCAGCTGTCCACTGTCAACAACAACAACACCAGGGAGGCCGCCGCCGCCGCGCCGCTTGAGTCCCTTGCTGCGGCGGGGGGTAAGGCTCACGGCCTGTCCCTTGGTGGCGGGGCTGGATCGTCCCACCTCAACGTCGACACTTCGAATGCTCACTATCGCTATGGCAGCAAGTATGGTTACATCAACATCCCCTTTTTTTTTTTTGTTCTTGTTGTTGTTGCTATCGAATGGCCATTGGATTGGGTTTGCTTGGGCTGCTTACTGATTACTACACTGGAATGCAGCTCTGCTACAATAGGTTTTCTTGCATGATTAGGTGGGGGCTGAAGTACTGCCATGTATCTGAGCTGGGACCATTATTGATGATGCTATGGTTTTCATTTCTTCTCTGTTTACACTATTATTGCAAAAGGATAATTACATCAAGTCACACTTTGGTGTATTGACTCTTCCACAGCAAAAGCACTTCTGCGGTTCTGCCACTCGCTTCTTGCAGTTTTAGCCCCCAACTATTAATGTACAATATAGAAATATTTTGCAGTTTTAATTGGAAGTGGACTGCCGTGCCTGCTATGCCCTGGGCCTGGCTGCTTCTGCTATCTTAGATGTCTATAAATAAATAAATTTATATATTAGTGTGTTCTGAACAACTTAGGCTCGCAGCTGCCATGTCCATGCCCTATGCAACATAGGTCTGTACTATTATTTTCAGACAGATTTTCTTATTAGCCCTCTATTTTGTACACTGTCTCTCAGGCACATTGTTTTTGTAGTTATGAGTTTGTATAAGGATTTGAGTATCAGCGATTGCTATAGCTTGAGATTTATAACTCATTATGCTCCTTTTGACTGTTTTGTTTTTCAAGACAAGATAGTTCATCTACTGATTTTAGGTGCTTCTTGAGCTTGATTTTCTGTCGGGGTTGACTTATTAGCTATTTATTTATCACCACTACATCTATTTCGCTTCATACATGTCTAGCCGGTTGCTGTAGGCAGAAATATCATACTAATAGAGTAGACCCAAGCAATAGTGCCGGACTGGCATGTTTTCTGTCAGCTCAGCTTGTGATGGTCGCATATCCATAACCAGTTGATTTTGCAGGTACCCTCTTGGAGCTAAATCCGATGCTGGCGAGCTAAGCTTCTTCTCAGGAGCATCAGGAAACTCGAGGGGCTTCACCATTGATTCTCCATCAGATAACTCATGGCACTCACTGCCATCCAATGCCCCCCGTTTACATTATCGAAGGGCAGAGATTCTGGCCTCCTGCCTGGTGGTTACCCTACTCCCCACATTGAGCCGCCGCAGGAGCTGGGCCAGGTCACCATCGCCTCACTGTCCCAGGAGCAGGACCGCCAGCCGTTCAGCAGCGGTGGTGCTGGAGCCGGTGGTGGGTTGCTCGGGAACGTGAAGCAGGAGAACCAGCCACTGAGGCCCTTCTTTGACGAGTGGCCTGGGACGCGGGACTCGTGGTCGGAGATGGACGAAGCGAGGTCCAATAGGACCTCCTTCTCGACCACCCAGCTCTCCATCTCCATCCCGATGCCAAGATGTGAGTTTCCTTTTGATCACCCTAAGTCTTTAACCATCTGAGAAACTGGAATCCTTATGTTTGCTTCCCCAATTGCGCTGACAGCGATCCAAACTGTTTCTGCAGGTGATTGAGAATGAAGCTCGGGCGGCCAGCCACTAGGTGAGTGTTGTCGCATGACTCGCTGCTAGCGAGCCGTCGTCACCTGGAGATTGATGAGCCAGCCCACAACACCCGCCCTCGTCCACGCCCACGCCGTAGCTATTTGTTTATCGCATTAAGAAGAGAACTCTCTGTAAGAGCTGGATCCTTACCCCATGTATCAATTGGGGGCACTGAACGCCTCCATCCTGTGTTACTAAGGTTGTACTGCCATGCTTTGTATTTGTTGTACCCAGACCCAAGAATGAAAACCGCCCAGTCGTTATCGTTGTTGTTGCATTAGATGATGCAAGTGTTTTGTGTGCTTTCCAGATTGTGTAAAACAAAATCTGGCGGCGAACCTGATACTTGAGTGTAGATAGCAGGTGTAGCATCTGTGGGTGCTACCTTTTGCTGTGCTACGAGATTGATGCAAAATCTGATGCTGCTGGGATGGTATTCGTGATAGGCCCCTTCTGAAACAGAAGGACAGAAAAGATGCCCCTTTTTGCTGGCACGAATTCAACACGGATGTGACGGTTCTGATGCGCTGATTATCTCCCTTTTTTTTTCTGAAACAAATATAAATACTCTTTTCTTAGACTAAAAGCAAATATAAATACTCTAATCTAAAGTACAGTACAATAGGAAAATAAAAAAGAAAAATAAAGAAAAGATGCAGAGATAAGAAGGATAGGGTGGCACTGCACGTGAGCCTGGCTCGTGTCTCGTGCGCAGGTGACCCTGAACCTGAACCTGAGAAAAGGGACGGCGGAATGGCTCCGAAGTTGGCAGCATGCAGCTTTTGAGCTGAAGCCGTAGGGAGGGAGACGGGACGGCGGACAGCGACTCGGCGAGGCGGCGGCATCGTACTCGTATCGGCGTTGCACGCAGCTGGGTCGGGAGGGGAGAAAAGCCTGCCTGCTGCGCTTGCTGCCTGCGGCTGCGGGTGACGGGCGTTGCCGCGTACAGTAGGTGCATCATCGGCATGGCCGGCAGGTGTCGCCCTCCAGCTCCAGGCAGGGGGGGCCATGGCATGGCATGGCATGGTCAAAGGCGACGACGACGCCCTGAGCCCCAGCGGCCGACCATGAAATGCCCGGACCGCCAGAGCCCGCCGCAGGCAGCCGCATTGGTACTCAAATAACTGTAAAAACGACGTCACGTCCGCGCAGCGCAACGAGGGTCATGCAGATGGCTGATGCTCCCTTTTCCGTCGCCTACCTGCAGGAGTGTCACTGTAGTATCCAGAGTGAGGGGGCAGGGCATGGTTCATCTTTTCCTTCGCTGAGATGCTGCTGCCGCTAGTGCTATGCTGGCAATCAAGATGGCATCATATCAATATCATATCAGTATGCATGGTTTTAGTGCCTTCATTTTATCCTCACGGCACGAGCATTTGAATCGGTGGTTTCCTTTTGGTATTTAGATGCTCAGACAAAGCTGATCTTCAGTAATTTTGGTATTGAGATGCTCTTTAGTTTTTTTTTTTTTAAATCCTGCACGTTACACTATGTTTGGTTTGGCTGGCTCCGAACTAGGGAACCAACCAATGTGCCCGCGTGCAAAGTAGCGCTTTTTTATTAAAAATCATAAGACATGGCAGTTTCAGAAAAAAAAAAAGAGACATGGCACTGAGAAATGATCATATGCAGTACGAAGAATGATATACATTACTGTAAATTAACCAAGCTGTGATAACTGCATTTAAAAGATTTGAAACTTACACAAATATATCATACATAAAACATAAGTTATGGTCCTATATAATGCTAGTTCAAGTTTAGGGCTTTTTGCTTTGCGCTTTTCTCATTGCTATGGAAGTCTGAACATTTCATCCTCGATTACAGCAGAGAATATATCGTGCTCAATAAAGACGACAACATAATCATTCAATATATATAACTTGAAGCATGAGGAAGAAGAGTATAGATAAGTCGCAGAGACTGTTTTTGTATTGGGACTAAAAATTCAACCACCTCCTTGAAAGTCTTTTTTCAAAAGTCCCTAAGACCGAAAAAAAAACTTCTAGACTTTTGAACCAAACAAGGTCTAGGGACTTTTAACAAAAAGCCCCGGAAAAAAAAGTCTCCCATGTTAAGCTTACTAAGGACTATTTTTTCAACTCCCAACACAAAAAAAAAGTTCCTAAAACCAAACACCCACTTTGACCCTATATAGTTTTTTTTTTTTTTTTTTTTTTTTTTTTTTTGAGGAATTGACCCTATATAGCTAAATATGAGTGTGTTAGGAAAAAAAACGCATGTCTAGCAGGACCGTACTAGAGACTCCAAGTTTAGTTGGGCCCCCAAATTCGATCTCCAGGCCTATTCCCGTGGGAAAATCGGGTCTCGCCACTCGGCCCATCCGGCCGCACGCCTGCTCGCGACGATGTGCCGTCCAAATCCTCCGCCTCCTCGCGCGCAGGATCTGAGCCGAGTCGGGTCGAGTCAAAGCCGAGCCGAACCGAAGCTCCCTGATCTGATCGTGGTGCTGTGCTGGCGGAAATCCCAACTGAGAAATTCTCGCTCTCATCTCCGTCTTCCTCTTCCTCTACCCGTATCCCGCAAATCCTCCGCGGACGGCGGGAGACGACTAGCACGCGCGTCAGCGCAGCTGCATCACGGAACCCTCGCCTTCGCCTCGCTCGCTAACGGTCTCCGAGACTCCATCCCATCCCTGCCCCTGCCCCTGCCCCTGCCCCTGCCCTGCCGCAGGTCTCCACCACGGGGAATTCTCATCTCATCTGCCAAGTCGTCTTCCTCGCTCCTCCTTCGTCTTCGTCTGCTGGTAAGTAAGTAATTCAATTCCCAGATGGCGGATTGAGTGTGCTTCCGTTACCCTTTCTAGTATGCTTATTAGTATACTTTGCTTGCTCTTGCTCTGAGGTCACAACTACCACACAACCAAACCCAAATCCTGCTTGCTGGGATTGATGGACCGCCCGCCATTCAGTTTGTTTCGGATTTGTTCCGCCCTTTGCGGGGTGGGTTGGATTTCCCGGGTGCAATTCAACCGAGCACCAATTCTCCTCTTCGCTGCTGCTGGCGCTTGCTTGTTTTAGATCTAATTTCCAGGAACCACACTCTGTTCCCGCTCCTCAATGCACGGGGTTGGACGAGATTGCGTGTGCTAAGTCTCGCCTAGCGCACTAGATAAACCCAGCATTAGTTTCGTCGGTTATTATGTGATGATGAATTATAATTATTAACCCATGAGTCCATGACGACGACTGACCAAGTTTGGTAGGATAGGTAGGGGCCACGCCACCGCGTCCTTTCTCCTCCTCCTAATTTCCGCGTGTGGAAGTGAAAATAGTGAAAAATAATGATGATGATGGAGTTGTAAAATCCCTGCGGTGGCCTGCCACATGCTTTTCTGCCGTCCTTTTTCCCTGTATGATACTGGTCCAGACCAGACCAGCTTCTTTAAAAGCCTGCGGCAGCATTGGGACCTTTGTTGATTCATTGATTTCTTGTCCTGGTCAGTTTGGTTACCCTATCATGACTTGGTGTGGTGTGTGTCACTACAGCTGTGCTGAGTAAAATTGCAGTCATTTTATGGAGTGAAGTGAGGAAAGTCGCACCAATTTACATTTTGTGCCTTATTCATATTGTATTTTGCCTGAATCCATGGATAAACTTATTTAGGCAGGATGGACTTATCCTGTTGTCAACATATAAGATATACATTTTTTTACTTCTTTTCTTTGAAAAAAAATACTTCTGAAAAAAACTGAGCTAGTTGTTGATCAGTTGTCTATTGGCAGTAGTACCTGTGAAGACAACACTTATCTTTTTTTTTTGTTTGAGTTATTTGCATTCAGATTATCAGAATGCCTCGAGGACAAGGCTCTTCTGTGTCAGCCCGTGAGAAGCCCAAAGTTGATCAGGCAATTGATTCGAATGATGACAGGCGCAAAGCATAGGAGGGGTGCTTACCTGTTACTGGGATTGTTGATAATATTCCTTCATGGATCATGGTCTGTTTATCAGATCCAGTTTGGAAGCCTTCCTTTACCCCTTGATGCGGAGCAGGCTGGCAAGAGGGGTTCTCTGAAGCTTCTGCGCTTAAGCATGTCAAGTATTTGACAGGCTTGGGTCCTCACCCAGTCGGTTCAGATTCCCTAGATCGTGCCGTTCAGGTTGTTCATTCATGCAGCCTACTTTCACAGTTTCAATCAACACTTGCCTTTGTTTGGTTTTTGTAGATGTTAATATATTTTTCTATAAACTTGGACAAAATTAGAGTAACTAATGGCTGCTAAGCTGCTGCGAACTGGTAACAAGAAAATGCAAATTGAAGTTAGGATTCATCCATTTAATTCTTCCTGCCTCCTATGTTCATAATTTGCCATTCTCTTCCTTACCCACAGTAGTGTCATCTGTGCGTAACATGATCAGTAACATTATTGCAGCTGAGCATTTTTTGTGGAACTTTGTATCCTATTTTGACATCCCATGCAATAGTATGTATATGCAGTAGCAGAAAAAAAATAAAGAAGACAGCTCATTGGGAGGTTGATGTTCAATTGGAGATGTTTCACACAGATATAGGTGCAAATCGTTTATCCGATGGTCTTTTCAAGGGAAAAACTCTCTTGTATTCAGACTTAAAGCATGTGCTGTTGAGAGTTACCCCCAAATATTTACCAGAAGCTGAGGAAAACTTGATTCTGGTTTCTTCAAGATATTGACACTGTTTCGACAACGTAAGGCTCAATACCCCTCTTCATTAATATATGTAGGAAAGAAAATTAACAACAAATAACTTGACTTGACTATTGAGTGTGAGTTCAAAGAATATCTAATGAGAAGACATTTACAATATGTTTTCATGGAACCATACAGATAATGGTTTGTGATTGATAGTGCCATACTTTTTACCTGGTCGTTCTGTTGAGCAGGATTTCACTAATAATTTATATAGCTATATCCATGTAGGCATTGTGGTAACAGTAAAACATCATTACTTATTTTTCTTTGTACATTAATTAATAGTAGTGACATCCACAAGTTTTGTCCATTTTTTCAGATATTATATGTGTTTTTGAATTTTCAGGGAAGGTGCTGGAGATTGCAGTTCATGTGTGGGAGCCATGTTAGAGCTTGCACGGGAGTGGCTCAGTGGGCACATGGGTTTAAGAGTGGTATCTTGTTTTTATTCAATACTGGAGAAGAAGAGGGTCTTGATGGTGCCTATAGTTTTATAACTCAGGTTAGTATCTTTAAACTTCATACACATATTACACATATGTGCTGTAAGATTGCCTTAGCTACCACCTGTTCAATTCAGGTCAGTGTTTTCAAATCACCTAGTTGTATGGGCATCGATCTGCCGAATAATCATGATTAGTCGATAGTCATCAATTAGGTCCGATTAATCAGTGGCTAGTCGAATAGTATAGTTGTCCTGCCTGCTTGTGGCTTGCGCTGGTACCCAGGTTGTATATAGTATTACTGTATGAGTATTAAGTAGTTAAGTGCTGCTACTAGACTATAATAGCACCTGACATTCTCCTGTAACACTTGTTGCAATAGAGGACCTCATTAAGTTGCACTATGCATGGGCGAAAACTGTTGTGAGTTTTGTTAACTACTGAACTGTTCCGTGTCTGGCAAACTCCTCACTCCTAAATTGTCCTGCTGTGTCAATGAATACATTTCAGTAGGCATTGGTATTCGTGAATGCCTAGTTTTGGGGGTGCCAGAATTTTGGCAGGGGTCTACATTGGTAGCTGCCTTGTTAAGGGTTATTATGTTAGTGTTTCCCATAATTGAGCACTTGCAGAAGTAGGAGCATATGGGATTGACGATACTAGTCATACTACTCAAGAAGTCAAGATGTTACCTTGCCTCAAGATCTGCATATCCTAATCCATTTCTGTTTCTGCTCCCCAACTTGTTCACTAAAGGAGTCCCTTTACCTTCTATTAGTGTCCTGAACAGTTCCCTCATGGCACTTCTTAAAGTGTAATAAAATTGACCAACTGTAATTCTATTACTTTTTAAACAAGTCATTGAAAGTCATATGTCGCACATGCTGTGTAATTTCCTGAATCCTAATGTTAACTTTATGCAGCACCACTGGAGAAATTCAGTAAATTTTGCGGTTGATCTGGAAGCTATGGGTATCAGTGGGAAATCCACACTCTTCCAGGTCTGTTTTAGTTCTGTAATATTCCCCATTTGGATGTTGAGATTATATTTGTACTTGCATCTGTACCAAAGGTTTAGACTCCTTGTGTTTTAAATTTTCTTTGTTGCTGACTGCCTGATCGTAATAAAAGGTTTTCCTGAGAAATTGGGCAAATGGGATGTTTAGTAAGATGTGCACATGGAAGAAAAATAAAAAAAAAATATAAGCATGAAGGTGTATGTGGCTACTTTGGTTTATAACTGTTGCCCAAACATGGATCAAGATGGTGAAAGCCCAAAGGTCAGCTTGACCTAAGGCCGCTTGGGTTGAATTGAAATGCAATAGCTTGTTCTTACAAGAGGGGTGGCTGCTGCTTATATAGGCAGAGCCTCTTACCTACCCAATAAGCATATTACTTGCATAAAGCAAGATGCTCTAATATACTTGAGAGCCAAGGCATCTCATGATCAACTTGAGAGCCAAGGCACTCCTACTTTGCAGAAATAGAAATGCAGGAAATTAAGATACAAGTGGTAGGCTTAATACTGTCAATAACTATTTGTTGTTTCGAGTGCTGTGGATTACAATTCACTGTTGGTCAACTTACAATCAAACGGAGAATTACATACTTAGCCTAAAGTTTTAATGTATGACAGGGTACCGACCATTGGGCGTTGGAAAGCTTTGCTGCTGTAGCCAAATACCCATCTGCTCAGATAGCTTCACAGGTAGCATCTCCCTCCCTCCAGCTTCAAACTATTAGTAAATTAGGTATATACAATTGTTTGCCAGCCTCAAACCAGCGTATTTGGTGCTAAAACTGAGCTTGAAGAAAAAGGGAGTTATTTTTGTTGCTTGGATGAAAGAAGATAGTTCCAGACCTGTCAGTTTGGTGCTGCATGATAGATTAATATTGGTCGTTTTCCCAGGGGATTGATGTTCTGTAATTGCAGGATGTTTTTCGTTCTGGAGCAATAAAATCTGCTACCGACTTTCAAATATATGAGGAAGTTGGCCGTCTTCCTGGACTTGATTTTGCATATACCGATACAACATCTGTGTATCATACAAAGGTTTGTTCTCATGGCTTATCATTATTAATGCCAAACTTTTCTTCCCACATGTTTATGACTTGTACAGATATAAGGTTGTGGATAAAAGTTCTTTATTGTCCATTGATAATTCTTTGTTTATTTCTCTTTTTAAAAATTGGAAAGTATTCTTTTTTTTTACGAAACCTCACTCAATGACTAAGCTATTTTTTGCAAAAGAATGACTAAGCTTCTTTAATAATGTTGCTTGATGAACAGGCAGTCAGGCAGTAATAGTTTCTCAAAAATTTAATAGTTTCTCAAATTTCCTGGAAAATCTTTTTATGAAGAGGAGAGGAGAGAGATTTCATTGTACAGATCATTAAACAATAAAGAAAAAAGAGCCTCTCCAATCTTGTGTATATTTGTGTTTGCATCTATTATGTAATGTGTTATACTCAGAGATGGAGAGGGAAAGGTCCCAGACTCCCAATAATTGATAATATTAGTCAATATGCTGCCAGCAGATGTAAATGCCTACTTCTGTTTTTGCTGCAACCTCACTTAAAGGTGGCTAATAACAATATGCAATTGTTTGGTTCTTAGTGATATCTAATTATTTGAATGCTGTGAGATTAGAATTTTATGTGATGCTGTAGCACAAAGGTCATGTACCCATAAATCTGGAATGGAACATGGCCTCGATTAATATGGTAAAAATATTACAGGGTCAAAAGAATATTTGATAATCCACTTTGTTGAATCCTAAACATGTTAACTGCTGGTTTGTGATTGTTTCTGTTATCTACTTTGTAGAATGACAAGATGGCGCTTCTGAAACCGGGGTCTCTTCAGCATATTGGAGATAACATGCTTGCTTTCCTACTCCATTCTGCAGCATCTCCAAAATTTTTGAAAGATGCACGAGAACGGAAGCAAGGAAACACAGAGCAGGATAAAGCTGTTTACTTCGATATCCTGGTATTGCAGTAAATTCTTTTCCCATTATGTGTTGCCAATGATCTTGATTATGTGTCATGAAATCTGTCCTTGGTCATGTTGGTTACTGGAAAAAAATTCACCAATATTAGCTGAAACAGGACATTGTTAAACTATTTAATTTCAGATTTTGTGAAGTTCATATTGCAGTCAACTTATTTTTCCCCCTTTCCTGTCTATGTGTTCACTCTTGCAGGAAAGTACATGGTGGTGTATCCACAGCGACTAGCTACCATGTTTCACAACTCAATCATATTGCAGTCACTTCTAATATGGGGAACATCATTGATTATGGGTGGACACCCTGCGCTGGTGTCCTTTGCAATATCATGTTTGAGCATCGTTCTAATGTTCATATTTTCTATCTGCTTACCAGTTGTGGTAGCATTTGCTCTGCCCTATATATGTCCGTTTCCTGTTCCATATGTTGCAAACCCCTGGTTAATTATTGGCTTATTTGGTTCACCTGCACTGCTTGGAGCATATATTGGTCAGCATATTGGATTTATTCTCCTGAAGAAGCATCTTCGACATGTGTATTCAAAACAAAAACAGGCATAACTCTTGAACGATGGAAAATATTATTGACCTGGAAGCTGAGAGGTGGATTTTTAAATCTGGGTTTTATCCAGTGGCTAGTAGCTTTGATACTAGGAACTTATTTCAAGGTTGGATCATCATATATAGCACTCATCTGGCTTGTTTCGCCTGCTTTTGCATGTAAGTTGCTGATACTGTCTCTGTTAATAGCTTGATATTGTCTTGAGTGTTTATGGCTGTTGTTTATTTCTAGATGGTTTTTTGGAAGCTACTCTCTCCCCTGTTCGGCTACCTAAACAGCTTAAGGTTGTCACATTGGTTCTGGGTTTGGCTGTACCAGTTGTGTCCTCTGCTGGTTTGGCTGTTCGCATGGCTGATGTAATTGTTGGAAGTATTGTGCGCATTGACAGGTAATATGTAGACACCTTGCACTTTATCATCTCTTCGGCTAATGTTTGACGTTCTTTGAAACTTAAAGCCAACCTAAAGCATCTAAGCTTTTTTTTTTTTCTCAACCTCAGTTTGCATTAATATGCAGGAATCCTGGAGGACTACCAGACTGGCTTGGAAATGTAATAGTTTCAGTTGCCATTGCTGTTGTTGTCTGTTCCACGTTTGTGTATCTTCTTTCATACATTCATATCTCAGGTAAATCATGACATCCTAGATATAGTTACATCTCTTTTAACGCTAAAGTTATGTTCTCATTAATATTTGTATTCTTATTTGCATTTTTTTTTTTTTTTCCACTTTATCTGCTACTCTTGCACTGTACAGCATTTTCAGTTTTGTTCACTGCATAATCAGTAATTTAATAATCTATAACTATTTGCACTGCCAACAGACACTTCTGTGTTGACATCAACCTGTTGATGTATACTGCAGTTATGTAACTAATGTATGTTAAATAATCATAGTGTTGCATTTCCTGGTATTTCTTCACCTGTCGGAAAAGGCTTCCTACCTTTTATATGTACTATCATTTGACCATGCTTTTAATTCTTAAATAAACTAATTACATTTTGTAGCTTTATGTTTATGCATTGGTTTTTTTAGTTACCTTCCCAAAGCTTTGTATAATGTTGTTCTTTTCTTAGGTGATAAACGAATTCTGGGTTTACTATTATTCATATCCTTTTGTCTTTCACTTGCTTTTGGCGTCAACTGGCATTGTGCCAGCATTTTACGGAGGACGTCGCCGATCTGTAAATGTAAGCACCTCTTATGCTACTGTTATACTGCAGTGCCTCGAGCTGGGTTTATCACAGTATGTGTTTATGCATACCTGTGAAATTTCGATAACAAATTTCTCCCTTGGAACCCAAACCAAACCAAGTACTCATCTGTCTCATCAGTATGTTTTGGTATTTGGGAACAATGCTACTTGCACCATATCCTCACTGCATCTCAAAACTAGTTATCAATGGCTTGGATGCCATCTTGTTCTTTTTATTTGTGTAAGGCACATGATGATTCCTGCTTGCTTGGATTAATCGGTGGTAGTAACTCCTTTTTGCGAATCAACAGAATATATTAACTTGATGATCTGTTCCTTTCAGGTTGTACATGTCGTTGATACCACAGGAATAGATGACAGAAATAGAGAGCCACTGTCCTATATTTCTTTGTTTTCCAATACACCTGGAAAGTTGACAAATGAACTAGTGGACCTTGGAGATGAAGAATTTTCTTGTGGAAGGAATATGACTACTGACTTTGTTACATTTAAAATGAAGTATGGTTGTTGGAGTTACAAAGAGAGCAATACTGGATGGAGCAAGTCTGAAGTTCCTGTGCTCCTTGTAGAAAGTGATTCAGTTACAGGTGGTGCTCGACAGACAGTAGTATCAGTTGATACCAAGTCATCGACACGTTGGACACTTGGAATTAACAAAGAGAAAATCGATGACTTCACAGTGCAAGGTGAGTTGAACCATTAAATTAAAAATAATAGATATATAACTTAAAAAAACTTTCTGGCAAGATCATTGCTTTAGCTTGTCAGCTGATAAATATCATTACAAATGAGTACCATTAAGGCTTTGAGCATGCTAGAAAATATGACTGTAGCTGATTTCCCTTTCTACATCATTTGACATATTTTTTTCATGTATTCTGTTCAGTGGATTCAGAGAAAATAGTCTCACTTGGCGATAAGAGCGAGATAGATGGGTGGCATACAATCCAGTTTGCAGGGGCAAAAACTCACCGACAAAATATCAGCTAACCCTATATTGGTCGAACAAGGGTACCGAAACATCTCAAACAGAAGCTAAAAAGCGGCAGATGTTCCTTTCCTGATAAAACTAAGAACTGATGTGAATAGAGTCACACCACAGGTCGCAAGGGTTGTCGAGAAGCTGCCACGGTGGTGCACGCCCTTTGGCAAGTCCACTTCTCCTCACACGCTAGCTTTCTTGACGGCCCTTCGTGTCAATATCTAGTCGGCGACATTTTTTTCCATACATAGGGGTGTCCACAGCTTTCGTTTGTCCTGTATTTTAGTTGTGTTTATTAGTTTTCCGTCGAAGCTTATTAGTTTTTGGTCGAAAGATAGCAAAGTTATAGTTCCCTCAGAATGTACACAAAAGCTGCCAGAAGTTAACAAGAGAGTTAGGGATAGACATCAAATAAACGTACAATTACAGGGCAATCTGGTTAAAACATGCTTTGCGTTTGTATTAGTTTGTCAAGGTTTCAGATTAGTTTGCAGTATTACGTAACAAAAAGAATAATTGTTCCTGCTCCTATTGTTCAGGTTTTGGATTTCTTGTCCGGTTGAGCCAAGGTTTATAAATTATTCGTCATGATATGTAAATTAATTTGAATCCACTTACGATGATCCACTACGATGACGTGACCATGGAAATCACCTACTTCGAGTCCCTGCTCTCTTCTAGATTTGAAAAAAAATTCCTCGCCAGTGCGCATATTAATTGAGCTTGTGCGGCCCATCTGGCGACATTGCGTGAGCGGTGGGAGCTAGCCAAAATTGGAGTTTCGCCTCCATGTTTGGTTGAGGACTTAAAAAGTCCCTTAGAAACCAGGCAGAGACTTTTAGATAACTTTTTCCTATTAGTCCCAAAACTCTCTCTCTTAGAGGGACTTTTTTATTAGCCCCTGGGACTAATAAGTCCTAGGACTTTTCTAAACCAAACAGCCCCTAAGTTTGCTAGGCCAACAAAACAAGAAAAGAAACATATCTCGTAAATAGATGAACAAGTAAAATTTATATTTATGTTTAGCCGAGCATGTCACGTTCCATACAAACCAGTCACATCACAAAGCATATATAAAACACAATTAACAACTGAAACCAGTCATCACAAAGCATATAAAACACAATGTCACATGGAGACACACTCGTCCATGCGCCCAACCCATCCTGGAGCCCTGGACGCGGGGTACCAGGGCGATCGGGTGCATGAACCAGGACGCCTCTTATTCTGATCACGCACAAGCACGGTAATAGACGATGCAGGGCAACATCCACTGCTGCAACAGAGATTGGTGGTTTATTCTGAGGTAAAGTAGCGGAAAGAGTAGCGGTGACACTTGACTGGGCGACCATTGAATCTGTTCCTTGGAGCTTCGCTTCAGCTTACGAGCTTCCTTGGAAGGAGAGCCCTATCACCTGGCATCTCGTATGAGCGCCGGAAGGGGTCAGCTGGGCCATGCCAGGGCCTGGATCCCACGGGCAAGGGGCGCTTGACGTTGTTCCCATGGGTTCGATACTTCAGGTCTGTAGCGAACCTCTCGAACCCAAACCCGAAACCCTGTTGGGGCCCATTGACAGCTGAGACAGCTTCTCGGCAAGGTCAGGTGCACGGGGGTTCTCATCCTTGGCAAGGTAATTACCTGTCCAGAGACCAAAGTATGCAATGTTAGTTCAAGTAATAACTAGACAGATCCTTACAGTTACACATCTAGAGAATGTTCAGGAACAGTACTCACCATTGCTCCTTACTGCTGCTGGTCTGGACCAAGACTGATCCATAACATTCGCCTTTGTCACCTTATGGTAAGTCTCTGGGAGCTGCAAAGATAACAAGTATTGAGTCGCTGAAGATGCAAAGCAACTGGCTATATGAACAGCTAAGAGATTTATATTCACCTGATGATCCAACTCCAATTTCCTTTGCACACCAGCTGCAATGTAGGCAAGGCAGAAAAGTAAGAACCTCTAGAAGTCCAGAAGCAAAGCCACAAATCCCGTAACAAGGACCGAGTAGGCCATGCCAGCCCAAACACATACCTGCTCTTGCTGGAGGGTTATTGCTCAAGTACGAGTAATTAAGTGTTGGCCTCGCATTGGGTACAGTCCCCATGGAGTATCTCCTAGTGTTCTTCTGATCCACAGCTCCTTTAGCCCCAGCTACAGAAGTAGAGATCCACTATGTGAACTTGTTCAACAAGGATGTAATGTGCTAATGAAAAAAAAACTTGAGTATGCATATCTCAAGGATATTGAGGTACCTGATGGCGGCGTTGATGCATATCCGGAGGATTTGAAGCGAAGTGAAGGAGGGACATAGAAGCATGGCTGCAAAACACAATGATGGTAAGGTCGTGAAGCAGGTTAATTCATCAACCAGTATGTAACTCTGTCAGAAGAATGACCTGAAAGAAGGGATGCTGCAAAACCTCCACTGCTGTTGGCCTTCTTCGTGGGTCCCATGAGCAAAGCCACTGTGGCAGATAGTAATTTGTTATCCATCACTTAATGGTACACGCTTACAAACAAAACCAGAAAAAAAGGGAGTGTTGAACTTTGACGCTTACGAAACAAGGCTGATTGCATCTTTCGCTTGCTAAAGGGAACCACTTCGAAAGATGTACCCTTTCACACTAAAAAAATGACATAGCACAGTTATACCACTAGCAGTCACTAATATGAAAATATCTTAAAAAGATAAATATCTATAATATCTTAAATAAAAGAGATAAATCTCTATACCTGAGGGAACTGAAAACCTATAGATGCTGCTAGCTGCAGACCTTCAGGCCAAGTGCGCTGATTCGGAGTGCCAATAATGCTACAGATTTTGTAGAGTTCATCTGGTTCACTGAAAAAGATAAAACATGGAGTTACAGATAGCCTATCTATACAAAATAAATTCTAAGAAAGGCAGTTGCTTCCTAGGATCACGTGTTCAAAATTGCCTTTCGGTAAAAAGTAACTTGATTGCTATTTTTGATAGAAGCTGACTATTTTTAACTTTCCATTGTATATAAAATTAAATTAAATAATAAAAAGGAAATACTATATCCTACCATATTTTATTAAAATGGTCAACACTAAAATCTTTCACCTATGTGGCATGCTTTTCTCAGTTCAACCTCAGTTCAAATAGGGAGTGAAACTATATATGTTCAAATGATTGACACACGCCAACCATGCTTACCTTGAACCAGGAAAAAGTGGTCGCAGTGAAAAAAGCTCAGCGATAATGGCACCCATTGCCCACATGTCTGAAAATATGATAGGAAATAAACATATTAACAAAATGGCACCAATTTACTCTACGGCTTTCAGGTAAAGCCACAGATATTTTGCACTTACCGACTGCTGCATTGTAAACAGTAGCCTGTAGAAGAACTTCAGGAGCACGATACCTAGCCAATAGTAAGCATTAGAATATATACTATTATTTTGTACACTTATAAGACTTCAAACATAACCTACCAACGAGTGGACACATATTCTGTATATGGTGGGTCCGAAGAAATTTCACGAGCAAGTCCAAAATCCGCTATCTTGATGAGCTCCTTTGTAACAAGCAAATTTTCTGAAATTGCACAAGTTATAACAAGATCAATTATGATTTAATATGAAAAGAACTCTTCCATTACCCACTATCATGTATTCATTTCCTGGTTCTAAGGTGAATCACTCTGCAACTACATCACACAGGGAATAGACAGACAACATTTACTAATGTTGCAAGTTTCATCATGTATAATGATAGATAAACTACTCAACAAATTTGAAAAAAAAAAACAGAAGGCAACCACATCATAATACTCATTCACCTACAGCAATTTATAACTAATAAAAATGTTTCTGAACTTTATGTAGCCTCAGAAGACACAATTCATATAGAAAAATCAAAGGCTATAAGTGATAGCCACTCCAGTCAAAATATACATGGTGTTTAAGACATCAAGATTGAACTGCATGTAGAAGTATTGTCATGTGAAAAATGACTGGATCAAGTAACTTGTTTTGCAACAAACAGGAACCATAGACCAACCGTTGCAACATTAAATGTAAAAATAAATGCAAAATCACATACCAGGCTTAAGGTCACGGTGAAAATATCCACGTTGATGCATGTGACTCAGAGCTTGAAATATTTGAAAGCACCAGTTTCGGATTTCAGTCTCTGAGAAGGGCTTCCCTCTGCTCTTCATCAGCTGATAAAGACTACATTCCTAAAATAACAAGAAAGAACATGAGCTTTAAAAACCTTACAGAAAACAAGCGGAGAAACGACACATGAATAAGGGCTATGCTATGTACATACCATGTACTCAAAAACAAAGAACAACGTGTCATTCTCCCTTATGACTTCTTTGAGCTTCACAATGTTTGGATGGTTCATCCTTCGCAGGGACTGAATAACAAAACAAGTAACTCAAAAGAATGCCACAGAACATTGTAAAAGATTAGACAGGTCGTGAAGCAATAGTCACCTTCACTTCACGGAGGTTTATGCACTCTTCCCAAGAATAATATTTTTCTTCATCTTCTTGATCGCAACCTATCAGCCCAGGATCTTAATGAGGTGAAAAGGCTAACAATGGGCAACTAAACTGTGTAGCTGCTGAAAAAAGTTGAGGTGTAACAGAAGCAACAAATGGGCAAGCCTAATGACATACCACTTCACCACTTTCCTTATTGGTTGCACGCCAAACACTCCCAAATGTTCCATCACCAACTTCCTTGATGATCGTGTACCTGGAACACAATGCCAAAACGAGGTAAGGATACATCCAAAACAGCTTAGACAGGATTCTAGGTTCTTATAATCATCTGGTTATAGAGGATCTTCACCTCTCCATTTTATTAGCTGGTGGTGCACAGAACTGCCCTTATTTCAGAACAGTTATATAGTAACAAACAGGACTCATATATGTATCACAAAAGAGCGCCTTTGGATGTTACAACACCAAAGTCACTGGAGACTCCTCTCAAAGCACAACGATGCTATTCCCATGCTTTGCGCAACAAAATCTTGAACACCTCTGCTCTGAAATTAGCACATAATGGATTCTGGTATTAGTTAAGTAAAACTACATTTTCTAATGCTACATACTGATGAATCATGATTGGACCAAGTCTCCATTAGAGAGTGCACACATTACCTAATGTCACGCCATCCACAGTGAAGGATGGTGAAAGATAGCGTAACCAGACTGAAAACTTACAGCGGTAGGGTAGAAGAAAGCTAGCAGAGAACAAAAAACCGGAACCTGTACAGGGAAAAATATGTGTGAGAACTGGAATAGGCAGGATACAGAATATGTAATGCTAGTAGCTTAGCGATTGGTGGACAGATACCTAGAGCCTATATGCGACGGCAAAGCTCTAAGTGTTGATTCAAGTGTCCACAGATGTCTTGATGGTAACTTTTCGCTGGCTGATTAGCACCAAGACAAAAGATTACCGAAATGTTGCCAGAGAAACAGATCCACCATGCTCAAATAGGTGTGCTACAGCTGCACTGTAATCACTAGGCAACTCTAATGTCTGACAGCATGGGACCAGGCAAGGCAGTTGCTAAGCTCGGGTGATCCTCAGGTGCAGTTGACAAAAGAGATGACCAAGAAGTCTCCGTAAAGACAAAACCTCCAGCCAAGAACTTCCTCGAGCAGCGAGATGTGGGATACAGAGGAACTTGCTGTGTAGGGGGTGTACTCCATATCCTTGGTGAAAATGCTATAACTCCAGCAGAGCACGGTGATGAAGCCTGCATAAGTACAGAAAATGGTAATTAGGCAATAAATTGGCAGTCCATGAATGTGCAAAATGAATTAACACGAGGTCACGTGAGAATCTGAACGTGTGATCTACCTAACTAGGTTCCTAAGTAGTTGGACCCTAGCTAAGTAGATCACGCACAAGGCACAACACATAAGTTTATCGAATCAGAATAAAATAAAACAAGCATATATTGATGTGTTGAAAATCCCAATGGATTCTTCTACAGTGGACAATAATGTATACATCAATTGGATCTAAGCTCAAAGGTCCCAACAACTTCGAATTAATTGGTGTTTTCCTATCTCCTCTCCCAAATTAGCACAAAGTTTGGATACAGCAAAGGCACAAGAGCTGGATTTTTTTTAAAAAAAAATACACCCACAGCCACATCTATTACAGTTTACAGATTATGCTGCCCCTAAAAACAAACCAATTAGGCATCTAGAGTTCACAGCAGCAGCATACACAATTTGAGCATAAACCTACATGATACTTCACAGCTGCATAATTCAGCATGAACCAGCACGATGACGCCCTGGAACCATGGGGCAACCCCTAATCAAACCAAGGCGGCGCAGACACACAGCTACCCCAGCCTAATTTCACAGATCAAGCACCCACGCGACCTCCAAGCACACAAATTACCCATCGATCCCCAACTTGACAATTTCAATTAATGAATGATAACAGACGGATCCGACCACGGATCTCACGGGCCGAATTCCAACCCGCCGCACCGATCCCCGTACCCCCGACCAACCACGCCGAATTCACACCCGGCTACAGCCCCAAGCCGATCCCTCGACGCTCCCGCCACCAATTCCGCACCCAAGGGACCGGAATCTATCTCGCTCGCTCGCTCGCTCGGGCAGGCACGCACCTGGGAGCCTCGGCATAACCGCGCGCCGCCGCCGCCGCCGAAGGGTCAGGGGACTTTCGCACCGCCGCCTCCAGCGCTGATGAGGGGTGGGGGAGCAACGGGTGGGTGGGTCAACACCGCCGCGCGCGCGGTGTGGAGGAGGAGGACGGCGACGAGGAGGAGGTGGATTTGCAGAGGTGGTGGTTGCTTCGAGGATTTTTTCTGCCGACCCTTTCCTCGCCTTCCTAAATTTATCTGCCCCTGTCCGTGATGTGGAGCGTATTTTGCGACTAGGTCCCTGTACGACTCCACTTTCGCAGAACCGGGCTCCTCTTCCCCGCGGTTTCCGCGCCGACCACGCACGCACGGACCAACCCCGTGTTCAACGCTCCAATTTGTGCACGTTCTTGCGAGTTTTTTAAATAATATACTATACTATATATATGAAGAAAGATACTCGAGATTTTTGCATCGAGTCAAATTTTCCTCAATTAGGTTAATTTTCACGATATATAGTTATTTATGTCTCTATACTAGTATATTTACTCACGAAAAATATATATTTTTGAACCATACCATTATTCTTGTCCTATATTATTCTTATATATCTAGTTAAATTATTCACTTAACTTAATATAAGATTGTGTTGTTCATCAAACATGAAAAACTGAAAAGGGGAATTTTTATGGGTACTATCTTTAATTTTTGCCATACTTTGTAGGAAAAGGGCGATCCACTTTGCTTATTGTGATTTCACTAGGTAGGGTAATACTTCCATTGTGTATAGGAGAATAGTTATATTATTATTTTTTCTAAATCAGTGGCATGTTTCATTTTAAAAAGGAAGATCACGGCAATATTGCATCATTTAAAAGAATTGTATATGATTTCACTAATTTTAGTAAAAAACAAGAATTCACTAATTAAATTTATAAAATTATTGAGGCTCAAAGATATAGGTTCTATTTGGAAGCCATTTTCAGCGGATGTTGCATCTGCATCTCATATATTATTGTGCTAGCAATTGGTAGCGGTTAGCTGCAACAAATGCACCCATATATAATAGGCGTACACTTTATTTGACAAAGGAATTTAAACTTCTCTAAGACGAAAAGCGAAAAAAAAAACTACTCTTATGTGAGCAGTAATCTTTTAAAATGAAACGGCTGCTTGAAAGAAGGCATGTCGGGTTGTGAATTGGCTTGTAGTCAATGGTAAGGTGGGGCCATTTACCCACACCTCTGGGAGGGGTTCAAATATGTATTAAGTGGCCGCACCTTTCCTAGGATTTTCCTAGGATTTTCCGGAGGGGCTCGTTATGTATGTATTAAGTGGTAGCGACGTTTCGTTCCGACCTAACTCTATTTCCTTGACAACATAGACTTCGAGAATCTCCGGAGGTGCTCAGCCTATATATCCTAGGGGTTCATAGGGTTAGAGTTTTGCGTGCGTGTCTTCATATAGGGAGTGTGGCCCGCATGGCGTAGCGTGTTGTGGCGTATTGCGTTACACATTCCTTCCCCTGCCGTCGTCTAAAAAAAAAGAGAAGAAGGCACATTGTCATGGTGGTTTATGAGTTCTTCGGTCAATAACCTAACTCTAGAGGGCTGAATATGCAAATAATTGATACGGTGTAGTTTATTTATAATTTGTAGACTAGATAGATTAGATTAGATTAGAAACTGCTAATTACACCGCGTTTGGTGCTGGTCAGCCTCGGTTAGCTTTTAATAATTTCATTACAGCGCTATATATAGTCGATGAATGCGAGGTGATGGGCTGTGCATTGCAACATTAATTATTAATGCTGGTGTGGATACGAATGATTTGTTTAGGTGCCATGATTACCTTGTTATTATATAGGCTTTACAGTCAGCAATGTGTCATCTTTTTGCATTCTTTCTCATGTTATTTTATTATTATCCTACCTGCAACGGGCATGTCTGAATTGACAGACGTTTTTTTATGAGTTCACGTGCTTTTTTTTTTTGGACAATTTCTATGCCTACTTGGGAGTTTGGAATCTGGTAGAAAATGGGTTATAGGATGAAATAATAGTAAATTAAATAAATGTATATTTTTTGACGGCATAAATGTGCACTTTGTGAACAAAAAAAAAAATGATGTGCACTTTGGATTCCTCCAAATTATCAAGGCCGGCCCAATTCCTGTCCTTGAGGACCCCACGGATGGGCCGTGTCTTTATGATTGGGCCTACGGACTAATGGCCCACAATTTACGGATGACCACTCGACGGTCCACTGGTCCAGTAAAACAAGCACGCTAAAGCCTGACCGTGCATTCCATATCAACTGGACCCGATGGTGTTTGCTCAAAGTTTTCTTATAAAAAACTCAGAGCTTTCAAAAATAAAAAAGAAAGAAAGAAAAACTCATTTGCTAAGAAAAAGTAGCTCTCTAAAGTCCTATAAAGGCTATAATGAGTATACTATTATGAAAATACGAAGGGTAAGTGTTGGGATCTAACCGTTCCAAAAACTTTTATCATAAATTTTAAAGTTGTAGATGGAACTTCTCAGCACGTAGAAGGGAAAAGAAAGAACAGAGCGAGGCTGACTTCACTCAGAAAGATGATTTCGCATGGTGATAAAGACTACAACGAAAGCTCTGGACTTTACTACGAAGTGAAGGTTCAGGCGAAATTGGGGAAGACAACTTCACTAGGACAAAAGTCTTGAAGAATGATGGAATAGAGATTGCGGAGATGGTGAAAACAACTTAGCTAGAATAGAAGTTTTTGAAGTAATAGAAAAGTCTCAAATGTAAAAGTTTACATTTAAGCATGTATCTGAAGTCGAGGACTCCTATAAATACCCCATGAGATATATACACCGTATGAATTATATTGAATGGTTGCTTTCTAACCAAGTTTTACTCATAATACACTATTGTATTAATCCAATACACAACAGTAAGAATGAGAGATGATGTTGGTGGGATAGAGTGAAGGATGTTTGCTATTCGGATCAAAATACAAGTGACAAACGGATCTCGGTTCCATGTGTTCTTCAAGAGATCCTTTCCCCGTACCTAACACCCATTGAAACGTTTATTGTCTGACAATCTCCGACGCGACAAGGAGAGAACTGAAGGACGTGTGTGCGTGGAAGGTGTGTAAGTGAGAAATTTTTTTTTTTTTCTCGTAAATTGGTTAACTTAGATACCAAAATGCTATTACGGTGAATTACCATTGTCCGTTTGTACTATCTTGGCCATGGTCTCCTTTTCTAAAAATATTATTGGCCATGGTCTAATCACCATCCCAACAGCCGTGCATGGGCCGGTGCATCCACATGTGTTGATTTGGCGTGTACTAGCTACGTTCACTAGCGAGTGGAATATACATGAGCATCCACATGTGTTGAATTGTTAGCCTTGATACCGATGAAATGCTCTACATATCGAAAAAAAATGAAAATGGGAGTAATTGTGAGATTAGTTAAGATAGAGATTTAATTTGTAGCGATTTTTTTTCAACGGTAGCAAAAAGTAATTTTTTTTTGAGGAATAGCAAAATTAAATTATGAAGGGGAGTTTGAATTCATATCCATATGTGGTGTGCTGAATTTTTAAATAAAAAGACTACAATTCACACTCATTCATCTAAAATAATCGGTACGAGTTGATTTTTTTTAAAAAACTCTCATTCCATGTCACACTCACACCAAAAGCTCACTCCATAAAACATACCAAAACTCCATCCTTCATTTTTCTTAATACCTTCGTGCAATTATACCATATATATATGCAACGCTACGCACGGAGGAGATGATCGAGCGGATTACTCACATCTGAACTGGTCAGGCCTGGTGCTTGCAAACAAAACGTTTTTTTTTCTCTAATTAAGGGCGTGTTTGGTTAAGGGACTTTTTAGTCTTTGGGATTTAAAAAGTTATTTTAAATCAACAGCGTGTTCGTTCCATCGGGGACTTTTTTAGAACTAAAACTACCATTTGGGACTACAGTGCAGAAAGACCCTCATGAGTCTTTTGGGACTTTTTTTCATTCGTACCCCTCTGTCTCGCCCGCACTCGTCCGCATCGTCTCGTCGAGCGAGCCCGCCGCCGCGGTACCGGACGCGCCCCGCCCCGCTGCGCTCCCGTCGGCGCCCCGCCTATCCCTCCGTGCTGCTGCCTCGCGCCGTCGCAGCCGCCGCACCTGCACCGCTCGAACCATATGCGTTGTCGCGAGCTCACCTCCGCCGGGTGCTCCGCCGAGGAGCTAAGAGAGACCGAGTACAATCGACGCGCGGCCGCCGCCTTTTGCTCAAGCCGCGCGGTACAACTCGTCCGGCTCGCTGGGGCCCGGGCAGGATCCGGCGCCGTGGGGGACACCATGGCCGCACGCTGCTACTACAGGGCCGGCTCCACTGTCGCGTAGGCGGTGTAGGTTAAGCAGCCCGACCCTGCCTAGAGCAGCTCCGGTGGTTTTTGCTGCGCCGCCGCCCATAAAAATAGCTCGTGCGGCCCGATTAGAGGTCCGAGCTTCGATTCGTGTCGATGGGAAGCTCCATTCGCGGCGAGCCAGGCACAGACGCGCCCATCCGCCTCCTTATTCGTCTCGCCGGACTCCATGGCCTAGCGACGAGCACACCCCAACAGCGTGGATGCCACCAAAACTACGACCAGTGCCAGCCCGGTTCTCCGACCAGGACTTCCTCGCCGGAGCCAGAGGGGGCGCCGCAAACATTCCGGAGAGCTCGACAGCGAACATGAACAAGGTGTCCGCCGGGAACGCCGCCGAGAACTGCACCTTGTTTATGGGATTTTTTTTTTAAAGTCATGTGGACTTTTTAGTCCAATAACCAAATACTAGACAGGGACTAAATATTTTTTTAGTCCCAACTAAAAAGTCTGAGTCCTTCTAAACCAAACAGGCCTAAGAGCCGGTTTAGCAAAAGCTCTCCGAGTTGATTCTCGGCTCAATCGAGGAGGAGCTCGATCCATCACACATTTTTTCTGATTGAAGTGATTCTACATTGATTTTGCAGAGTGATTCTTTAAAACAAACAAGAGGTTGCATTTTGTCAAAAAAAAACAAGAAGGTTGCAAGATGAAAAAACTCCTCCCAATTTTGAGAAGTGGATATTTAAAGAGTTTATCTTAGAGAATCATTTTCAGCCCGCATTATAGAATCAGATCAAAAATCAATGAGCCTTACAAAACAGGCCCTAAGGTCAAGCCCAGCTTCTTTCGGTTTTCAGCCCTCGACGTCGGTTCCACTGGGCCGCTGGGCCGGTCCAGTAAAACAGCCACGTTTAACGGCGCGTCTCAACTGGACTGGTCCGACCAATGGGTCCCACAATAAACAAATCTGGACCAGTGGGGCCCTGGTATCAGCGCCGCGCGGGAAGCAGTGGGCTCCCGCCATTTCCCTCCGATTCACACGACGCGGCGGTTTTCCCTCCCTCCCTCCCCATTTCGATCCACTCTGAGTCTTTTACCGCCATTTTTCTTGGCGCCAAACTCGCCTACCCTTCCCGCCACGCGCCGCCTCTTCCTATAAACCCTCCCCGACCCTCTCTCCTCCTCACACTCCGCCGCCGCCGCCGCCGCCAGCAGTTACAGATCTACACGAGAGCGACAGATCCACATCAACCGAGAGAGAGAGAGGAAGGAAGGAGGAGATCACCAATCACCATGGTGGTGGCGCTCGGACCCGGCCGGTTCTACGGCAGCGGTCTGCCGAGGCCGCGCTTCTTCCCTGGCGACCGCGTCGACCCGCCGGCGTCCGTCACCGACCCGCTACTCGAGTGGGCGAGCGAGGCGCACTGGTCCATGGGTGGGTTCAGCGTGAAGCGCCTCCGTCTGCAGGGACGCATCGAGGGCTCCATCGACAAGCTCCGCCGCACCGCGCGTCGTGACGCCAGACTGGCCAAGGCTAAGGCTAAGGCCACCAAGGCTAAGGTCCGATCCGCTGGCAACATGCCCGCGTCGCTCGCCGCGCTTGGATCCGATGATGACGAGGACTCCGAGGACGAGGAGGAGGTGGCGGCGCGGGAGCGGGCCATGAAGCGGGAGCTCGTTGATGACGACGAGGACTCCGACGGGTCTGACGAGTCTGAGGAGGAGGAGGAGGACGAGCCACTCGCGGCCATCGTCACCGCCGCCAAGACCAGGCGCGCGAGGAAGCTTAGCGACGAGTTCGACCGCATCGCCGTGGAGCAGCAGCTGGAGAAGGAGAAGGCGGGTGCTGCGGCGCGCCGAAGAGGAAGGCTGCCGCACCGGCTGCGGCCCCGGCGAGGGCGTCACCAAAGAGGAAGGCTGCCGCACCGGCGAGGGCGTCGCCGAAGAGGAAGGCTTCTGCGTCAGCTGCTGGGGCGCCGGCGAGGGTGTCTCCAAAGAGGAAGGCTGCTGCATCGGCGGCTGGGGAAAGGAGGACCTCGCCGAGGAACAAGCACTGAGCGGGGGCCGCTGTATGTGCTGCTCTAGTTCTCTATATCTGTTTCTTGGCGATCGTGGGGTGTTGGTCTTGAAAATGTATGGTGTGTTTATGTCGCAACTGCTGAATTGGAATTGTGATGAAATGGAGTCGAAATCTGAAATAGAATCGAATTGATGTTATATCTGAAATGGAATCGAATGGATGGTCGTCTTTGTATTAATCCTTTGAATTTTATGAACATGTTGGGCCTGTCTTATTTCTCATGTTTGATCCATTAATAAGTAATGTAACTGAAACTCTCATGCTTGAGAAATTGGAAATGTAGCATCTTTTATTTTGAATAAGCTTAGCATCTTTTAATTTGTCGAAGCTTTAAACGAAATTACATTTATGAGCATATGTTCAGATGCTCAAATATCTGAAGTGCTAGTTTGCTACAGTGGCACAACTATCTCTGAAATAGCCCTGAAATGAAAGTTGATCCTGCTCTTTGTTATATGTGGTGATGTCTTTGTATTGTATACTCTAATGATTATATCATTTGATCTGGCGAAGATATCATACAGGGACTCTGTCTCTGAATCAACCTTGAAATAGTGTAGTACCTGTTTTGATACCCAAGAGGCCAAGAGGCTGCCACCTTTTTGGGTCTCCATTTTATGCTGCAATCAATTTAAGTCATAGGAAGTAAACTGTAATCTCGGATCCCTTTGCTTCTTAGTATTGGTATATGTTAAACTTGTGATAATAACATCAAGGAAAGAATGGTACATTTAGGCTAGCACTTAATTCTTGCTGCCCTGCTGGATTGTGTATTGGTATCTAGGTCCATTTCAATTCTAATTCTATTAGTATAGAGAAAAGGGTCAAAAAATGATTGGGTGCTCATGTGTTGGGGTCGGAGACAATTCTTTCAATCTCTTCCAGCAGCCGCTCATTCTCTTCGCTTAAGTCCTCGTTTTGCTTCTGAAGCTCCTCGATCTGCTTGGTCTGCTCTGAATCTTTCCTGTAATCGTGTTTATAAACATTTAATTGGGTTTACAAAGGTGGCGTATGATTACTTGACAAGAATTTTTTTTTCCTTAGAAACTTGTGCCCTTGCAGCAGTGTACCCACCTGTTCATGAAAGACAGACAGGTTAAGTTTTAGTGATCGGACCTCCTTCTCTAGGGTTTCACAGCGTTTAAGTACGGCCTGCATGTCAGTTGGTATTACTGGTGTAGAACTTCTTTCCTTTGCTTCTGCCATTCTGAACCATAATAAGAATGTAATGGAACATCACATACTGTATGATAATTATAACTCATTGTTCAAGGACCATTTTTTTTTTTTTTTGGGGGAGGACCATCACATACTTGCGTGAGCGTTCAACCCCTGCGCTTCTTCGTAGGATCTCCATTATCAGCTGCAGAGTTAACTAATTAGATTGTTTGGTGATTAAGAAGAAACTGCACAATATTATATGATATTTTAAGCGACTATGCTCATTTGACACAAGTACATATGTACATGAAAATTTCATATTTCAAGTTCCCCAAATATTTTACGAACAAGTGTTTAGGGTGAGTGATTACTTTGAGAAATGAGCATGTGCCAATTATTTGGTGCCTAGAAATAAGTTGTCTGTTGGATATACCTGCTTGTTCTGATGAAATGGATCCCATTCGTGTTAGGGCTGCTTTCTGCAAATGAGAAAAATGATCCATATTGATATAATTCAACAGAACAAACTTTTTGATGCTCAGAGGTATGAGTTGAACTTACCTTTCTCTCATCTTTCAAAGTATCCTTTTGTACCCTCTCTCTGTATTCTGTACATTTTGAACAAATATAAACACAATTTTATTCTCCCATGGCATGATAACAATGACATCGTTATAGGAGAAAAGATCAAGCATTCTCAAATCCATGCTGTGACTCATAGTAAAGTTTTGCTAAACCCAAGGATATCTGTATTGATAGAAGTAGTACCTTTGCCTTTTGATTTGCAGTCGGTTGTTCCATTTGCAGCATTTTTTCTAGTGCTCTCACAAACAGACATCACTTGCCCTGTAGGAGGTAGCTCATCACACATTTCAAATCCAGCTGAATGAGTGGTCATAGCAGTAGAGGATCCACTGTGTGAAGGCTCTCGAGACGCTGCACCAAACCAAACCTGGTTTGCAGGAGCAACAAAGTTACCATTGTTTGGTTCCATGGGCCTCTCGACCTTGGGAAGCATCAGAGAATCTTGAACTTGGGCAGTCGTTACTATGGGAAAGAAATCTGTTCCTCCAAGAATGTTCTGCTGAAACTGCTGAGTGTCATAAAATCCAAAAGAATTGCCTACTGAGGTGTCTTTGTTAGCATGGCTACCAAGCTTCTTGCGCTCAAGCGTGTCCTTGAGCATGCTCACCACTGAGGTAACAGTATCTTGTGCTGCCATATGTGGATTATCCAGAGGGGATGTTGATGAATTTGAAGGAGATACAAACTTTGGTGTATGAACAGGTGTGTTGCTCACTGGTGTGCTGTTTGTTGTGTTTGTAAAATCTTGTTTTAATTGGTTAGTTGCTTCAATACTTCCTATAGTTATTGGTGCCAAATTAGTTTGCATTGCAGCATACCTCCTCCTGTAAATATGACCAAGAAAATTGAGGCAAGAACCATATATTTCATTTGGGAAGGTAATAGTGCACATGGAATCAGAAGGTCCTGCCTTAACTCTGATGAACGGCTTCTAGTCATTGGTTGAGTGCTGTGGAACCAGGCCTAGAAATGGATAAAATAAGAAAAAATACTGTTTTTAACTCATATACAAATTTGTGAATATAGTAACAACTGGATTATGAAGATGACTAACTTTTGCTAGAAGTATGTCACTGGCTTGCATTCCCTTCTCTGCTGCATTTCTGTTATGGCAAAAAAAGCAAGATCAATAAAACTTATAATACATAGATCATAAAGTAGAATGTGATTTTATTTTTAAGAAACTGTGGAAGGTGATGTTGGGGTATAAATACAGTACTTGAGTGATTGCTGGTTGTGGTTATTTGGATATTCGACTGAAGGAATTGCTAAATTCTGTGGAACCAAGTTGTCAGTGATAAAATTTTGCTGAGCAATGTCATGCTGTTGATTCGGAAGGCCTGCAGCTTCTGATGACAACCTGCATAGTTTCAGACAACACCTTGTGAGTTAGGAGTTACAGTTAACTAAATCATAGGAGTAGACTTTTCATGCTTTTCCAACCTTTAACTGGGTAATATGCGCACCTTTATATGCTTTCTTATAGTCTGAGGTTGTCTCTTTAGAAACAAATTGGTAACACGATCTATTTAGTATCTGAGGCATATGAGTTCAATTAAATTACTGATATTTGTTTTGAGGTGTTCGCTTCAATTAAGTGCATAATTTCTCTCATTGGTGTATATTTACAGACCTAGCAAATTTAGTTATCTCTGCATCATTTACCAGTATCTTACCTAGATGGCTGTCGAGGGCGATTGTTCACTGCACCAAATCCTGGGATCTGCAAATAAGCGGCCATACATTTAGGTGATATATTCCGAGAAGAGATTAGCCAACATATTAAGTGTCACTTTAGTATTCATGTTCATATAGCTTACAAAACATCCGCTATGTACTTTCTGAAATGATAGAACAAGTGAGTGATCCCCAGCAAAAAGGGACCATATGTTCTGAACCACAAACTATATCATCTTCATGAGAGAAAATAAACAACAGAAAAATTTAAGAATTCTTGCCTCTCCATTCATAAGCCAGTTGTTGAACAACTCCTCACTATCTTCTCTGAGACCTTGCGACATGTTCTTGAACCCCAGCATCTCCATGCTTGGCGCTGCCGCCACTCCCATGGAGTTCTCCATCACTGCCTTGAGGAAGATCTCCTCGCTGGTGTTCCTGAACAAATCAGACAGGCCCCTCCCTCCATCTCCATGAACCCCTCTGAGCTCAACCCCCCTCTCCTGGTGCAACAATTGACCAGATTGATAACAGGAGTCGCGAAAAGCTGTCTTTAGTAGTATTGCAGTAGTAGGGCCACTAAGGGCAAATCACTTGAAATTCAATCAACAGAAGCAACGTAACAAATGAGATAATATAAAATAGAATCCCACCTAAAACACCAATTAATCTTATAAAAATGGTGCTTGGCAGAAGAGTTCAAGCACAGAAGACATGTACTAGTTGAGTGTGGCACTAGCCTAGCTGGGACTAAACAAAGTGATGGCAGGTATCTTCCCGTCCACTGGAGGCAAAGATTCCGTTCTCGTCATTTTGTCTCATCAGTGGAAAAATCAGCCAATGAAGAATTTGGCCACTTTCGCGCCAATGAGCTAACACGCACACGCGGTCTATATTACGTATACATATACGTATGAACAGAAAAGCAGTACACTGCTTGAATTGCACATCTTATACTGACATCTTCTGTACATGGTGTGGAAAGAATGCAACACAGAGATTGGACAAATCTTCTGGCTGCTGCTCTGGATTCTCCTGCTATGTTACCTCTATGTTTATTCAGAAACACCAAATGTTGAACTATTTGCATCTGTTTTGTTCTATATGCTTCAGAAGTCCTAGGTGTTGAAACTGACAGCATCTATGATATGGTTATTAAGATAACATAATGCAGCAATTGGAGGAAGTGGATGGCCAGTCTAAGTGCCCATAGGCTTACTCGGCATTACAGTGACATGTTTGAATCATATACAATACTGACGCAAGGCTCAAAAGCGCCGGTTTGGCGCCTCTCTGACATGAACTTGTCACCAGATCATTTCTTCTATAACCGGTAATAAGAGTGGTTACTCTCGTCATGTTTAATTGTTGATATAGTTTTTGCAGCAGAAGAAGTGGATGGCCAGTCTAAGTGCCCATAGGCTTACTCGGCATTACAGTGACATGTTTGAATCATATACAATACTGACGCAAGGCTCAAAAGCGCCGGTTTGGCGCCTCTCTGACATGAACTTGCCACCAGATCATTTCTTCTATAACCGGTAATAAGAGTGGTTACTCTCGTCATGTTTAATTGTTGATATAGTTTTTGCAGCAGAAAAAGCTTTGGTTTGGAAGCTTCTGCTGATTCTGACAACAGCCCCTGTTTGAGTTTCTTCTGTAACTGAAACACAAAGCTGCAAGTCTCCAAATGGATTTTTCATTGAAATAACAAACTTTTTTTTTGCCCCAACATGCAAAAACTCAGCAAGCAGTCAAAGACAGATGTGCTGATTTAGGTAACTCAGCAAAACCTGTTGTTTTCTACCTTTCCTGAATCAACTCAACTGAAGGGGCCAGGGCTGGGGCCGGCCGGTCTATGGATGACTGAATTCATTCACATGAATTTGCATACGATTTTCACTGACACTGACCTTTGTCTTTCCTACTCAACTTCCATTTACAGAAACAAAAGACTCCATGAGAGGGTTTGACCAGGACAATCAACAACCAAGATCTGCCACCCACGACTGTCCAGATACATCCATCCATCCATCCCTGACTACCACGGATTAGGTGGTCTGTCAGCATCAGCTACGATCACAGCGCAAGTATTCTACACCAAAGTGTACTCATCTTGCAGGGACGGACGGAGCAGCTAGCAGCATAGCTGTTGTCCATTGCGTCAAGCCTCACTCACCCCGGCGGCACAGGCAGGCCCAAGGACGGATTCTGCCGCCGGCACGCACGCGGCCGGAACGCGCCATCCGCCCCCCTCCCCCGGCGATGGTGACTGCAATGGATGGCGACCGCACCCGTCGTCTGACCTCAGATCAGATGGCCCGCCTGCATTTGTTAATCCCACTCATGGCGGGCAGGCGGGCGTCGCCGGAGCGCCAAAAACTGCAACTTGCTTTCAGATCTTTGACACGGCTGACACTGAGGTGTCGATCCCACAACAAGAGCTGCATTATTTCAATAGTTCAGGGGGGCTGATCGTCACCACTGCGCGTGCCTGCCTGCATTATTCCGGACAAATTTAAATGTACGTTTCTAATTCATGATTGGGTCTTCGAATCATTTTATCATATGAATATTCGACGGAAGGATCTGGAGATGCTTCTTACAAATTTAATTTACGCGCAGTGCAGGGCAGGTTTTGCTGTCCTCACGCATGCTTCAACAGTCGTTCAGGTTCAGACGTTCAGTTTATGGAAGAAAGCGTAGTTTAGCATTTTTTTTTAGGAAGAAAGCTTAGTTTAGCAACTACGCCTTCACCCCACGCTTGCACTTGGGCCTTGCAACCAGCTCACGGAGGCTTACGAGCATTCAAATGGGCCTGATAAAATATGGGCCGGAAAACTAAAGTGAGCCCCAAAGCCTGGGTCCATTTGAGCCCACGAGGCAATCACCTGCGCAGCTGCGCTTATCCCTCCGTCCGCCCCATCTCGTCTTGCCCCGTCCGTCCACAAGCAGAGCGCGTCCATGGCGTCCACCGCGCTGGTGGCAGTGGCAGTGGGGGGCGGCCTCTCTGTCGGTCTCGTCGCCTCCTCCGGCGTCGCATCCTGCTCCCTGCGCGCCGGTGGCGACTCCCCAAGGATTGGCCGCCGCCTCGTCCTCCTGCGGAGAGTAGGCGACGACGAGGTGAGTGTTTCCCCCGTCCCTCCCCTTGCCAAGTTGCCATTCATTAGCTGGTAGCTCGAATTGGGAGGTAGTCCTGTGCTTGGTTATCTGTGGGCTATTATGACCTGCGTAGTGTACTACTATAGTTGGTGACTGTCCACTGGGAAGTATCATGTGTTCTTGTGTGCAACATTTACTTGATTTTTTTTTCTGTGTTATTGTTATTTTCTGGTGGTATAACAGGTCATGTTTTGACCTCTTTGTGAATTCGTCTCCAATAACAGGCAATAGGGTTATGTAGATAATTTTTTCCTCATCCTAGAAGCCTACTACCATCTTTCACTGCAAGAACAAGTGTCTGAAGCATTTTCTTCATGTCAATAGCATCATTTTTGGGTCAGGGACGCCTCTCTGACCTGATTACATGGTTGATTTAATTCGATAGAGTGAATGCTTTTGGTCAGGGAGAGAGGAGGAGGGCACGTAATTGCCCAATACTTCGTTGTGCCAATGAGGTGGATGTGTTGACCGAGGATGACAGTGTGGATGGTGATGCTACTGACGAGGAAGCAGACCTTGAGGCTGCAGCTGATGATGACACTGATGCTGATGCTGATACCGAAGATGAACTGGACTCTTCACTGCCTGAGGATGTTGAGTGGATAAAGCAGCAGCCACTTCCTTATCCTTTGGTACGTACTCAGTGTTGATATGGTAAGGTTAGTAGTGAATGGAATGACAGATACCCAGGATGGTAATGTAGGATGCTCTGGAGCCGTACATAAGCAAGGAGACGGTGGAGCAGCACTGGGGAGTTCATCAGCAGATTCACGTGGACCGTCTCAATGGCATGATAGGTGGTAGCGAGTGGGAAGGAATGTCGCTGGGGCAGATGATGCTCGCCTCCTTCAATGAGGGCAGGGAGCAGCCCCATCCTCCCCTTCTTCCATGCTGCACAGGTACCCAATGGCCATTGCATGCAGCGCATCTGTGCTTTCTTTTGTATGCTTCAAGTGGCTAATTCTTAGCCATGCTTGTAGGTATGGAACCATGATTTCTATTGGCGATCCATGAAACCTGGCGGTGGGGGCAAGCCACCGGAACGGCTTCTCAAGTTTATTAATAGAGACTTTGGCTCCTATGATGGTATGATCCAACAATTCATGGATGCTGCACTAACTCAGTTTGGTTCTGGATGGGTTTGGCTTTTCATGTAAGTGATGCTGGTGACCATGCCTCTGACCTTCACTGTTCTAATATGTAACTTGCACATGTTGGTCAGATGAACATAAATCTTTTTCTTTAACTGCTTGTAGACAAAGGAAGTGGTTTGCCTTATGTGAAATCAAGAAGCCCAATCCCATCGGAC
This sequence comes from Hyparrhenia diplandra, assembly GCA_015847255.1. Taxonomy (NCBI): domain Eukaryota; kingdom Viridiplantae; phylum Streptophyta; class Magnoliopsida; order Poales; family Poaceae; genus Hyparrhenia; species Hyparrhenia diplandra. Next base: position 774,088 of record JADLZK010004729.1, read on the forward strand.
AATTATGGTAGGCTGGTCATCTCAAAGACTCCAAATGCCATCAACCCTCGTGTCTGGGGCCACTCTGTGAGTGTCAACTCCACAACATTCCCCCCCTTATTATATCATCATGAGTTCATTTATCCACAAGAGTCTCATGAATCTATTTCTTTTCGCAGCCACTCCTTGCGATCGATGTTTGGGAGGTACAGTTTTTCGCAAATGTATTTTTTCTTTCCCTTTTGTTTTGCCTAAAAATACATCTTTTACTAACAAAATTCTCTTAAGCCTCTGGGAACAGCATGCGTACTACCTGGATTACGAGGTTAGATGGAAAGTGTTGCTTGAAGTTTGCCAGCAGTTAAATAGAACATTTTCTGACATATTTAGCTTCCATTTCATTCTTACAGGATCGAAGGGCCGATTATGTTTCTGCGATCCTAGAGAATCTTGTGTCGTGGGGAAATAGTCGAGTCGAGGCTCACAAAAGCGGTTTTACGGGCAGTAGAAAGAGACGAGCATCTCCGCAGAAGAATTCTAAGGAAGCAGCATTTAGCTCAGGCGAATGGGCAGAGTAGAGTTAGGCCTCGCACTCGGCAAGGCAGACCAACAGGGAGGCAAGGAGACCAAGAAGTCGCCAGGAGCAGTCCTGTGGAGGCATGACAACGCAGCTGGTGACATGAGGTGCATCAGGCCCCTTATGTAGCTGAATGGTGCCCCCCCAAAGATGGGGATGGACATGGACCTGCACTGCAACACAAGCACCAGTGAAAAAGGCGACCAACCTTTCCTAATGACAGTCTTCAGAGTTTGCATGGGCATATTAGTCTGTTGATGAGGTTGCATCGCATACGCCCTCAGCACTGTGAAGGGGGTTGGGGTAAGTTTTGGTAATTAGGATTGTTAGGGTAGAGGTAAAATGTAGAATTGACAGAAACTTGCCAGACTACCAGAAATCTTTTCTTTTGCTTGGATGTGAGAATGGAAGTCATGCTTTCTCTGTTTTGTAGTTTGTGTATATTCTCGGACATGCTCGGAATATCCGGAGTTCCGGACCAAGCTAAGGAACGTACATACATAACACAAAAGAACCCTTCAACTAATTCTCTTTTGCGGCATCGTTGGGGACGATCTCTCAATCAAGCCTTGGACCCACTCGCACCTAATTTCTGACGGCGGAATTTCTCCTTCACGTGAATTCAAGTTCTCGACTAATACAAATAATTTTACTAGCAAATATGTTCGTATGTTGCAACGAAACTTAGTTCCTGTACTTATTTTTAATGCAAAAATCTATTAATTATTCTGCATATAATATTGCATTTATTTTTTTAAAGCAAATATTGTATTTATATTATACTGGATGTTAATGTTGATTTCGTCAATTTTGAGATATGTGCTGATTTGAATTTTTGAAGATACTATGCTTAATTGTTTATTAAAATACGACCATATAAACGTCTGTATTATTAATTAATTATTTTAAGAATCCAAGAGGAATACGTAGAGGAGTAGTCGCTACACACGACACGAACGAACACGAGGTCCTGGTACCAGTTTGTAAATAAGTCCAAGCGGGAGGCTCTTTTTTTCATCAGAAAAAAACACAACCCAACCGGTTTCCGTTCTCTTCCTCCCTTCCCTTCGTCATCGCCAGTAGATATAAACAAGAGGCGCGTCGAGCTTGGACACCCCCGCCCCGTCCCCTAGAACCGACCGCCAAGAACGATCCGAGAGCAGCGCCTCCATCTCGTCGCCATGGGTCTGCAGGTATGGATCCTCGATCGCCGCTCTATACTGTTTTTGCAATCTTCGATTCGAACAAGAAAGAGATCGTTGTGTTTGGGCTGTGGCAAGGAACCTGCAGCGTTCAGAGGTCGATTTAGGACCGCCGGCGGCTTCGCTGGTGAAGTAGTTGTATGTATGCTTGTGCTGTCAGCTGCTGCTCTGTGGTTGTCATCTTGATCTTGCCGGCCGGTTCAATTGTTGCTTGGTGGCCCTAGCAACAAATTCAGAGTCTGGATTAGGTGGACTCTAGCGTCGTCTCTATGGATTCTGTGGTTCAGGTTTCAGACCCAACGAGATACTACTGTTTTCGTAGACTAGTTATTATAGGTACTAACCTATATTATTTCTACCTATTATACAAATAAAGTGTGTTCTGAATTGTGACTATCGTCTCTACTATTATGGCGTGCAAGTTAGCAACACTCTGTACCTCTGAAATTGTTGCGAATTATTATTTTTTCTTCCTGATTGTGTCGAAAGTACTTGGTTAACCTTCTGTTTGATTTGATTTTGGTAGGAGGAGTTTGAGCAGCACGCCGAGAAGGCCAAGACTTTGCCTGACACGACCACCAACGAGAACAAGCTCATCCTCTATGGGCTCTACAAGCAGGCTACTGTCGGCAATGTCAACACCGGTACGTTTCGTGCGTTTTTTATCCATCTTGTCCATCCAATCAAGCTTACTTATTTCATCTGCTCGATCGCAACATTGGTCCTGCCTACGCTGGCAATAGGTAGGTGTCCATGGTTTTCCGTGTTGAATCAAGACAGAAGGATACTGAATTACCGATTCAATAACATGCACAAGGCGTGTTTGCCTTGGTTGTCATGTGCTTGATTTTGTGGAAATTGCAGGAAAACATTTTGATTTTTTTAATACAGGAGTAACTAACTTTCCGAGTAACCCTTTTTGATTAATTGTTAATGTGCAATGCTTGGATTCCTTATTATTAGATACAAAGCGAGATTCTATAAATTTACAATTCCCAAATGTATGGGGACTTAGTTTGAAAGCTGTTGTGCATCTCTCTTTCCCTACAAGTTTCCTCAAATACCTTGTTCTTCAGATTACCTTTTTCGAAAAGATCAGGTGGTCAGATTCGGGTAGCCTTTTTTTTCCGAACATCAAAGCACACATCTGTATTACAAACCTTTCTAGCTGAATTTGCTTTTTGGCTAGTGACAGTTCCATATTGAACATTCCTGTTTTGTCTCTTAGGGCGTCCTGGCATTTTCAGCATGAAAGAGAGAGCCAAATGGGATGCTTGGAAGGCTGTTGAAGGTTTGTTCAGACCCGTTCCAAATGTGCAATCTATTAACTGACCATACTCCATATTCACCATTATGCATCCTTGCAAATGTTTCTGAACAGGGAAATCCAAGGATGAAGCAATGACTGACTACATCACCAAAGTGAAGCAGCTGCTGGAGGAGGCCGCAGCATCCACTTCCTAGGACATGGAAACACCATGATCCGTAGTTGCGAATATAGTCATGCTATATGTCATCAATAAATCTTGTCACTGTTATGTTTCAGACGACTTCTGTGCCATACATGTAACTGTTCCGTCTCCATGGATACTCTTAATCGTTTAAGGCTGTAAACTCTTGTGAAAACAAATTTGGTTATCTCTGTCAAATTATTACCATTAATTGCTGAAAAGTTGTTGGATCCATGTTCCTGAATCCTGGCCATGATTTGTGCAGCTTGTGCTATATCTTCCAAGAAGGCGGCATTTTAGTGTGGGGAGATATCTGCAGTGTTCTATTTCAGATGCCTGTGCTCATGCGCTGTGTGCTTCTTATCTACCATTTGTTGCTTTGTGACAAGTTCACAGTGTAGGCTAGTTCAACAGGTGACGGCACTGAATTATTTACCAATCATGTGGTTGAAGTTTCGGAGCCATTTGCAGCAGAACCGGAACATTCTTCCTGTTTAATAAATCAGCTATATGTGCTTAATCTATACCACAGTACAGTATGCTTGGCGTGCAAGTTAGCAATACTCCTTACCTGAAAGTTGTTGCATCTACTCTACCTGCATTGCAGAGAAAATCTCCATGATTTTCGGAAAAAAAAAAGAATCTCCATGATTTTTTTTCTAACCCATACAGTTACCAGTTTGGAAAGCGATCCAATGGATGAAATCTTGGATTAACTATTTCAACAGTTAGGCCATTTTTTGTTTGACAGGAGTTCGAGGAGTATTTGTGGACCGGTCGATCACCGAGACGACGAGGAAGGCCATAGCGGAGGAAAAGGAAGACTAGGCGCGCAGAGTCGTCCACCACGGTGATATATGCATGTGGTCTGGTGGTGGGCATTGATGGGCTAATGAATTTTGCAGCCGTATGGCCGTGGCCCGCTAGTTGGGAGGACTATAATTTACAAGGGACGTTTAGCTCTGAAACACAGTTCAAATCAGCCACGTGCCCGGTGCATTTTGTTGTGGATAGCAATTTTCTTCTGGTCCAGTTTGGCAGTTCCAGCATCTATCATGTATTATACTTCAGTTAACTTCAAGCGTGGAACAACATTCATTGCATGCAATTCCTGAAATAGAAAAAATCAAAACAAGTGAACATAATGAAATCAAATGCATGGTTTATGAACAATCAAGCATGGCATAACTATAATGTTATAAAGGAACCCTACATCTACTAGCAGAATTAGTTAAGGTAATGCTGAAAAAATACCTCATAGTATGACTTTACTCCCCCCTACCAAGAAATGAGATTTATCATTTAGGGAATGGGACCGATACCAGGAAAGTTCATTTGGGCTAAGTAGATTGTGCAATTTTCTGCCAGGCAGATTTATAAAGAGAAATAGGTGGGGTGATAAAGTGCTCCAGAATATCCATTAACGAAATTACAATAGATCTAACATGTATTTGTCTAAAAAATCTGCCAAAAAAGAAAAACTATGCTGTGCAATCAGGCCAGTTCCAAATATACCACTTTAGACTAGTGCACAAGGCTTAAAAATGGTAGATCAAATGGCATTGCTACACTTCATTTGTGAGTAGTAGCATAATATCAAGGTGGCAACGAAGCAAAGGCTCAAAAGAAATTTCTAGGATGGTTTCATTTAGAGAAAAGGCTAAAACAACCTACATTTTGGGAACTAAACAGAGTATTCTGTATAAGAGAAATTAATCTTAACAAAAATTCAAACACAAATGATACGCATAATACTAGATGGGTACTGTACCTGAAAAAAAAAAACGCCTAAATTTTGTGGCAATTCAAGTCTTAGAAAAACAATTAAATTACAGGGACAGAATAAACCAGGTTCTATGATTAAAGCAACAATACATTTCACTCTTATGCAGTACCTGGAACAAAAGCTTGCAAGCATATGGCAGCCTCATCTTGGCCATATTTTCCCCATTTTTGCACATTGAACAGTATGAAGTCTTCAGTTTATGATTGTAGTAGCCTAACAAGCCACATTTTCTGCAAACCTGAAAAATATTCACACCCACAGACGAGGTGAGGCCACAACAATACTCATTGGAGGGGAAAGGGAGCGCTTCATTAGACTGGTTGAAATAACTAATGTCATAATATCATAAATCGGCAACTGGACATTGGGCTAAGTTAGCTCCATTATTCCAGTACTAGAATATAAATTAGATAACACCTGCTGCAACAGTTGGTCTCTAACACCCACCCATAGATTTTACTAGGTGCTGAACAAAACCACAATGTGCCTGAAACAAAATCAACTAGTGGGATGTCCTAGGGAGTAGGGATCAAACTACATTATTTGTCCTGAAAAAGGTTACTTTCAAGGCAGGAGGCCCAATGGTCAAGAGGCAAATTTATTCTTTGAAAACATATGTATGATAGAGTGATATTCCTAGTCATAAATTTTCTCCTGGCTTCTCACCTCAAAGTGAGGATCAATTCATCATTCGTTTTAAATGGGTTAACTACATGTGATATTTCTCTTTAAGTGAACCACTTCAAAGGTTGAAGGATTCAGAACCTTGCTTTTACAAGTTTATTATGCACAAAGTCACAATCAGGAAATGCTCAGGGATCCAGTACATTTCACTCTATAGTACTATTAGCATTTAGGCCACCCTGCATCATTCCCACCTCTAAAAAAACTAAGTCACAAACTACTACTGATATCACCTGGACTTGATAAGGATCACTTGATAACAGTAGACGTTCAAATATTAGCATGCTAGCACCATATGCAATTAAACAATCACGTTCCATTTCACCAAGACGCAAGCCTGTAAACAATATTATATAATGAGAATAATATAATCAACAAGTACTAGTACTAGTAAATATAGTTGTATGACTACAGCACATGAAGATATTGCCAACCTCCATCATGGCTTCGCCCCTCAGTTGGTTGCCTGGTCAGTTTCACCCGTGGTCCACTAGCTCGAGCATGCATCTTATCAAGAACCTAGAAAATCCATGTTTTAAGAAAATTAGAATGGCACCAAAAATAAATAAATAAATTCATTTTAGACATCCAAATCTTGCCGAAGTCTGAGACTAGTTTTGCAAAGACTGCCATGCTGCTTGGCTGGGTGTTGTTGGGTGGATTTGTGTTCCATGAACGTAGTAAACACATCGATGTGTGCTGCTACCACTTCATTAGGGAGTGGATGATAGAAAGATTAGTGTTGATTTCATCAACACCAAGGACCAACTCGTTGACACTCAAAGCGAAGGCACTCGAGCAAGTCAGAGTTTCAGCTTCGTGTTAGGATTTTTGAAAAAAAAAAACATAACTCCAAATCAACACACATGTACGAAGAGATTGTTAGAACTTAGAAATAAACCTGTGCGTGCATGCTAGTGTCTAGGTTCAGTCTTTTCTTTAGCTAAATTTCAGCATAGAGTGGAGTAATAGGCTGATCAAGTAGGTAATATTATGCATTAATTATGAGGTTATCACAGGGACAATTGTAGCTCTCAGTACTTTATAAAGCTAGGAGAAAAATAAGAAAAGACTAAGACATTCCAGCCACCGAATCCAGTGTAAGCGTGTGTGTTCCTGTGATCTGTTGTGGACTATTTGCCTTCCAATGCTAAAAGGCAAACAGGTCACTTACAGTTTAGCCATTACTAAAGGCTAAATGGCCACTTAAACGGGCAAAATACCCATTTAAACGGGACAAGGGGACGATTAAACAGGATAAATGGACAATCAAACAGAAACGGCATGCTACAATGTAGCATTTAAACAGTGTGTAAACAGGATAAACAACCATTTAGGTAAGAACAGTGGCCACACATGTTAATGAATTTTATCTACCCCTCACCTTATCCTTTCTTTTACCTGCTTGCCTCTCGTTCAATTTTTTTGGTAAGCTGTGCAATTTGATTAACACTATCCATTATGTAGCTTCCTAATTTTAGCAAATTAGTTGGTGGACCAGAACATTAATGTTGGCGTTGTCGAATCTGTCCTTGATCACAATGCTTTCTGGATCGTGGATTAGATCTTATCCTAGAGTTTTGTAAGATCTTGCTATATGTGGATTCAGATTCCTAAACATGTCAGCTCCTATCACACTGAAGTTGCTCATTATACACTTTATTCTCATTTTCAACACTATTTCTTAATGAAAAACGTGCTTCGCATGTTCTAAAAAACACTTAGGAGGTTTGACTGGTAAATTTTTTCTGCATCGATGAATATAGTCAATTCAAGTGAAAACCACTATTCTTCCATAATTTGGCCTTCTACCAAATGTTGGTGAGAAAAGCTTGTTCATGATACAATAGAAAACAAAAGCCAAACCAAGTTAAAAGGAACAAAAAGAATGGAACCATCATTACCATGTGTTTCAGTTTCTGGTAGTAGATTGGCCCCATGAAGATGTATGCATCAAGAGGTTGACCAAGAATGCCTGCGAGAGGAGAAACATAAAGACTAGAAAATTATGGTAGGAATATTCGAGAACACATATCAAGAACCAATAATATCAAATTTGTGCTTTCAGAATTTACAAAAGATATGTAAAACCAGAAATTTACATAACTAGTTTAAGCCATTATAACTACTCCTTCCATCCAAAAATATATGGCGTTTCTGACTTTTAGATATCATGATTGACCTTTTGTCTTTTTCAGTTTTTTTGTGTGCAAGTAGTAAACTAAATAATCATTATTAAAGCATACCTAATGATAAAATATGTCAACAAAATAAATAATATCTATACAAAAATTTGAATTAGATGACAAGATGTATACACCAAAAGTAAAAAATATCATGTATTTTGGGATGAAGGAAGTACACAAGATTGTCCCCTTTTCCCAATGTAGCTTTTATATATTATGTGTTTCCATAAGCACCAAGTTCAATTGTAATTCATAATATTTTAACATTAGCTTATTGCAAATTGGTGCATCAATAACTCATTCAATCCACAAGCCCGCATGAGGATTATTGAGTTGAATAGTTTTCTATTAGCTAAAGCTCAAGTTGAATAAGGAAGAAGAAAATCCCCAATGCCAATATGATAAATACAAAGCTACAAGTACTACAGGAGTTCAAATTCTAACTTTCTAAGGACCACCAACTAAAAAATGGCATCGAAGAGCCAATGTTGGCATGTTGCTGCAAATACTACAACACGAAACACTCAGTCAGTAAAACTTTATAACCGTATGTGCATTCATTCCACATGCATGATACATGTCACCAGTTTTTATCTTTACTCAAATTTATATAATACTAATTTATAGATAAAATATAACATGTACAATGTTCAGTACTAAGTATATATACTATAAAAATTGTGATCAATCCTGAGTGAAAGGTTTTTCGATAATAATGAGATGTGTGACTCGATTCTTCCGAACGAAGCGGCCACTAGCCGCAATTCCTCGCCAAAATCAAACAGATCACCGACCTGTGGATAGAGGTGGGGGCGCCACCTAGGTGAATTAGCACGCGTGTAATCGCCATGTGTAAAAGCGACAAGGGGCAAAGGTGCCTATTGTAAATTTTATCATCCCAAAACGGCGCCCGTGCACGATGTAAAAACTCTTCTTCTTAAATACAAAGATGCGCCAAATCTTTTACATATTCGAGGAAAAAAAGCTCAAGTATAAAAAGTAATTTGATATTAAGTGTGACCTGAGTACAAGAAATCTTTTCCACTATAGCTGAAGCCGTGTTTGATTAGAGTAGAGCTGGTATGCAAGAAAAGGGTGTTAAAATTCATAAAAATAAACAAACCTACAGTGCTAAGATGACCAAACACCAAAGTATACCTTATGTCTGCAACCTTGTGAGCATTACCACTTGGCTCACCAAATGCACTGCCATAGTGAAATCGACCACAAGAAACACCAGCCTTTCCACCAAGAAGTTCGATCATTTTACCTATTGTCATACGACTAGCGAGCAAAATAAGAGTAAGACAGCCTTCAAATAAGAGCAAACACAAAAATATAATCATCCCAGCAAAACCAGTTTAGCTACATAATCAAGCCTTGTAGACCATAATTAATGGATCCTTTAGGTCAAATATACAGCTTGAGGATCCCACTCTATAGTGGAATATTTTTTTTTTGAAACAATTATAGCGGCATATTGTGGACAGCCTTATTTATCATACTGTTACCAGACCTGATATTGTTTTGCAGTCCATATGTTGAGTCCATTTGTTAGTGCCCTACTTCATTCCAATTTGGGCATTGTTTCATGTGCTACGACCATATCAGTGCTTGTTCTATTCTCATGTCAGTCTGCTTCGCCTTCATGCTTACTCAAAAGATCATCATTTTGTTACAAATTATTGCACTTTTTCTGGGTTCTTGACCTATTGTATGGAAGTCTAACAAGCACGAACTTCAGGCACTACACTTCATTGATTGTATTGCTTCGTTAGTTGTTAAACTGATTTTGGCATTTCCTACCTCTTAATGTGATAATTCTAGAGTTATATGGATTGCAAATGATCCCATGAAGCATGAACTTATAAAAAACATTAGTGCCTGCCACTTTTACCCAGTCTCATTTTCATCAGAAAGCAATGGATCTCTAGTATGTGCCCTCAAAATTGCAAGTGGCAATCTTATTCAATTATAAGGACAAACTTGAGAGCAATATTGGCTTCACTTGCTCAAACTCAGTGCTTCAGATGCTCCACTTCCACCTTGAGTTTGAAGGGAGTGTTAAGTCTATCAAGGTCCATTACTATAGGCTCATATGGCTCATGAGCTTCTCTATATAATGTCATCTCCACTACAGGAGACAGAGACACCATCTTCTAACACCCCGGTAGTTAGTGACAGTAAAGAATGAACTAAAGAAGCCAAATTCTATATTAATTTGAAGCTAAGCTAAATACCTTAGATGGTATACGGTTACAAAAATGAAACTACAATATTTTCCTCAGACAAAACGAGATAAGTGAGGAAAATAACAAAAAGAAAACAAATAACAAGCAAAAGTAAAACCTTGGGAAGCCATGTGGATTCATGATTAAATCAGGACAGATTTCCTCTCTCAGAGAAGGGGAAGTCTTCTTGCTGAATAATTGTACCACAAACACCTTTCTGCCCATGTCTGCTACTGAATTTGTCACCAACCTGAAATACAAATATGACAGAAAAAACTTTATATCCATCCATGCAAAAAATAAAAATAAAAAGAATCAAGTGCATGGAGCATACAAACCATACCTCTGGCCTTAGAGTGTGACGAATAATACACTTAATGGACAACTTATCATTTTTATCTGAGTACAACATTACACGATCTACGACAGTAGTCTCACCATCAACACCTTTGTAAATGGCAGGGAGTCCTTGTAGCACCTAGATGGTAAAATTACAGGAATGGGAAACATATATAGCATTCATCAAGACCAAAACTTAACAACCCTAAAATTGAAGAGTGGACACATAAACAGGAAAAGTACAAGGGAAAGGAATCCTTACCTGTCTGTCAATGGCCTACCAATATCTATTGAAGTGTTCACGGGAGTCTGCTTGTTCACATAGATATCATGATTGTGAATAATTTGACCAGGTGCAACAATTCCATCTTCATCCAATACCTTTCAATAAGTAATCATATTGTTAGTGTCAACTGGAACATGCTAAAGTGAGAAAAAGAAACAGTTCTAAAAAGTCGCAGAAATGGGCAATGATGACTCCATATAAGTACTCGCATATTATGCTTCATCAAAACACCATCCTTATTTCTTTGGGGCTTAACAATCCTATCTGATCGCCATCTCCATACTTCTCCGTTAAAACTGAGTACCTGTAAGTGAAAATACAGATGTATAAGAAACCAATAATATAGGAGACCAACAAACTAGAGACATGATTGAAGGCACTTCAATTAATCAATCAAAACAAACTAAATGGTACTGATAGGAAGTACAATATTACTTTTTCAATGCTATGCAACGGCCAAAACCTCGATCAAGGGATGACTTGTTCATCACAATTGCATCTTCAATATCATAACCACTATATCCCATGACAGCAACAGTGGCATTCTGCCCAGCGCCAAGTTTATCATACCCCACCTGAAAACAAATTGCAGTAAAAATATCCACCATACTGAATCAAAGAACGAAAGTGTGGCTCAGACTTTAGAGACAAACCAACTCAATAGTTTTCGTCGTTAGCAGTGGACGTTGTGTATACACTAGTAAGTAAAGTAGTGAATCGGCTCTGAACAACTGCAGTGCATTACAAAAGAAAATAAACATTATTTTGCCAGAAAAGGTAAAGAACCTGAGAAACAAGATAGAACAAGATATCATGGCATCATCAAACAAGTCATTTATGTTTATGAATAATCTGAATACATGCAATAGTTACAACCAAAACCAACCCATGTAGCATTTATTCAAGAGATTTTTTTTTTTAAAAAAATTGCAGCAATTAAATGGTATAAAAATTATGTGGCCATGTAGCATTTATTCGAGAGATTTTTTAAAAAAATTGCAGCAATTAACTGGTATAAAAATTATGTGGTTTCCTTGCCTGATTATATGCAATATTTCCCATCGCTTGCTTACCCATTGCACACTGAAATAAGAGAAATGTCAATATTAAATAAACCAAGAAACAATGAGATATATAATGATAATCTACATCCTTGCCTGATAAGTATTACGTGGAGATTGGTTATGGTGTGGATATGGAATAAGTCCAGATACAACCCCTAAGATACTCAATGGCTCTATTTCAATGTGTGTGATGCTGCTTCTTTCAACATCATCTTGATCCATGTGCTCATACAATGCAATCTGTTTCAATCATATTAGTACAACCACCACAATTTGGATAACAAACCATAAAGAAGGCAAACGAATCATGATGTACCAGTGCATTGTTCTCTTCATTGACGTCAAGATATTCAATCAACCCAGCACCAACAATCTCATCAAAATCAAAGCTCCATCCTGAGGGCAAACCCTCAGAAAATAATGAGAAAGAGAAAATAATGAAGGATAATAACAAGTCAATAAATTATGGAACTCAAAATGCTGACCCTCAGAGCTGTCATGTCATTCTCCTTGATCTTTGATACCCCATTATCAACAATTTATAAGTGGGCGACAAACACGGCCACCATCAGAGGCAATGTGAGCGCAATGCTATAAAATCAGGTCCAAGGTTAGTATCTGACAACATATTTGTTGATAAAAAACATACAAAACATTGGATTACAGATAACAAGTAAAAAAAAGATTAGATGTTTAACATGGAAAAACACATTCAAGAAGTGTCCCCATAGACCTCCTTCCTTGGGACAAATATTGGTTCAGGTTAAGTTGTTATGACCTCAGCAGTGATCTATCTAGCTATTGCCCATTCAACCTAGACCTCCCTCCTTGGGCCATCAAAGTCAAGGCTATATAGACAAAAGCTGCGAAGTTTTTCTTTGGAGGGGAAGAAAAAGAAATGCTGGACATTTTTTGATTGCTTAACCTAAAGCTTGCTGCCTCAAAAGAGCTTGGAGGACTTGGTATTTTATTATCTTAAATCCTTTTGGTTAGGCATTACGGATGTAATGGCTTTCAGGAGTCAACAGATTCAAAGTTCAGTTACAAGTTACTTTTCATGTATTGATTTTCAGTTTGGTTAATTGAACATGAAGTGATAGGTTTGTCTTGAAAATCTTGAAAAAGTAATTTCATATAGTATATTTTGCAATTTTAAAAATTTTTTCTACAGCAAAAAGTTTGTGGTCAGAGTTGCGTTTTGGGGACAAAGGGAGAACAACTGAAAATTAATTTCCAAGTCCCTTTTTAGAATAACATCAGCTTAGGTACACAGCTTCTTTTTGCATGATGACCAGATTCGTTATAACCTAATAGTTACAAAGAGAAAGGCCATACCTGTTTCTCATTAATAAAATGCTTACAAACATTCCAACTACATTAGATCGACGTAACTTCCTCAAATCAGTAGCAAACGTCTGAAAGCATGAGACAAAACTTAGTAATGCAAGAAAAGTCAAATAAATAAACACATATATACGATCTGTAATGAATAAGACCTGAGGATCTTTGTGTTTCCCCAGTATTAATCCATTGAACATGACCAAAACGAACCCAAGATGAATTTCTTCAGACGAGAGAAACAACAAATCCTCCACGCCTAGACTATGACACTACAGTAAAGAATGAACACAAATAAGAATAATAATAGATATAATATTATAGATAAACTGACGTACTTGATTGAAGAAGTAGAGAAGAAACCAAAGAAAAGAGAGGAAGGAAAATTGATGAAGCATAACAAGTTATAGGTACTTAAAGCAAACAGACAAGTACCTTATCTAACTAAGGATCAATTTGTGGTTACTTTGCTGTTCTGTAAGGTCTTGGCTAGTTACAGGAACTTTGTATCCAAGTACAATTTTTTCTGTTGTGGCGTCCAAAAGGTTGCTTTTGTGTAGTTAACTAGTTATTACTATATTCAATACCAATGTACTTGTATGCATTTTAAGCACTTATAAAAAGAAAATCAAGGGCACATCCAAAAAAAGATTAAGAAAGCTTGTAGCTGAAAACATTTAGATAAGTACAGTGCAGTTCAAAATCAAGTGCAACTCCTAGAAGAACCTGAAGATGATAATATTAGTTGATATACTTCTGCACTCAAGGTATTGCAGGATCTAATGTTGTATGCAACAGATTGGAGATGGTAAACAACAAAGCGCTCGATAGCAATTTGGGTATTAAAGATTTGATGCTGGAGTTGTTACAGAGTATGAAACTTCTGTAGAAAGTTAGCTATGTAATCATGGTCTTAAGGGCCTATCGGTGCACTCATATAGACACAAAACATCAACACAAAAAAGTACAATTAAATGAACCAAAATATAACAAACCAGATCCATCAGTGGGCCCTCCTCTTGGTCTGTTGTGACATGAGACAGCAAAAGCTAAATTTTTTGTCAATCCACAAGCTTCTCCTTCAGGAGTATCACATGGGCAAAGCATACCCCACTGTAACAGATAAAATTACTACATTATTACACAGTATAGGAAGAATAGATGTGTTTTAACATTATGATGCATCAAAAGCAACATTGTAAGATTTTCGTCACCTGACTAGGCTGCAAAGCACGTGGACCACTTGTTTTACGAGTCTTCTCAAATTGTGGTGTTATCCAAGCGTCATGTAGCCTAAAGATGCCATGTAGGATAGCCTCGAAAAAGAACCTTCATCAGAAGAAAAGAGGTTACATTAAAAACATTTTTTTTTTTTTTTTTTTTTGGGGGTGGGGACCAAAATTCGAAGGTAATGCAGAGAGAACTTGGTACCTGAGATACACCTTCCGATGCATCCTAAAACGTTTAATATCCCAATTTCCTGTGGAAATAGCCCTCTCCAAACCAAAGGTAATGGTGTCTTGCATTATCAACTGCAAAAAAAGGGAACAGATTTATATAGACAAGACACCATGTCTGAGCATCCTAAGTGGTTAACAAATATGTTTAATGAATGAGACAACATCATCAGATTTTATCATCGAAAAGGGGCAATTCGATGATAAATTTGAGAAAGATTTGAGAAAGAAAAAGAAAAAGGAGTGGCTGCACCTAGGCTAGCCATCACCCGGCCGAAGCTACGTGGGGGGCCACTGCCTTGCCTCAGTCATTTCCTCAAGCCCCCTGTACCTACGTGGCTCCATGCGCTGTAAATCTGTCCAACACCCATTACTCTGCCAGGCACTACTCGTAACATAGCTTGCTGCCTGCAGGCGCCTGAGCGTACACAACACAGCCCATCACCATCTCAAGTGATAGTAAAAATAGTACTCCCTCGAATGGTAAAACAAGTCGGTGTGATGTCATTTTAGTAATATAGTGTACAAGAGTCCAGGAGCTGAAAAGGCAGAGCACTCGCTCTGTTAGCTAACGCCACTGGCTGGGGTCAGCCATGCATGACATAGCAATCGTGTACTGAATCAAAAAAAAAAAGCAATTGATAGTAGGGCTCCCACTGCTCGGTTCATCCGTTTACTCCATTAGCATTTTTCTTTACTTCTGTTGCTATCGTCATTTTGAGTCTTGTTGATGTTGCTATGCGCCATTTTGAGTCTTGTTGATTCTTCTATCTTTTTTTTTCATTTCTGACTTTTCAATCCATAAAATCTACATAGTATGCATTTCAGAGTGGCTAATTGTGTAATATTTTGGTGTCAATATAGTGTCAGGTCTTCTACCACTGCTAGCCATCTCTAACTACAGTGAAAAAAGGAGGATGCACACGCGCAAAGGCCGCCCAGTGTATTGCGGTGGAAGGGCAAGATGCGGGAAGCTGACAGGGATTGGCTTAATTTTACTCTATACAAAAAAGGTATGGTTCTCAGATATCTATATAGAGGATCCCACGATTTGGAAACCCCTAGTATCTTAAATAACTCTACAAAACGTGCAGCTTTTCTCCTCTGTTTAGATCTTCTATATTTCCTCCCTGGCTTTGGGCCTGCAGTTCCCTTCCTGCTGTGTGGCTATCTCTCAGCCCTCCAGCTGGTTCGTTTGTTGTATATTCTCTCTCCTTGTACAGGTTTTTCTGCTTAGTTTTAAAAAATAAATAAATAAAATCCTATACAGTGGCGGGTTTTCCCCTGCTGGGTACTTCTGTTCCAAAAAAAACACTACAAAATTACATTCCGTAAGTAACACCACACTTTGAAGAGTGGGTCATTGTTAGTTGCTACTGTCCCATGTGCTACCAATCTGCCGTGCACACTGGGATCAACAGTCAGCTTTTTTCAACTTTTAAATAATCAAAATAGTTTTTAAAAGCTCTGATATCTCATTTCTTCTCAAACATGGTGTCAGTTTGAAAAAGTGCAGCCAGTAATAAAAACAAGATTAAGCTCTGGTTTTGGAGTCAACAAATAGATCTTCAAGCATATGTTACCCAAACAAGCATCGATATTAGAAATATATTTAAGCATAGCTTCAAGGTAGATTTAGATCTTCCATACAAATTACCAACCAAGGAATATAAGATTATGCCATTAAAATGTAACACTGAAGATATTACAGCTAGAAATATAAACTGCAACATTTGGTTATTACAGCAATATTAGGTATTCAGAACTTTCAGGAGAACCTTTTAGTTTTTTTTTTTTTTGAAAGCAGGAGAGCTGTGTTTCATTTGTATTATAATAGAGACAAAAAATAGGGGGGTCCCCAACAGGACCCTCACTCATATGCAAGGAAGCTACGTTTCATTGAATGAAAATGAATGAATACGAGGGATAACGGGAACGCTTTTAGGTGATTTACAACATTGCAAAAAAGGTAACAGAGGCAAAATATCCATAAATGTGCGCTTTACCTTTTCAATACCTAGCTAAAATCAAAAGGACTAGAGTGAGTTTACAAATACTATTTTTATTCATCGCTCTCCACAGCTTGGGGAATTTAAATTTGTTTTGAATAAATCCTTCAAAAGAAACAATATAAGAAACAAAAAATGTAACATCTAATAAAACAATATGAGAAAAATAAACACCTCAAAAGAAGGGATATGAGTTGGCCAGACGATCTCTTATTTCAACACTTTTATAATCCTGGAAAATGTTCCAAAAGAAAATATGTCAACTAGATGATAAGCATGTGGTCAAAAAACCTTCACCATTTTTTTCTAAGTAATATTCAAGGACAAATGTGTAAATCACCATCATTCCACTCCATCACATTTTTGAATGCAATGGCAAGGAGCTTTGCCTTCGATTAAGAAGAGCAAATAGAGTTAATTAAAGTGTTAAAGGGGCATGACAGGCTCTGGCCTGCCAGAGCAAAGGGGCACAGAGGGTCCAACTGTCAAAAATAAGCCAATAAAACATAAGGCACATTTTGTTTCTTTGCAAGAAAGAGTAGGGCATGAAGAAACTACAGGACAAATTTAGAACCCAAATTAAGTCAATGATTGTCAGGAATGTAATTTTCCCTTTCTTTGGGTCACTTGGTCAACCCAAAACACACAAACTGAACATCAGTCAGCGACCGAGAACCATCACGATGCACTCCACTTACATTATTCATGGTGTTATATAAGAATCCAACCTAATTTCCTACCATATGGAGACACAAGCTTTCTGCAAGATTTTTCAGTTTACCACCTGTGACCGGAAGGTCTAGGTTCGAGCCCCCAGCCTACGCAGACATTGCACAGTGTCAGCGGGTAAGGCCTCGCGCGCCAATCACCCTCCCCAAACCCCGCACAGCAGTGGGAGCCTTCACGACATCACTGGTATGCCCAAGAGTTGGTAAAAGGATAGCTTTAGTCGATCTAGATCTTGAGTCCTTCACTGAAGTGATATATGGGTCATGTTTGAACTTGCCTTATCATCGGCGGTGTCACGTGAATTTAAGATCGCGGTCCATCATACCTTAACATTACAGCAGTGTATATATCACTTTGGTCGTAGGTTCCCACTTTTAACCTGCAAATTAGAGATTTGCAAGTGAATGAACTAAGACAGTATCTCAATTTTGGCTGCAATAATAAAAACATTTATCTCAATCGCACATGGGCAATAAAACACATCATGGAGGATTGAGCTTTTGACTCGACCTTCCTCGAAAAAGTGAGGAATCAAGAAAAACATAGATGATTTCATGACGATGATGTGCATTTTGGATGCATACTTTTAGACAGGTACAAGTAACAGAAACTTTATATTGATCAATAAGAAGCTGAGCTCTCAGCATCAGCCCCCTCATCCTTAGCAATCAATTTCAGAATGGAAGAGACAAACAGAGAGGTGTGTTCAACAATTACCTTCTGATTTGTGGCACCAGGATACGTCACCTGCACAGATTGTGTATTACAGTAAAACCAGTCTATTTTGGTATAATTCAAACGATGATGAATGGCTAAACAGCATAACAGATCAATGATGTTAAGTTAATGATTTTTTATTGGTGTTAGCACCTTCTCGCCCATGTACTGCAGGGCTTGCTGACGTGTATATATTCCCCTGAAGCACATTCCTAGGTAGCCAGAGACATAAAAGATATATAAAACTGTAGAGGAGAAAAATAAAAGTGAATGAAGAAAAAGAGATATTAAAACTTAGCACTGTTTTAAATCAAATTCACACATTAGTTGAGTGGTAATATCCATTTTTATCATGGCTATTTATGATGATTACCTGAATAGATGGAAATAGGAGACTCCTCGATCTCCTGGGTCCCTGCCAACCATTTGTACAGCCTCCTGATCACTCTTCCATTCCCATCGCTATCATCATCACCACTATAACAGGGATCTGCAAAATTCAAAAGCTCAGAAATTGAGTAATAGCTCACCAACTTAGGCACTCCCCGAGCATATATTAGGATCCAAAAGAACTCTCAGACATTTATTACTGAGGCATCAAGTGTTAATCAAAAAGAAAAGATTGGGCAACTAAGGTCAGTTCTTGCTATAAAGTGAAAAATGAGATGGACAATCATTTTAATTTTAAGAAGGTCTGCTAAACATACATACAAGCATTTATAAATTGTAATAAAATTTATAGATTGTAAAAATAAAACCCAAACTCATGAACAAGGGGCCTTGTGGCCATTGAACAGACACTGATGCCACTGTCCAACTCAGGCAGTGCATGTAATATCATTGAGATCTATGACCCCTTAAATTTCCTCAGATTTAGAGGGTCAAATATATATATATTAATAACCAGATTTAATGTAGAACGAACAGGTTGAACCGCTGAAGCCATCACATCCTGATTACATTACGAGAGCTAACTTTAGAAATTTAAGTAAGACAATCAGCTAGTTGCTAAGATAGGGTTTATAGCTTAATCATGGAGGCTCCCTGTATGACTCCCTTTCTCTACTATTAATACAATGATATGCAGTTCTCCTGTGTAATCGAGGATAATACATAAAGTGGAAAACATATTAACAGGACAATGAAGTACATAAAACCATACTGGCTTGGTGAACTGATTCAGCTGTAGATAAATCTTCCCCTTATCCATAAGGATCACTGTCTTGCTTTTTATTGCATGTGTGCTACTGAACAGATGCGATCAAATTTAATTTTGATGTGTGTGACAGTAAGAAAACACACAAATGTCTAATGGCACAGTTACGACACAAAAATAGCATATTATGAAGTAATCAGATAACCAAACTCAAACCTTCCTTTTGCTATCAGTTGTCACCAATAATACTGATTCTTTTGATAGCTGTTCTTGAATTAGAATGACCTGAAAGTACATATGTCACGAGATCATTAATACACACAAGCAAAGCAACTACAAGAGCATTGAGCAGTTAATGAAGCCATAATTATGGTTTGCAATCAATCGTGAGCACACGGAACACGAACCACATCAAACCAGCAAGAAAAGAAGAAAAAATTACAGCACTGTTTTTCTGTTACCTTCTCCGTTCCTTTGACAACAAAGTAGCCACCAGGATCAAGAGGGCACTCACCTGCCATAGCATATTGATGAGACCATTAAAACAGCAAGTAAGACAAAAGGTTACAAAGTTTTAGCAATGAAAAATATTTTTAGGGACAAGAATTTAATATACCATATTTTTGCTAGTTC